>PVIW01000010.1:853523-1396066 GCA_004026585.1 Noctilio leporinus
TTTTGTATGCAGGACATTTTGGCTCTGTCCTGAGGCATTAGAGGTGTCTGCAGAGCCCCCTCTGATGTGATGAACTGTGCTTGGAAAAGCTGCCAACAGTTTTCTATTAAACTACACACTTTGTTCTGCAACCCCAGTTCTCACAACACAATACAGCAATTTATGACATGGCCTCACTGATGTAACCCAAATTACCTGTTATTATCCCATTTTAACACTCTAGAAATCATAAGGAAGACTGCCCTGAGACCTCTATTTCTGCTCTTAGGTATGTTAACTGTAGATGTTCACTCACATCCTTCTGAAAAGTCAAGCACTGTATTGATATAATAACCTCTTTTTCTCCTCTCTTCAAAACCCCAATCCTCTTCCACCTCTGACCAGACTCTCTCAGTTTAATCTAGGAGGGTGTCACGACTCTCTGTGAGCAATTAAACCTAAATTTAAGAAATGCTGCTTTAAGATGCGTTCCCTACCCCCACCAACCTCAACTTACTTGGTTTCTTGAGCTATTCCTGGAGCTTTACGCTGACTGACCTTGGATGGCCACCTGCAATTGGGTCATTGTATTAAAAATAACCATCTGCCTTCTGGGATTTAGAAACAGGCCAGCACTTTGGTGCTGCTATTTTTTGTTGCAGCGTGATGAAGGATAACAGTGTTGAAGAATCCAATGACCTTTCCACTGGAATCCAGCTCTCCTCCCTAAATGCTTAGAGTATACGTGTGGGGGGAATCACACACAGGCTCTAGGGCCAGACTGCCTGGGCTCCAATGAGGTTTGACTTTGGGCAAGGTACTTCCTCTCCATCCTCAGTTTACTATCTCTTAATAGGATAATAGGACATCAGATAGTTGTTATAAAGATGAAATGAGCTTGCTCACCTATGTACTCATTTGGTTCAAGTTAAGCAATTATTATTGTTATTGTTGTAGCTATTTTTGTCCTGACACTGAACAGTTGTGCGTATTTGAATTCCCTAAGGTTTGTTGCTTTATTTCTATAATAGGAAAACTACACCTGCTTTTAAACAATTAATTTAAATAATAAAAATCTATATTGAGTGTGAATTTGTCCTATAGGTAATTATGTGTGATAGAGTTACTGCTGAACAATACAAGGTAAACAGTTAAACTAGGTCTTACGTTTATATTGAGATTTTGCTTTTCAGATAGACTTGGCATTCATCACCACATTTCATCTTTTAAAATATGGAAGATGATTTCCAGAAAGATTAACAACTAATTCAAGATCCATAAACTCCTAAGGTACCAATCATGAACATGAGCTACAAGATTCCAGATGCAATTATTATTGCTTTTATAATACCATTTTAAAGACAGTTAATTAACTGTTTTTCTAAAAATGGTCCATCATATTTCTGTAGTTTAAGCATTACAAGGCAGATGTTTGTCATATAAATTATTAGTAGTCACATTTGTGCACTGGGAAACTGAGATTCATCAAGTTGAAGAGTCTAGTTCAAGATCACATTGTTAAGTGAGAAAATTGAATTCAAACCCAGAATTTTCTGATTATGAGTCCCATAGCCTTCCCATCATATCAAAAATGAGTGGGTGATGTATTACAAATACATAAGACAGATGTACAATTTAAAATGTTTATAACTTTTCATTTTCACTTAAGAACAGCATTAGAGCATAGAAATCCCTTAGATTACCTGTTTAGCTCAGACCGAAAGAAATGGAAAAAAATTTAAAAAACCCTTAGATTCAGAAAACATACACCTTTTCATAGCTTCATTCTTGATAAATACTGGAAAGGATGGAATCACTGTAGTTCCATGAAAGATTTCTGAGAAGTTAAACAACCTAGTGATTTTCCTTTTCAGCTAAGGACTGAGATTGTTAGCTTCCCCTGCTAACTATTCATTAACTAGTAATATTGAAAGTCAACTGGTATAAAAATCTTAGTGATCAATCAAATTAAATTAGCTAAATTCAAATAAGGGCATTCACACTGTTTAAACAATAAGCATGAGTAATAATGTGACCAAAATCATGAGTTCTCTCACCTCCTCTTTTAAGAATTATCAAGAAATATAAATTAAGTGGACATTGGGCTTCCAGGTCCCCCAGACAAATAAAGCTACACAAGTTTCTGAAATTAATGTGTCTTAACTGCTTAATTAGGGACTCCGGGCTTGTTCTGTGAGACACAATGACATTTCTACAGGGTTATTTTGCCAATCCTCAGTGAATAATGGATTTTTTGACTCAGGATCATTCCTATCTGGCACACACAAGTCTAAAGATTAGAAATTCAATGTTTTCTTCATTTCATATCAAAGAGTGTGGATTTATTAAGATGAATTGAGAATGACAAGAATACAACTGGCACAATTTCTATGCCTAAGAAAGATCCAGGGAAGAAAAGGATCCTTTCAAATACTTTCTTTCTATTTAAGTAGAATTACATATAAACCATGCTAATATTGGACTAGGAATCAGAAGGAGAGAGTTCTAACCTGCTTAGTTTAGTTTCTTCAACTTTAATGAAAACACTGGCCATGAGTTATGTAAGTAACTAGAAATCATATGGAAAGTGTAACTCTTACCAATCAGAAAGTCTTAGGAAGTTCCATACTATTTACATCAGCCAGTGGCGCCTAACCAGGGTATGAAGACGAGCAGCACATTTTTATCTTCCACATATTTTAGAAGATTTTATTAATTATTTTCAGAGAGAAGGGCAGGGAGGGAGAAAGAAGGGGAGAGAGACATCAATGTGTGGTTGTCTTTCACCTGCTTCCAGCTAAGAACCTGGCTGGAAATCTGGTTTGCAACCTGGTTACGTGCCCTGACCAGGGAATGGAACCAGTGACCTTTGGGTTCACAAGCCGGTGTCAATCCACTAAGCCACACCAGCCAGGGCTTTATCTTCCACATTTAAAAATGCATTTTCTTTTTTGCTAAAGACTTCATTTTTAGAGCCGTTTTACGTTCACAACAAAATTGAGAGATAGGTAAAGAGATTTCCCATATACCATCCATCCCCATACAAGCACAGCCTCCCCATGATCAACATCACTCACCAGCATGCAATTTTTTTTTTTAACAAAGGATAAATCAACATCAACATATAATTACCCCAAATTCATAGTTTATCTTAAGTTTCATGCTTGGTATTGTACATCCTATAGGTTGAGAAAAACATAATAATTATAACCATCAGCATACTGTCACACACAGCATTTTCACTGCCTGAAAATTCCCCAGTGCTGTGTATTCATCCCTCCCCTCCACCCTTGGCAACCACAGATTTTTAAAATTGTTTTCATGGTTTTTCTTTTTCTAGAATGTCACATAGTTAAAATCATACAGTATATAGATTTTACATTGAGTTCTTCACATAGTAATTCATTGTTTACTCCGTGTATCTTCACATCTTGAAAGATGATTTTTTAAAGAATTTTTAAAAAAGATTTTATTCATTATTTTCAGAAAGAAGGACTGGAAGGGAGGAAAGGGAGAGAAACATTGATGTATGGTTGCCTTTTGCCTGGCTGGAGACCTGGCTTGCAACCTGGTTATGTGCCCTGACTGGGAATTGAACCAGCGGCCCTTGAGTTCACAGGCTGGCGCCAATCCACTGAGCCACACCAGCCAAGGCTGGGGTTGTTTTATTTTTGTTGAGTTTTAAGTGTTCTTTTCATATTTTGGCTAATGATCTTTTGTTAGATGTATCCTTTGCTAATTAACATTGCCTTCCAATTTGTAGATTGTCTTCTAATTCTGTTGATATTGTCTTTCACAGGGAAGAAATTTCTAATTTTTTAAGAGAAAAAAGACATATTTTATTAATTTGGTGTTTGTAGTATGCTTTTCCCCCCTGCACTTTTCTTTTTTTATTGCTATTCTATTACAGTTGGCTGGATTCCCCACACAACTTGCTCTGCACTGCCCACCTCCTATTCCCACAGTCACTCCCCATGAAGTCCAGCCTATTGATATTTTTTATGGATTTTGTGTTCAGTGTAATATTTCAGAAGGTGTCACCATACCCATGATTATTTAGATTTTCTTCCTTGTTGCAGTTTTCTTTTTACCTCTATTCACTTATTGAACGTTGTTGACACCATACCCTGCAGAGAGTGAATTATATGAATTCCATGGTACTTTTCTGCCTCTAGTTTAAATGACCAAGATTTAAATTTCAAAGTATTCATTTAACATGAGGGGCTCACTGTGATATGATGGTTCTTTTGGTACAAGCAACAGAAACAACAGGGTTTAAAAGAGACAAATATTTAAATGACATGGAGAAGTCAGAGTCCAAAGGGAACCTCTAAACAATGCTATAGATTGTAAGGTTGCCCATTTCAAGATAACTGTTCTAAGTATTTTCATTCCTTGCACAATTCTAGATGCAAAGTCCAGGGTAAAGGAATCAAGACTTTTTTGAGTGTGTCACAAGCTCACTCCTTAGAGAAATGAAGAGCATTTTACTGATCTTCATGTATCAGAAATTCATATAGGTATATTTCCTCAAATAACACTGAATATGCTAAAAAAGAAGACATTATGATTTCTCGACAGTATAGCAGAGTCCATGTCTATTACACTCATAATAACAAGCTTACTTGTGCAGTATTTTAGTTTTTCATGGCAGTGTAAGAAAATTACCTCAAAGGTAATGGCTGAAAACATCTATTATCTCAAAGTTCTGTAGGTCAGGAATTAGATCAGGCTTAGCTGGGTTCTGTGCTTCTTCTCACAGGCCGAAAGCATTTGGAAACACTTTCCTCCTACCTACGCCTTTTCAAATCCTATCTCTATCGCAGGACTCTTTCAAGTACTGTCATAAAATCTTTAGGGTTTCTTTATTCATTCTGATTTTTTTTTTTTTTTTTTTTTTTGCGCAAATGCAGTATGCATTGTATTATGCAAAATTGAATAGTATTAATATTCTTTCTCTGCTCTCACATTTTGACACGTTTTTAAAGCCTAGGCTTCAAGCAATCACAGAGTGTCTAATTCACATATATGTTGTGTCACTCAGAGCACCAACCAAAATTTTAAACACACAGTAAATAGTGGTTGTTCATTTTTTTCTGTATGTGAACATTCCCCAGTAAAATACAATGTCAAAATAAAAGTATTCTCAAACCTGGGTAGTTTCCATTAAACCTGAATTACTCTCTTCATTGACATTCAAGGAAGTACTTCTTTTTTGAAAACCCTTTGCCACTTCCTTTTTATTCTCCCTATTTCTATTGATTGCAGCTCCTTGTCCATACAAAATATTTCCAATTGGGAAAAAGTGAAGTCAGTATCAGGAAGGTTAATACTTGTTGGCATATAAAAAGGATTATTTATGAAAAGCAAAACAAACTGCAGAAAATTCAGCATCATACAAAAATATGTAGATTCCTATAACCAGCTTCCTGTGCCCTGGGTAGATGTATTTTGGGCCTGGTGGTTGGCTTAATAAGAGCTCTGGTGCTAAATGAAAAGTGTTCAGCCTTGAGGGTGCAGCTCTGAACCTTCCCTTCTGCTGCCAAATTGGGCTGCCCTGGCGGTGATGGGGAATTGATGAACCTATATGCACGTACAGCATTGGTAGACAGTGACACAGGGCCTGGGAAGTAGGCAGAGCCTCTGTCATAGAGAATTGGTGGGAAACAACATCAGAAAGTACTGTAATAGAACAAAATTCAGTGTCTCTAGAGCCAGCCTATTAAGGAGCAAGGTTTGGGCCACCACAGATAGCAAAATAAAAGTGGGCCACCCTGGATTCCACAGTAATTGAAATGGCTTTCCGTGCTCTCTGGCATTGCCTTTTCAAGATTGTATCAGAATGTTCCTGTGTGATATCCACTTCTCTTTTCATTTTAATCAATTTTACTAATAAGGTCATATGTTTTAATGGCATTTCTCCCCAAATATGGAGGTCATCCATCAAAGAGAAGATGACACTAAGTCTCCTGAGATAAGATTTGAAACAGTGGCCGAACATCTATCTAAACATCTTTTCTAGTAAAACAAGCAGAATTTCCTCCAAGGATGGTTTGCATGAACCAGAAAGTGCAATGAATAAATAAAAGCTAGTGGGCCTCAAATTTATTTTACTGTGCATAGTCTAACTCTGTTTTCCTTGGGTTCTCTGAGGAATGACTTTTGCTTATCAGAGCTTGTAGTTTAAAGTGTCCCCTCCAAACAGAGAACTTCAACCTTGGATAGTCAAAAAACATAGCTCATGTTCAAGATTTCTTATAAATGTGAATTCTATTATCTCCTTTGGAAAGGGAAAAATACAAGTTATTTTGAATGTTTTGTTTCAGGATCTGCTAATTTTACTCTATGAATTAAAGATAGTTTTGAATTAAAGATAATTTTCAATGGTCAATGAGCAAAGCAACACAAATATTTTCATTGCTAATTTGAGTTTATTTTGGGTTTGTAATTAACCTAAATCAGCTAATAATGATAAAAGCATGCTACTTCTTTAAGCAGACCTCAAAAATAAATGAGTCTGTGAAATGTAACCCTTAGCTTCTGAGGTAACACCTTAAGAAGTGGGGGAATTGGTGTGAAGAAAGTGAATTGGAGGGCAGACATCCTGAACCATCTGAATCCAAGTGATTTTGGTCAAGGATATCGTATTGGTGTTTTTTTGTTTGTTTGTTTTTTCTTTTGGGATAATACCTTGAGGTCCAACCTCATTTCTTCTATTTGTTTCTAGGCAGAGAGATCCGAATGCACCCAGAAATACTAAATCTTGCTTGTCTTGAGGTACATCACTTGAAGGGATGAATGCTAACCTGTGATCGAACACAGGGTGAGGTAGTCTCTCCTTCACACAATAAATACATCAACTCAGTAGGCCTGTTTTCCTAGATATAGTTCATGCTGAGTGTGTCCCTGGGGGAAGTGGCAGAGAGTAGTTCTCGTCAGCATTTCTGGTTTGTCCCCATTTTAGGAGTCACCCTGCAGAAAATTCCTGACTTCTCTATCAATCAAATGTGTAGATTTTCCTTGGCCAAGCCTGCCAATCATGACCTGTCAACCAATCCTCATTCTACATCACGTGCCTCACTTCCCTCAGCCTCAGGCCAGTGAGCCTGGGAAGGACTCTGGTCTGGGAGTAACCTTGGCTGCCCCATCCTCCTCACCGCTGTGTGCAAAACCTGTTCTTATGATTGGGCTGCTGTCTCCTGTGTGGAGAAGTCTCCACTTTCTCTATTGAAGCTGAAATCATTCTATGCATCCCATTTGATAGAACATTGTTCCTTAGGTAAGAAAATAATCAAAACTTTTTTCTTATCCTGCCAAGAATTGCGCCAAGAGATTTTTGCATTTGTTATCTCATTGAGTCCTGAAAATGAGGTTAAGATGCAAGTATTATTACTGGCATTTGGTAAGCAAACCATTTAATAATAATTTGCTCAAAATGATTGACTACTACTTATTTGAGTAGAAGGAGACAGCATGGTAATACCCAAAGTTCTTAAATTGTTCCCATCTCTGAGTCAGCTTGAATTTTAGACTACAAAATGTCTTACAAATGACATATCTTTACAGATTCTAATAATAACATATTTTATGGGGCTATGATCCCAATTTAGATGCCTGAATCTCTGTATCACTGGATGTGCAAGTATTTCTTAGGCTTTATAATAAAGGTACTATTTATCTTATCACTTTACCAATATTATTTTGTCCTTCTAGATTATTTTAATAATTTTCTCCCTTTGACTTTTGCATTAGTCAGCACAGTGTTACAAGTAGTAATTGAATCCAACTCAAACTCGCTTAAGCAAAACTAAATAAATAATAACAATGATGAATATAAAAGGAAATTTATTTATCCAACCAATCTAAGATGTAATTTGGGCAAAGCTAAAGCCAGTTGTTAACTCAATAGCAGGACCTTATCTCTTCTCCATGTCTAGGTACTAATGGCCTCTTTTTAGCTTCACACTGAGGCCATCTCTTTCCCTCAGCAGGGTCTCATCCGTAAGCCCCAGCCATGGAATTTACCATTTGAGTCAAGTATCTCTAAATAAAAAAACTTTCACCAATAGTATTATTATAATCGTTGTAGAAAATATTCAAATAGTTCTCACATTGGGCAAATCTGAATAGTGGGCCTATTACTGGGCCAGGCAGGTTGGCTGGGAGGGTCACAGTCTGAGGGCAGATTCTGATTTCAACAATTGTGGGAGGGTCAGCACATTTAGACCATCTAAAATGGGTTTCATGACAAAAATTTCAATACATATTTGTTCTGTTCAAAGAAAAATAAGTTGGTGTAACTATTGCACAGAACAGGTGTTTTTATTTAAATGGACTTCAAGAAATTTAAGAATAATTTTAAAAAGGACAGTTGTTACATTCAGCCAGGTGAACTGGAAGCATTTCATCTCATTGAAACATTGAGAATTCTCTTTGGAGTTTTTTTCCAAAATATTTTGAATTAAAAACTGAAATATATAAATATGTATATATATATATATATATAAATTTTCTTATTGTGATATTAAATTAATTTACATGAAACAGTCACAGTGAATGGGATTGTCATAGAAAATGCAGCAATTCAGACTTGCTTACTCTCCAACAGCAGAAAAATCATTTCCTTTCTATTTCAATTCTTTGATTGTAACCTAAGCCACAAGAAAACTGCTGATCTTGTCAATTCAAGAAAGCATTAATATTCAAATTGAATAAAAACATCAATTTTTGAACTATTACATTGTTCTCTATGGTAGAATCCAGACCTTTTTTGGGGAAATGTAGTAGCTAAATTCTATTTCCATTTTGTAAAATCATTTGTTAATTTTTATAGCATACAGTTTCAATCGTATGGCATAGGGAAATGGGTGACAATTTGTCTCTTGATGTGTAGTTATTTATTCTAGCACTTCATTAAAAAGATCAATTTTAAAAATATCAATAGAATAGCTAGAAGATTTTAAGCTGTCATTGACCCTGAGTGGGAATAACTCATCACATTTTTTATTGATTTATTCTTGTTATATTACAGTTGTTTAATTTCCCCCCATTGCTCTCCCCTGTACCCTCTTTTCTCTCCCACATTTAATCCCCACCTCCTTGTTCATGTCCATGGGTCTTTCACATCAGCTCCTCATCTAAACCCCACCCTTCTCCCACCTCCTCCCTTCCTTTCCCCTTCCTCCTCCCCTATGTTCACCTTCTTTCTGCTCTATTTTTGTTCCATGTCTCTAGTACCATTCTGCTCATGTTTGCTTTATTCACTAGTCTCCTGTATTAGGTGAGATCAGAAGGTATTTATCTTTTGCCACCTGGTTTATATAGATGCTAAAATCCTCAACAAAATGTTGGCAAACTGGATCTATCAATACATTAAAAATAACTCATTGCATTTTATTGTAAATGTTTTTATGTCTAAATCTACAGTTTTAAGAAATACTCATAAAATATCCACAATCAGGTGGATTGTCTTGTATTGGCTTCTCATCAATTTTTCCCTAGTATACATTTTATCAAGTTAATCTACCTCCCATGTTAAAAGCCTTCAACAAAGGAGAACTGGGTTTGTAGATTTTCCCAAATGAAAGTCAGAGCTCAGCAGGCTGATTTTTTATGATATTTGGAGGTGATGCTGCTTTTATGTTTTGAAACAGAAAGTGTTAACTTCTTAAAATGACATCTGCATCCTGGAAAGTAAAATCACTGATACTCAGAAGGTGACTGATATTAGGGTCCTCATACTTTGGATCTACTTGATACATTATAGAAAGTGCTGGACTCCCTTCTATTTCATGGCTGGAAGAGAGGCGTTTGTCCCACATCTGAGCTTCAATGATGGATTCTTAATGTCATGAAATGATTCTAGTCATTGCTGACCACAAAAATTTCAATGCTCATTCAGCACTTCCTAATATTCTCTATGTGTTTTAATTTAGCACAATTTTAATCAGTATAAATAACCAGGTAACTTTATGAATGTACATTTAAAAAGTTATTGTTTATTTTCAATGCATTATATGCAAGAGATCTGTTAGCCTAGTGCATCCTTGGAGTTCATCTCATGACTTCCTGATTAGTTTTCCTCTTCTGTCACTTGGAGATTATTTTATAATCACATTTTCTGAAAAACTGTAACTTCTCCTCTATGTAAATAGACAATCATTTTTCTAATTACTTACAAAATGAATTTGACTCACAGGTCAATATTTGCAGACATTGAACAGAGGAGCCAAAATATAAGGAGAAGGAAGATAAGAATCTCAGATCAAAAGGGACAAGGAGCCCAAGGTATTCCAATCCCATGTGGAAGAAGATAATTATTTGATTTTTATACCAATTTTTGTGTTTATTTTTATAGTTTTAATGTCTCAAAAGCCTGCTGTGCTTATGTATTAAATAATTGAGCTAATAATGCTGTCATTAGGGTTGATGAAAAATGAATTTTTAAGTTATTATCAAATGTTAAACACTGTTATGCAAGCAAATAGTGTATACAGTATAGTAGTGTAAAATGCAAAATAAAACAATGTAACATTGCTTTAAATATCACACATAACTTCCTTGAGATTATGGGAAGGTTTCAAAGCTCAGCATTATTTATTCTTTTCCATAAGATCAATTTATGCTAATAAGAATTCAATAAAATTGCAAGATAATATTAAATAGCTTTTTAAAAGATTTTGAAGTCACATGAGTTAGTAAAATAAATACCAATTTTAACAATAACTCTACATGAGATACTTCAGAGGTGAACACAGGGATAGTCAGGAGTTTCAGAGGAAGGCTAACAGTTTATAGAGTCATCTTATTGTATCACAGTGATGGCCCTCCTCTCCTCCATATTGGTTGTCACCACTGGGAAGAGGAGACCCCTTTCATCTCTTCTACCCCCCAGTAACATCACCAACAAATTTCTATCTATATGTTAGATGCTCAGAGGAGGAAGGCTCAAATCCACTAGTCTAGGTCACCAGCCAAATTCTGCAAGTAAGAAATGCACTTATAAAATCAGTTTTGGGTGCGATCATATGGTATTTGTCTTTCACTGACTGGCTTATTTCACTAAGCATAATACTTTCCAGTTTTATCCATGTTGCAAAGGGTAGGAGTTCCTTATTTTTTCTGCTGTGTAGTATTCCATTGTGTAAATATACCGAAGTTTTTTAATCCAATTATCCACTGATGGGCACTTGGGTCAATAATGAACAAAACAAACAAACAAGCAAAACAGAACCAGATACATGAATACAATGAATAGACTTTCAGTGGATAGCGGGGAGAGAGGAGGAGGCAAATGAAGGGGAGCAGTTTGGTCAAGAAACTAGTATGGAAGAACCACGGACATGGACATGGACAACAAGTGTGGTTGACTTTGTGGGGGAGTGGGTGGGTGGGGAAGGGTACAGAGGGGAGTGAAAAGGGATGGATGTAACACAACAACAATAAAATTAAATTAAAAAAAGAAGATATCAAAAATAAAATAAAATCAGCTTTGTATTAAATCTCCAGGTATTTATAAAAAGTCACTCTGCTTGGCCTAGTACTCTGGTCGATGACTTTGCAGTCTATCTAGAAGAGGCTGAGGCAGGATCAGCCTTAGAACTAAAGATTTAATCAATCTCCTTTATCAGAAATATGATCCACAAGAGCACAAGAAGTTGAGGGACTCTTGAATGATTTGATCAAGTCAGCTTATATCTCTGGTTTTCATTTGGCACATCAATAAATGACAGTTTAAACTTAACGATGTCTAAAGCACTGATGGCCTTAAAATTTTTCATATCTACTTTCTTCTCTGCTATTGTATTGGAAAGTTTTGGGTCTGTATATGTTTATTTCCAAATGTGTATGAAATCCAATTTTCATACACAGAACAGTGGCACTAAAAGGCAATATAGTGAAACCATAACTGTTTTTACAAGGAAAATAACAGCCACTAGGAAGTTATTAAGAATTGTGTGAGTACAGACCCATCCAGATTCTCATGGCAGCATGAGCCTGCCTTGTGGGACAGAAGGTGTGGAAGTAGGGAAGAAGACTTTGCATTATGATGGGTAGTAGAAATAATTGTCAAAGTTTTCTCTCTTGAAATTACTTATTTGGGGGGGCAGTGAACTTCAGTTTTTATATCATTTGGAAATTATGTCACATCTCTCAATGATGTGTGAAATCTAAAGAGGTTTGTTTACATCCAACAGTTGCAGAGAAATAATCTCAAATCAACTTCTAGCCAAATGTTTTTGAAGTACAGAGAATCATGTCTTCTGCCATCTGTCGACCAAGTGGAACTCTGCAGCCTGGGAGGCCTTCAACTAGGCCCACGGAGGGTGTTTCTGCTGGAAGCTCATTTAGTGAAGAGAAAAACAACAACAACAATGCAGCAACAGCAAAAATCCGTGGGGTGTCCTCATAAAAGAGCAAACAAAAGAAAGATCCGTGGAAGTGCAACCAGGAGCTTAGATGATTCCTTATTTGCACACATCTGCTTACTGAACACATTCCAATTTAATTACAGAGCCACATTACCATTCCCCGTACAAAACTATTGTCATGGTTTTCAGATTCTTCGAAGTGTCAGTTTCAGCGTAATTCCCTGTTATATTTCACAACAATGCCTGGAAAATTTCCTCTCTCTCCAATTAAGTAACATCTGAAGAGAGGGGACTTTTTTTTCTCATCCAGTCAAATTTTCATCTTAAATCCTACCTTTGTGTACATATCTATCTAGATCATTTGTCTTCAGGTCTTACTTAACAATTAAAAAAACAAGTACTTGATTTTTATAAAAATATTAGAAATATAGACCATACTTTTATTTAGAACTTGAGCTAAATTTCTGCTTATATAATAAATGACAAACTTAAAAACTAAGTAACTGAATATGATTGCCATCAATCTCTAAAAGTACATGGAAACATTTTTTTCTCACAATAGCTACAGAACAGTTCCAAAAGTTTTTGTCAAAAAAATAAATAAGTTTCACTGAAACCCTAGGCTAGCAGAAAAGGAATTAATTTAATTGAGCATTTATTTACATGTTGTCTATTGTGACATGGGCTCATTCCTAACATGTTACTGAAGTTTTAACTATAGGTTAAATATGTAGATTGGCTGTAGAAAAAATTAAAACATGCACTTCTATCAAAAACAGTTTTATAGGTTGTAAGCCAGGCCTCCCGACAGGTCCATGTTTCTCTTCCTCTCTGCCTCTCTCCTTTTCCCTCTCTCTAAAAATAATAAATAAAATCTTTAAAAAATGCTAATTAAAAAAAACAAACAGAAAAAAAACAGTTTTATATCTTTTGATTGACTGACTGGGGAACTTAAGATATAAATTTGAGAAGTAGTCCAGACTATATAGTCTACTAAAAAGACTAAGTAAATTAGCCATCCATTTATTTACCAAACATTTATTAAATGTTCAATTTGTGCTAAGAAATATGCAGGATGATTTCCATATCTGTCACTATATTAAATGTATACATCAACCCTTTAAATCAAATCCTTCTTCCCTTTGTAGATTACTCACATAATATTTTGTTTTTGAATCTTATTTGTGTGGTTATGTGATATGAGTATTATTCGGAGTTTCTTTTATAGATTAGGGACTCTTGCACATAATATAAACAAAACAAAAAAAAAAAAAACAAAAACAAAATATCAAGTTGCAGTGATAATTTATTGTGAAGATTTCACTTTCAACAAAGACTATAAGAATTTGACCTTACATTAGGAGGATAAATCAGATTTCGTATGCCCTTAAGTTTCTGTAACTTTTTATTTTTAAGCTTCATCAACTTCAAAGTAAACCTGTCTCTGTGCCTCATTCCCTTGCTTAGTTGGAAGCATATTGTGTCTAAATATTGCAACCTGAAAGAAACAAACATGCTTTTTAAAGGCCTATAAAGAGTAGAATAGTCTGATCCAGATGTGAACAAGGTTTAGGCTATTGTGAAGATTACATGCTACCCTGAGGTGCTGGGGGAACCTGCCAATGAATCCAGGCTGAAAGAAGCCCATCCATTTGGCAAATAATTGGTTTCTCCAGTGGAGACAGCTGCTCTCCTATCCTCTGGCTGAAATGCACTAGAAACCACATTCCTACAGATGAAAAGGAAAATGAAAATATTGGTTATATAGGGAAAATTCAGCAAAATAAGGACCCAAAACCAAGAGTAAAGCAGTTTATAAAACCTGTTTAGGAAATTAGGTCCAGGTCTCTTTAGGGAAATGACAGTTGCCTCAAATTCCTTCAAATGTATTTTCTATACTTTCCAAGGCGTTTTTAGGAGTGTTTAACTATGAGCCCTTTCAATAATACAGAGTAAAAGGGAAGTTTTTTCCACATTGATTCAATCCTGAATAATTGTTTAGAGTAGAAAGTTCTAAAGAAGGGTAAGAGCATTCATCATTGATTGGCATGAAAGTTCACTTGTCAGCACTTACATAAGAACCATCATCCACAGGACTTTGTCAAAGAAGTTTATTGCAGAACTAATGTGTAATTTGAATGAGTGAGTGAATGGATGCCTAAACTCTATAATATTCACTCAATGGTCTTATGGATGACTAGGTAACTCTGAGAAAACAATAAAAATTACTGTAGTTCCCACTTATCCACAATTTCACTTGCAGTGATTTTGGGTTCTTTTAGCCAAGGTCAACCAACCGTTATCTGAAAGTATTAAATGGAAACTTTCAGATGTTTTGAGAGAGAGATCACCTTTCTGTAACTTTTTGCAGTATATTGTTATAGTTGTTATATTTATATTATTAGTTATTGTTTTTAATCTCACTATGCTTAATTTATAAATAAAACTTTGATAGTTATGTATGTATAGGAAAAGACTCATAGATATGGATTCTGACTTATCCATGGTCTCAGGCATACACTGGGGGTCTTGGAACATATCCTCCATGGATGTATTTTTACATATCTAGAACTAGGATATTACGTAGCATGCCTGTGACCTGCTTTACTAGGGAAATGTGTGTGGAAGTGACATCTGTCAAGCATTAGTGAAAATTTTCAAAGCCAGTGTGCAACTTGCCACAGTCCCCTTGCTACCCTCACCATGCATTGATTGAAATTGATCATTTATTACAAATGCTCCTGTAAGTTTCAAGGCAAAAGTTGATGGAAGTTAGGCCATATTTGAACAAAGTTTGTTTGGTTATTTTTAATGTTTTGAGTAATGATCCAGCTATATAATATGCAAACAATAAAGCTTTGATATCTATAAAAATAATTCAATATAGCAATCATCTAAGTCTTTCAAAAAGTAATTTCTTATGTTTATAGTTGTATAACTGTTACATTAAGCATAATTAATAGACTTTTGTGGATATGATAATTTAGATGGATTCTAAAATGCATCTTCTGGGTTATAACATTAAAGAGTGTATAGTCAGAAAAATTAAAAGGAAGGAAGGAAGGGAAGTAGGAAGGAAGGAAGGACAAAAGGAAAGAAGGAAGAAAGGTGAAAGGAAATAATGAAAGAATTAAAGAAATATTGATATCCAATTTGATAGCTATAATTAATATATAGAAACCTGGTTTTTAATAGTCATAATTCTAAATTGTTCTTCATTCCATTAAAGAGCAATTTATGACTTTTCTTGTGTGGCACAATCATCTTCAGATATTTACTCAAGTTGGGGATAAGAAAGAAGCATCAAAGGTGAGGTTAGTAGGAATGGATATGAGTAGTTTTGGGGGAACACATGGCCAGTTCTTATATGTCTTTTACCTTTGGAATCAAACAGTTGGTGGCTGATGTAAGTCCTTAGAATCCTATACATTTCCATTCTTATTGCTTTTATTCTTCATTATAGTTCATTATTTCTACATGTGGCTTTATTCTGTAGAAACTGTCTGAATGGGTCATATCAAGGCCAATCCTATAATTATTATAATTATTGACTTTTTACACATAACATTAAATGTAACTTGACTTCTGTGGATAAATATGGATGGGTTTCACACTAAAGGAATGAAAGGTGTCAGATCACTCCCTCTACCCACTACGTTTGTCCAGTTTTTTGGAAGGCTAAAAGATCACAACATGAATAAATTGATTGAAATTTTCAATATTAAGTTTGTAGACTTTAAAAGTAAACATCTCTGTACTTCATGTTTTGTACTGGGTAGTTCAGTTTCCTGGGGATTAGCAATTGCTGGGCAGCGGGTCTCATTTGGAGTACCTAGCTGGGAGCATCTTATTCAGGATTCAAATCCCAAACTAGTAGATACACAGAACATTGAATCCAACCAAAAAATTTGCATGTCTTACTGAGGAAATTAAGACTGAGATGAATGAAAACCTAGCCATTGAAAGGTCATGCAAAAAACATTAAATTTTAGGGGTAAGTTGTGCAATATCAAGTATAGTAGTTAAGTTATAAACTTAAAAGTTGATTATGATGGTTCCAAGTCAGTATGGCTTTTGCTGATGTTAAAATATGTATATCCATTGGGATATACCATGTGTCCCAATGGTTCAAACTCAGGTCATAGGGATGTTAATTTCCTTGTGCTGGTATAGAGGTTGTAAGGTCAGGATGTAGCCAAGGTATTTCAGAGCATCTCCCAGATTAAAAACCACATAATATTCCATTCTAGAAGTTTGTGTTGGAAAGGGTTTTTCTGAAGTTGAGTGCTTAACCAATAGCTGAATGCCTGGATCTTGCCCAATAGCATTTCACTTAAGCACATTCAAATATGAAATATTGGACAATAGTGAAAGTTGACTACTGAATTTGAACTTATTTCAAAGTTTGCTGATCCTAGAACATTCTTTGAGAGACTGATAATTTTAACAGGGTCAGGCCTCAAAGAAATAAAAGATAAACCACCACTTCAATGAATCTTTGGAGGTATAGTAGATAAATGATAGATAGATGATAACCTTCCATGCAGAAGACATGGTTTCAAGTTTTTTTCTTGTTTTAAGACATTTGTTTTTGCTCTCATGACCTGGTCTTATCTGATGCCTTTCCTCCTTGCTGTGACTTTCTTCTTATAAGTACACATCACTCATAAATATGTATCAACCATTCCAGCACAGCTCTAGATACTAAGGCTATAACCATAAAGACAAACCCACGAGGTCTCTGACCTTATTCTGCTTATATTAGATGATGAAGCAGTCAACAAAGAGCAACGAAATAAACATGCAATAATGAAAACAACCTGATAAGTGATGACCGTTATTCAAAAAATAAAAAAAGGTCAATTAGCCAAAGGGTGACTCTGAGAGGAGAAAGAACAAATGGTTTATAATATTGAGGTAATTGATATCCTTTTTCTATTCTTTTCACTTTGTTTTTGTATTTGGGTTTTCACTGTGCTTTATATATAATATTTATATTTATATAGTATCTTATATATTATTATAGTATCATATTTTATATGTTCAAAAGTTATTAAAGTACATATAATCAATTCACTCAATTCAAGTTTTCATTTTCTCTCTATTTTTTGTAATCTTCCTGAACAGAATAGGAAATCAAAAAAAAAAAATAGTAAGCTTTACAATATATATTATGTTCACTGTTTGAAAGAAAATACTATTAAGTGGCTGAGCTTTTTTTCTACATAGCCCAAATAGAGGAGTAAATGACGAAAAAGCAATTTAAGACGGAAGGAGATATTACAAACTGTACTAAGACAGAGAAAATGTTCCTTAAATGAGCTTAACATTTGGTAACAGTATTGAGTTGATGTTTTTACTATCCAGAGCTGTACATCAATATCTGCTGGAGGGTGTAGATGTTCTACCCAAGAAGAAATTAGCACAGACATCCAAAAACATGGGAGCGTAGCATGGAAAAGTAGACACATAAAAGAACATTTACATTTCTACAGAAAGCAATGCCTGCATTTTAAACAGGCATAAAATTTCAAATCCACCAAAACCCCGGGGTGATGTTATTTGTTTGTTCGTTGTAGCTAATATACAGTAACTTACTTGTTGGATGAGCTGAATAGTACTAAATAGAAAAACCTTGCTGTGACATATCAAAGTCCCTCCAAACCATTCATTCTCTCCTTTCATCCAAACAACAGCTAAACATCTTCCCCATGCCATGAGCCTGGCCCATAGTAAAAGCCATTTGTTAAAGAGCTCATACTCTGGTGGAGGGCAGCCTGTGTTTAGTAATTCTTGCTCTAACACTTAGTACAAGTTTGAGTACCTTGCTTACATATACGTCTGTGAGTTTTCTTATTCCTGTACCCTAAATATAATAATAGTGCCTAACATCGGGGAGGTTGTGATGATGAAATTAGTTGATGCATATTAAGGGTTTACAACAATGCTTGACACAAAGAAACTTTCTTTATAAATATATTATTAGCATCATCATTATTTTGTTAAATAATGACCTGACTTCTCTATAACTGAACTTATTTGTTTGTCATATTCTTTGTCACTTTACATAAGAAAAATTATTTGATATCATTTTTATAGAAATAATATTAAGATAGTTTTGTAATTGGTCTAGCTTATTTATTTATAAATAAAATTTGTTTTTATTTTGAGATTTTAAGATTGTTTTTAACTTTCAACCTGCAGTATCTATGTAGTATAATATTTAAAAGGATTGTCTTCAAGCTAAACTCATACTTCATACATTTCAAACTTTGTTTCTCCTCTTACCCCTCTCATAGGCCCAGCTTTGGGGACCATGGGCATGATATGATCTCTGACTCTGAATTTATATCAAAATGCCAGGGGAAATTAACACAGCAGTTACATGCTTCCCCTTGAATACCAGCAATAACCCAGGTCTGCATGGAAGTCAACCACACACTTCATTCAAGTAAACCCTGCCTTGATGTACCTCTGCTGTTTCCCACTGGACAGATCCAAAACCAAATCCATGCTTTGCCAACATTACCCAGCAGAAGCGTGTGTGTGTGTGTGTGTGTGTGTGTGTGTGTGTGTGTGTGTGTGATATAGAAAGGCATCATGAAAGAGCACATTTGTCTAATCCAATAGTCATTAAAACACCTGTTTCTTCAGATTTTACAAGATATAAGACTCCATTGCTAGAGTCTGTATTTTCCTCATGGTAAATTGGGGGAGAAAAGGTTAACTGTGCTTGTCTTAGTTTCAATTCTCTTCTTGAAGAGAGAGCTTATCTGCCAAGAGCTAGAGCAGTCTGTTTTCAGCTAATGCTAATATTGCTCACCCAACTTGTTACAAGCTCCCAGGCCCTTCCATTGTGTTCATGACTAAGTGTCTTGTTTGCCTAATTGTGGAGTTGAGATTCTATATTTATATGGATCTCTCACAAGGTTACATCTGTTAATAAATAGATTGATATCCAGGTCTCCAATATGCCTTACTTTTTGTTTAATGTCTCAATACAGGTAAAAAATGAGAAAGAATAGGTTCTTTATCTATAGCTGTAATTTCCCATTTAAAAGTTAACGTAGTCAAGAATTCCTTGAAGACAATAAACTAGTTGCTACTTGGACTTTAAAAGAACATGTATGCAAGGCTTTCAAGTTTCTCAATTTTTAAAAAAAATTAAGGTCTTCATTTATTTCAAAAGCTTACTCTTTAATTGTGTAAAGACTTCCCCTAATTGCTTCAAAATGATATTCTGGGAAACATCAGGTACAGACCAGCATGACAACCCTCTCTTCTACAGACACCCTTTGCCCTTCAACCACTCACTTATGAGGTAATTTACTTTAAAAAATTGCTGATTCCTATGAAGACATTTGAACTAAGTAAAAATGGAATAGATTTGGAACAAAATCCCATTAAACATTCCAATACAAATGAGTATGCTAAGCAACTTTCTTGGGTCACTTTTTGAAGGAACACAACAAGATTTTGGACAGAGGGAAAGGCACATGACTGTGACATTCAGCAGAGCTCTGGCAGCTGCGACTCCACTGTAGTCACACACTGGATAAGAATTTCTTACTTACTAGAGACACTAGTTATGTATTTCTGTAACAAGAGGGCATAAGAATTCACAACTAAAGTCCTTGAAAATACAGTTCACTATAGTTGATCATGTAATAGATAGGCATGCTGCTGATTCATGATAACTGGGCCTTTCTACTTTAGGGGAAAAGACCAACTGAATGTATCTTTTCCTGAATTCTTCTATTAAACATTCTCTCTCCTGAAGAATAGTCTCTCTGTCTGGATGCAAGGTTCATTAGAGTCTTTGAAAAATTGGAGAAAAAATTACAAGACAATGAGGAGTTACCCGAAAAAAGCTGAGATTTGACCATGTGCAGAAGGTTGACTTCTTCATTAAACTCTAAGCTCTCTCTTCATGCAAAACAAAACACTTGCCTGAAACATATGAGGGCTTCAAACATAAGTGTTGATGGGTGAATAAATATAGGTAATGAAGATATGTCTAAATTTACCCTTCATTTTCTTCACATTCACAATGTATACATAGAATACTTAATTTAAACTATGGATGAATGTTTAAATTGGAATATAATTATGCATCATTTTACTGCACTGAAGAGATCCTGTTGAATGACTCACAGGCTCAAGTGAAATGTTTAAAAATAGGTTCTAGCCCCTGGCTGGTGGCACAGTGGATAGGCACCGGCCTGCAAAACCAAAGGTTGCTAGTTCAATTCCCAGCCAGGGCACATAACCAGGTTGCAAGCCAGGTCTCCAGCCAGGTCTGTAGCTGGAGGCAGGTGAAAGGCAATCATACATTGATGCTTCTCTCCCTCTCTGCCTCTCTCCCTTCCCCTGTCTCTGGAAATAAAAAATGCAATCTTAAAAAAAATAAAAATAGGTTCTAACTTTAGAAAAATTATGAATAATATATACACTTTTTTAAATCAGAGGACAATAATTATTTCTATTTTTTGCCATCAAGGCAATGTTTTCCAGAAGATGTATTTTATACTTGTTCTTTTTGACATCCCTTTGGAACCTGATAAAATTATTAAAAGGCATCTTAGTAATAATTATGGCTTATAATGGCTTAAGATATCAATTTACCTGTATAGAACATTTTCAGCTTATTAAGAGAAACCATAAAAGAGACAAAAAGCCTTGAGTGATAAAATAATTAAAGTCATAAGAGCATTTTAACTGTAGTAAGCACCTAGCCCAACATGCCCTCAACAGATGATTTGGTCTTATACTTGCTCATTACTACATTTTGAGAATAACATTTGAATAGGTAATATTATATAGGTCTAACCATGTCCTGTAGGCACTCAGTGAACTCCCACAGATGTATTTCTCAGTAATTGAGTACTAAATGGTTTAACAATGGTAATCAGGAGCAATCTGTGGCCTCTTCCTAGGTTATGTATGGCATCTTCACAAAACAGTTCTATAATTTTAACAAAACCTTCAATGGGTACAAATTTATAGAAAAGTGTTTTCTGTCTGGATTAATAAAAATATGTTGCTGTTTTTATTTATGTTGCAATGTTTCACATAGAAGCAAAGATTAAGTGTCTATGGTCAGGATGTACCTAAACAAACATTAACTTGTCACTTTGCCTTTTGTTCCTAGTTTGGTTGTTTGTTTGTTTTTTTAAAGATTTTATTTATTATCTTTAGAGAGAAGGTCAGGGAGGGAGGAAGAAAGGGAGAGAGACATCAATGTATAGCCTTTCACCTGCCTCCAGCTATTGACCAAGCTGGAGACCTGGCTTGCAACCTGGTTATGTGCCCTGGTTGGGAATCGAACCAGTGACCTTTGGGTTTGCAGGCTGGTGCCTTATCCATTGAGCCACCAGGGAGGCTCTGTTTCCAGTTTTAATGAGCCATCTATCTACTATGGAATAATTTTATTATTTTTTCTTTAAATTCTACTAATCTTAAAATCTTTAAAGTAAAAATATACACAGCAATTTAAAAATTAACAAAATGATGCTCATTGTTTCCCCTGAAACATGACCTTCCATGGATGAAACATAAATAAAAGGCTTATAAAATGAACCCTTCACAATACCATTAGATCCAACTTTCAACAATACATTTAGTTGTATTCAGGAAAAATGTTTTACAGGAATAAAACCTATAATATGATAACTGAAATGTCAAAATATCTTCCTAGAAATAGTCAATAATAATGACAAAGGTTTTGAAACAGTGTTTTGTAAAAAGTTGTACTTTTTCTCATCAAGTTTCACAGTGCTATACTGGACAGCATATTAACAATGAAGTTGAGACACATGTTGTGTCTATATTGGCAATAATTTGAAGTGGAGCTGTGTCCAAATGGCAGTAAACCCCTGAGAGAGTAGAAAGGAACATGCCTATATTCCTCAGTATATTTGTATATTCATGAATATTTTTCCTATATCAGATAACTTTCCCTTTGTTGTTTTTCCTCCAAGAATAATATGATAAAAAATAATAGCTCTGAAAAATGTGTTTACAAGGAATACCTATAGGAATAAATATTTCCCTAGAGAGGAGCAGAGTACACAGAAAGTGTCTAGCTACTCTTTCTTTACTTTCTTTATTTGTATACTGGTGTTATGCTTTTGCCTATAATGTTTGAATTTCAAATCATAGTTATATTGAGTTTGGCAATATTGTAATGTGCATGTTACCCAAATCAACATCAAGAGGTCATTTAGAGACCAAAGAAGGGACCCCAAAATATATATTCTACTTTATTGTTAATGTTTATACTCCTTTTACCAAAAGTATCTATTGCAACATTAATCATGAGGCCGAAAAGGGTATGTCTTTAAAGAAATGTTGTATAAACAGTAAAATCACTGAGATCATACATTATACTTAAAATATATTTTAAAAGTCATTTCGTTTTCAAGTGAGAAGAAAAAAAGCAGAAAAAAACCTACAAAGTGGCAAAGTTTGTGGAGTGTGTTGAAAATGCAATGGAGAGTTGTAGAAATAAAAACATCAAATTTTATCCCCTACTTGGTGTCGCCAGATCCTGTCACACCTGTTTTATACATTTAAACCATTAAAAAAAATAATGTTTCTTACAAATCCTTCCTAGAAATTACAGGAAAAAATATTAGTATTTAGATGAGCTGGCTGTCTCTCGGACCATCTGTGTTATCTATTGTATGAGTGACTCTTCTCCTACCGGCTTATATTTTCCTAATTGGCCCTCTAATCTAAATACCAAATGATCAACTATGAATGCCAGCTTGACTGGGATGAGAATTACAAGCATATGTACAGCACCTTGGGTTATTATTGTCAGAACACTACAAAATATGTTTGTGACTCTTGTATATAATTACACCCTGGACTCATTATACCTAGTAATAATGCAGTCTTTTATTCAAGTCAGGATTACTCTGGACCCAGTGTAAATGCTGCTCAGCTCTATTAAGTCATTCAGAACAGAGATGACACTGCTGAAGGTCGTTTGGAAAAAAATATCACAACTAAATTGGCAGGTTCAAGAGTATACGATAAATGAAACCAAAGGCTGAGATGCAAAAGAAAAATGTGCTCAGTGGCTTTACCTGGCTGGTGATAAAACTTAGCATTATATATTCCAATTGTATTTCCACATGTAACAGTCTTTTTGCAGTGGATATCATATGTTGATATTATTAATTTTAGTGATATCATAGAGTAAATACATGGTCTCAACAATGATATGAAAATGACAATAAACAAAAACTCCCACCATCTAGATTTTGAATGAATTTGCTTGTAGCTGTCATCAGTTGGTGAAGAAAAAATTCAGTACTATAGAGATGGTGACATTCTTCTATAATTTTAATTGTCTACAGTTGCCCATTTCAAAGTAATAGAGAATGGTAACTTGCTCACTCTCCTGGTAAGATAGAATGCTCTATGATGCTGTCTGTATTATGATCCATTTTCACCTTAAATTTATTGCTGGTACTTTGCTTTAACCCAGCTCTTTCCAGAGTTGGCACACCCCTGTCTTTATCTTTGTAGTTGAAATGTTATTTCCTCAAGGACTCCTTCCCTGAAGTTCTTTTTAAAACCTTCTTCTATAAATCACCAACCCCAAGTATACCATATGGTTTTTCTCTTTATGGCATTTTCATAGTGTATTTATTTAAATAAATATTTGTTAAGTCTTCCTAAATACAATGCAAGGCCTTTGTAGAAGGGCGGGGATCGTTTTTGCTTTGACCCAAACTGTATTTCGAAGACCCAGCACATGGCTAGGCATACAATGATTGCTCAAAAACTATTGTTAAATAACTAAATGCTTGAATAAGTGACAAATATTTGAACAAAATTGCTTAATCTTAAGCAGATAGATGGACTTTATTGTTGCTATGGTGATAAATAGCATATCAATCCCTATTAAGTTAGCTCTAAGTAAATCATGCATCACTGTCTTTATATGTTTAAAATTATTTGGGAATTATTAGAAAATGAATATTGTTGCTGTGTTCAAAATTATTTTATTGCTTTAAACTAGATAGCAACATTTAAAAAAAATTGCCTCAATTTACCTTTAACTTTATTCTTGCACTACAACAAAGATTTCCTGATTTTTAAAAAAAGGTATGTTTGTGAGTGAATCTGATACTAGTTTAGGTTTATGAAAAATTTCTGCATGATATTTAATTTTATTCTAAAGTCTACAATATTGTAGGTATTGCTAATGTTCATATACAGAACACTAAGATGGATCACCTTTGATTGTTCTTGGATCTGATTATTAAATAAATGATATTAATATTTTAAATAAAATATTTTTCTCTTAAACATAAGATGTCCTTTAATATTTTTATTGGTTGTAGCTCATTTATCATAGAAAAACAAAACGTTAGTTATTTATGAAAAACTTACCTTTTAGAATAAACATTAAATCATACAATCATAAAAAATAAGAATTGAGAGGGGTCCTAGCCATTTGGACTGCTGTTCAGATGAGGAAATGAAGGTCCAGTAATATTGAATAAATTGTTCCAAGTCCCAGAGATAGCCTGTGGAAAATTGAGGCCATCATGTTCTTTCCATTAACTTATTACTCTGCTTGTAAATTATTACTTTAAGTAATGCATCTACTGGGGAGTTTTATTTATTCTATTAAGAGAAGTACAGAAATAGACAAATCTTATGACATTTCTGCAAAATAGTTTTCCTCCTTTTTGGTTTAATCAGGACTCTTGTAGTGGCAGGTTCCTTATGGATCTATCCTCTGTTAAATTAACGTTACAAGCATTTAGGATGGATGTGTTTTGTGTATACTTTCCACATACTATAACTGCCATATTGTAATTTATTATATACAATGGGCCAAACATACTCAAACAGATTCATTTATGCAGAGCAGAAGCAATATCTTGTATAATATTATATCCTTCTTTGGTGTCTAACAAAATTACAGAAAATAACAAAAGCTACAGAAAGCAACGCATGACTTGTGGGAGAGATGATTGGGAAGCAGCTCTATTCCTATCTTCCTCTAACCTTATAAATTTATTCAGTGCAATTCACAGCCGCCCCGCCCCCCCCCAATATTGGAATGAATCCACTCATGAATCCATGAGTGCACGGGTCAATCTTTCATAATAAAATGTTCTATAGTGACTTGAAGTCACAAAGCAGTCATTTTCATGCTTGGTAATGACACAAACTTTGAAACCATGTGAAACTGGAAACTTTGCCCATCCTCCAAGTTGGACCTGCCTTCAGAAAGGCCAGCTTTAAGCAAAGTGAGGTGCAGAAGCAGGGGCTCTCTCCAAGTTTCTATTTTTCTCTCCATAACTTGACAATCAAACTTTCCAGGCTTAGAGCAAGTAGGAGGGAGAAAAGGAAGGAGTTTTCTTGACAAGTCCTGGCTTGGGTGCGGGTATCTGCCCTGCACCTTAGAGATGTGTGAAGCTGGCACCTTCTGTGGTGCATGTGTTCATGGGTGGCTCGGACGTGCGTGTGACAGCAGGAGACGCAGGACATGGTTTCCTCTCCCTCCTTCTGACTGAAGGGAGGGGAGCTGCTTGGTGCTTCCTATTCAGGGGGGTGGAAAGGGAATCACTATTTAGCTCTCTCCAACAATATTCTACTTGAATCTTAGCAAGTCCATCTCCTGAGGCATTTCTCTGTTCAGATTTTCATCAGTAGGGGTGATGGCAAGCCATCAAACTGGAGGTGGTGAGACTCCAAGAGCAGGGCCCTTCACAATAATTCTGCATAAACTCTTCTCAGACTCTTAAGTCCTAACCATTTTATGGCATCTGTAAGATACCAGTTATGTATCTGTGTTCCTATCATACCAGCTAAAACACTTGTTTTCTAACACATTCTGTTAAAATATTTCAAAGGATCTAATGCTTTTTATAGTTATTTCCCCCCACCTATTCTTTAGGCCTCAATCCAGATTTTCATTTTAGCAGCCTATTGCATTAGCATATTCTAGGTATGAATATATAATGTAATATATAGTTATTCAATAAAAGATGTATCACATTTGGAGATGTCCCAGAGTTTTCTTATACTATTCACATTTTTTCAATTATTATTTTTTCTTTCTGTTCTGTTTGAATGTAATCATAAGGATACCAGAAGGAGAAGGCAGAGGTCAATCAATTGAAAACTGATTTGAACAAAGAATGAAGGAAAACTTCCCTAATCCAATTTGCTAAAGGAAATAGACATAAAAGACCAGGAAGCAGAGAGAGTCCAAAACAAGCTAGACCTAAAGAGGATCACACCAAGACATATCATAATTAAAATGCCAATGGTTAAAGATAAAGATAGAATCTTTAAAACAGCAAGAAAAAAGCAGTGAGTTTCCTACAAAAAAGTTCCCATAAGACTGTCAGCTGATTTGTCAAAAAATTTTTCTCAGGCAAGAAGGACTGGCAAGATGTGTTCAAAGTGATAAAAAGCAAGGACTTGTACCTAGATTACTCTATCCAGCAAAGCTATCATTTAGAATGGAAGGGCAAATAAAGTGCTTCCCAGACAAGGTAAAGCTAAAGGAGTTCATCATCACCAAGCCATTATTACATGAAATGTTAGAGGGACTTATTTAAGAAAAAGAAGAAGAGCAGAACTATGAACAGTGAAATGGCAAGAAATTCAGAACTATCAACAACAGAATCTAAAAATTTAAAACAAATTAAGCAAATAACCAGAATAGGAACTGAATTATAGATATGGGGAACATTTGGAGTGTTATCAGCTGGGAGGGGGAAGGGGAAGAAATGGAGAAATGGTACAGGAATTAAGGAGCATAATTGGTAGGCACAAAATAGGTAGGAGGATTGCAGAATAATACAGGAAAGGGAGAAGTCAAAGAATTTACATTCATGACCCATGGATATGAGCTAAAGGAGGTGGGATTGCTGGAAGGAAAGAGGGTACCAAACAGAGGGGAACAAAGGGGAAAATTTTTGGGACAACTATAATAACATAATCAATAAAATATATTTTAAAAATAAAATAAGAAAAGGAAAACTAATAATTACCCTTAATTTTTTTTACTGAGGTAAAGTTAAACCAAAGTTCTACAGATTCATTCAATAGATTTTTTCCATTGAACATTTTATTCCTTGCACTCTTTTTCAAAACTTAAGGAAGGATTAACATTTTGCTATGATACTCTCCTTTTTCTCCCTTGGTGGATAATTAAAAGTTGCCTGTAGCCATGGCAGCTTGTGTTTGAAACCAGTTTCATTGAATAAAATGTTTTGTCATGTAGGATCTGTTACTGCTTGAGAAACCTCTAAGAAATACTCCAGAATGAACCTTAAGTGGTTTCCTAGGGTCTTCAGATGACATGCACCCCTAATGGTTAGTCCTGGGACAAGGTCCTACCAGGACATCTGAAGAAAGAACACAGTACTGCTCTCCAGATCTGGCATCAATTTCATTTTCTTTATTTGTGATTCAGATGCTGTAGGACACATTCTAATCCCACTGTAATCACCAAAAATTTTAAAAGATTTTATTTATTATTTTGAGAGAGAGAGGAAGGGAGAGAGCAGAGAAGGAGAGAAATATCCAATGTATGGTTGCCTTTCACCTGCCTCCAGCTGGGAACCTGGCTTGCAACCTGGGTATGTGCCCTGGCTGGGGAATCGAACCAGCAACATTTGGGTTCCCAGGCTGGTGTAATTGCCAATTTTAATGGTGACTATATTTAACTTATGATTCATCTTCAAGGTTGTTTCAACTGTGTGCATTATTCCTCTGCTATACAGTTTTTTAAATGTCCTTAGGCCAGTCTTTTAGTGAGCCTAAAAATAACATCCCTGCATGACTCTGGCTGAAAAGAATAGCATTAATGCATTTGGACATCAGACTTGGCCTCCATTGACTGTCTTTACTCTAATGAAGACTATGTTCCTAAAACAAATAAAAAATAAAACCTGCATAGCTAAGTATGGGTTGCTATAGCTCTAATCACCCTAGAATCATATTTTTGTCAATGAAATCTATGAACATATCACTCAACTATTCCTCTGTTTTATGGTCTTGCATGTGGCTGTGGGTCAGGAGCTTGGGGGCAGCTTAGCTAGGTTGTTCTAGCTCAGGGACTCCCACAATGTTATGCTTGGGTTTTCATTTGAGGCTGTTGCCATCTGAAGACTTGAATAGACCTGAAGGGGCTACTTCCCAGGTGGCTCACTTACATTCCTATCAAGTTAGTGCTGATCACTCACAGGAGGGTTTGGTTCATGAATGCATTGCTGTCTCCACGTGCTGCCTGAAGGTCTTCATGCCATGGAAGTTGGCCTTTACCAGCTCATTCTCCAGGATGACCAGGGGAAAGTTATGATGTCTTTAATAACCTGTTCTTGGAAGTCAAACCCCATCTTTTCTGCAACAATCAATCAGTTAGAAAAGTCAACCCTATTCATGTGAGAATACTACAGAGTGCCATGAGTATCAGAAGAGAATCATGGGAGTCATTTGAGAGACTGGCTGCTATGCTTAACTACACAGGACAGAGACTAATAATTTTAAGGATGCCAGTATGCATGTCTCAATACAATAATGGATGAATTATCATTCATTCTCACTTAAGGGATACAGTCACTTGGCAACCTCACATGATTTATAAAACACTATACTATTCATATGTCCTTGTTTTATTTCTTCTTCTAGATCAAAGGTAAAAAAACTGGCTCAGAGGATGGCCTTTTTGGGTATGAACTTTGAGCTAAGAATGGGGTTTTACACTTTAGAGAGTTTTTTTAGGACCTATAAGAAGAATATGCATCAGTTACCAAATCATGCCTGCAAAGTCTAAAATATTTACTATCTATCTACCTTTTTATGAAAATGTTATAGACTCCCATTCTAGATAGTACCAATAAACTTCATTTGATATAGCCTGCTATGAATTCAGGATTCAGTAAGTTAACCAGGTAAGCAAATAGAATTTCTCCTAGTCCTTCCATGTATTGCACATAATCCAAAACTTGTGATAAATTATTTCAGATGACACAATCATCCCAACCTAAACTTAAAACATCTTTTAAATATATTTCACACATAGTTCCCACATTTTTGCTGATAAAAATTTACAAATGCATTGTGTGCCTAAGCCTTCTCCTCTTTGGTTTACACTTAAGACTTGGCCTAGAGACAAAATTAAGTGATGGGTGTTCAACACAATCAGATTTGGCATTTTCTTTAAAAAATAGAAAGAGGCCCTGGCAGGTGGCACAGTGAATAAGGCGCCCGCCTGAACCCAAAGATCGCTGATTTGATTCCCCATTCAGGGCATATAATCAGGTTGCATGTCAGGTCTCCAGCAAGGTCCATAGCTGGAGGCAGGTGAAAGACAACCACACATTGAAGTCTCTATCCCTCTCTGCCTCTCTCCCTTTCCTTCTCTTTAAAAAATAATTAATAAAATCTTTTAAAAATAAATAAATAAAACAATCTAGTCCTTTTAAATATCCAAGTCTAATTTTGAAGATCTCCCCACACACTCAATTCATATCCTAGTTTTTACATGAGTTAGAAACATTGTGAATTCACAATTTTATCACTTACCCATCTGAACCGTCCCTCTTTTATATCAGCCTCTATGCTACATCTACTCTTTTCCTTTTAAAGATAGAAAAATATTTTGAGAATCAGTCGTTCTCAACTTCTTGACCATGTCTTGAAATACGTTTATACTTGTCTAATTTTATTTCTTAAGCTCTCCAGCAGAGTTAGTAGAAGTTCTGCACCTGTTCTGCATTACAGAAAACAGTAGCCTTCATTGATCACAGCCTTGCTGTTAACAGACACTGACTCCAGGTGACCACATGCAGAACTGTCATGACAAAGTGGTTGCCAGCTTTGGAGTCGTGCTTTCTCTGCCATAATGTAAATCAACAAATCGATAGCCCATAATGAATACATTTCTTCATGTGGCTCATTTTTAAAATAATTTTCACACTTAATTTTATTAACGTTATACAAATTTTTTAAATTTAATTTAATTTTTAATTTTTAAAAAGATATTATTTATTATTTACAGAGGAGGTGGGGAGAGAGGCAGAAAGGAAAAGAGACATCAATGTATGGTTGCCTTTTCCCTGCCTCCAGCTATGGACCTGGCTGGAGACCTGGCTTGAACCTGGTTATGTGCCCTGGCTGGGAATTGAACCAGCGACCTTTGGGTTTGCAGGCTGGTGGCCTTATCCACTCTGCTACCAGCCTGGGCCATGTAGCTCATTTTTGAATCAGTGTCTCATGCAGGACCAACCATGTATTTTGAACTTAATAGCCATCAAAACTCAGATATAGGATTTCTGTGTATTTAACCTTGAAAAGGTAAGTTTCACAATGTAATTCATTGTCAAAGTATAGAAAATATGTTCAAAGTGTTTGACTCCTTCTCTTTCCCTCATTCTTTCTCTCTCCTTGCTATCTTAATCTCTCTTGTCCTCTCTCATTCTTTCTCTCTCAGTTATATATTACTAATAGTATCATATTTACTTAATATATTTTGTAGAGCTATGAAATTTGCCTTGTGTTTATACTATCAATATGAAATTATTTTCCTAATATTTCTATTTGGTTGTGCTTTGATATTAATATTGCCATCACCATTTTCTTTCATTTGTGCTTGACTAATATAATTTTGCCCTTTATTTCATATCTGTGCCTGATGGCCCAATTTTTAAAAACATCTCATAAACATGAAGTTGCTTAATGTTTATTTTTAATGTAATCTGGGATTCATTTTAAGATGTTATTTTCCTAAATGAAGCTTTCATTTATATGCTACATCATTAATTTAAATTCCTTCAGAATTTAATCTGTTAGTTGCTCTATCCATCACAATTTTAATTCAGAAATCTTATTTTTCCTGCCCATTGAGCCCTTTACAAAATCAGATTGTCCTTCTTCATGACATTCTGCTTTGATTTCATATGAGCAACAAGCATCCTCTTGAAAGTTGTTGAAAACCCAGCCATTAAAAAATTTTTTTTCTCTTCTTTCAGTAGGTCTTTTACAGATAAGTTGTTATGTCAAAATTGGAAGGAATTGGACCCTCACCTAATTTTGCACCACATAATTGCTTTAGATTTCTCTATTTTCTGCCCTTCTTATTTTGTTAGTTGAGACAAAGGCAATGCATTGAACTGGTTAGAGATATGGAAGGAAAGAAAATAAACCATGTATAGGAGGCAACCAGAGCAGGAAGCAGGATCACCCTACACTGAATAGGGGCTGATGGGTAACTAATCTGGGGTACAGTGAGAGCCACAAAAGAGACATGACCCTTCGGGACATATCACTTGAGAGGGAAAGACAAACGTGCTGATTCACCTCTCCCCTACTCCCTGTCTCCACAGTACCTCCTGTTGGCCAAGGCAAGTGTGAGAAATGCATCCTGAAAGGTCTGTCTTTCATTTATAAGAAGCAGAGCAAAGAAGAAAAGGTAGAACATGAACAGACTCAAGTAGACATGATCCACCAGTTTGCTACTCAGGACATTCTTGTTCATCTATCAACTGTGTCCTGCAAAGCTCTCCACTTTCTGCCTCTGTAATAGAGGCACTAGTATCTTCTTTCTTTCTTTCTTTCTTTTTTCTTTTTCTTTTTTCCTATCTTCTTTCTAACAGGAGATACTCAAAGTCCCAACAATCTTGATTTTCTACTGATAATAGCAAAAATATTTTTGGAGAGTTCTAGATAGTCTACCAAGAGCAACTATAGAAAATAACCCAAATATTTAAAAATATTTGCTCAAAGGCATGAGAGACCTAATTGGGCAACACAGACTACAGGGACCTGACCAACAGATAAATGGGAAGTGCAGAAAAGTCACATTGAAAATTGGCACCACTTTTCCTACCAAAGTATTTGGCAATTCTCCCCAAAAATGCCAGGCTGGGTCATTGAGGGGAGAGCTTCCAGGAGTCTTCTGAGGCTAGAGCATCAGTTACAACACCAAAGAGTAACAGCATGAAGAAATAACTCAAAATTTTAATTGTTTTTCTCTAAACAAAAGAGCAAAAAATAATAATAAGAGTAGCCGTCCCTCACAAAGCCTGACATCCTGCATCACAACAGAGAAATCTTTTGTAAGTTATTTGACTCTCACCTAACTGCCTACTGAAATTAAAAATAAGGAGTATCTGCATTTAAAAAAATGAAATTAAGGTAGTGGCCTGTGAACCCAAAGGTCGTTGGTTCGAATTCCCAGCCAGGGCAACATAACCAGATTGCAAGCCAGGTCTCCAGCCAGATCCATAGCTGGAGGCAGGTGAAAGGCAACCATACATTGATATCTCTATCCCTCTCTTCCTCCCTCCCTCCCCCTCTGTTTGAAAAATAATAAAATCTTTTAAAAAATGAACTTTCAATTGTCTTAAAATATTTCATCCACAAAATCCAGCATCCAAACAAAATTGCCAAAATGCAGGGAGAAATGAAATGATGAGAGAGGGAGAAAGCAAGGAGGGGGTGGCAGTGGAGAGAAGTGTTAAGAGAAAGAGATGCCCCTAGCAGATCAAGATTTAAAAAAAATTTTATTTATTATTTTAAGAGAGAGGGGAAGGGAGAGAGGCAGAGAGGGAGACAGACATCCATGTATGGTTGCCTTTCACCTGCCTCCAGCCACAGACCTGCCTAGAGACCTGGCTTGCAACCTGGTTATGTGCCCTGGCTGGGAATCAAACCAGTGAACTTTGGGTTCTTTGGCCAGCACCTTATCCACTGAGCCACCAGCCAGGGCTTCAGGTCCAGATTTTGAAGTTAATAGGCATAGATTTTAATTTAAACATATAAATTATAAAAAGTGAAATAAAAATAAAGAATATCTAATAGAAAAATAATAAAAGTTTAAATAGGAATTCTGCAACTGAAAAATGTTATACTGTAATTTGAATCAATACAAAATAAGCTCACTTGTATTTTAGATACAAGTGAAGAAAGGGTTGTTGATTGGAAGGTCAGGAAAAAATGGTATTATATGTGAGGAAAAAGGAGATAAAGGCTATAATCTAATTGTATAAGAACACATGTGAATCTGTGTGGAATTGGAGTTATAGATTGAAACATACAGGTGTGATAGAAATGGAAAGCCCAAGGACAGTTAAATGCCTGATATAATCTAAGTGAATATTGTTTTATTAACACATTAAAAATACAGGGTATTAAAATGTATGGCAACAATAGCAAAGCAAGTAGGAGGGTCAGCTGAATTTAGAAAATTCTGAATTTTATATTGTCTAGATAGTGATAAAAGCAAGAATTAAGGCAGGTGAAAGGCAACCGTACATTGATGCTTCTCTCCCTTTCTTCCTTCCTCCCTCCCTGCCCTTCTCTGTGAAAATAATTAATAAAATATTTTTTTAAGTAAGAATTGGATCAGATTTGGTAAGTAGAGGATTTACATTGCATTCCCTAAGGTAACTACTGGAGAATAATAAATTAGTGCTTATTATTAACAAGAAGACGAAGCATAAGAAATAAAATTATTTTAAAAAGATTTTGAGCCCTGGCTGGTGGCACAGTGGATAAGGTGCTGGCCTGCCAAGCCAAAGATCACTGTTTCGATTCCCAGCCAGGGCACATAACCAGGTTGCAAGCCAGGTTTCCAGCCAGTTCTGTAACTGGAGGCAGGTGAAAGGCAACCATACATTGATCTCTCTCTCTCTCTCTCCCTCTCTCTCCCTCTCTCTCTTTCTCTCTCTCTCTCTCTTTCTGCCTTTCTCCCTTCCCCTCTCTCTGAAAATAATAAATAAAATCTTCTATAAATAAATAAATAAACAAAACAAAAAGTATTTTGAAGAAAGGATATAAAACAGGTTATGGAGCAAGAGGGAAAAGAGTAAAGTAACATATTTAAACCCAAATAGATAAATAATTATATTACATGTAAATAGAATAATTATTCCAGTTAAACCAATTTGTCAGGTTGGGAGGAAGAAAACCCATGTACAGGCCTTTAAAAGCAGGCATGAATGGAAAGGTGCAGAATGTAAAGGCACAGAAAAGTTGTCAGTAAAAGGGTATAAAAAATATATCATTCAAACAATAACCTAGGAAAACCTGTTGCTTTCTACTAATGTTGGACTGAAAAAAGTCAAGGCAATAGTCATTACTAGAGAAAAAGACAGACATATGCAAAGATAAAGAAATAAATAAAATCAGCAGGAAGATTTGAAAGGTTTGAAATAAGGTTTACACACTTGCCCCATATATGGTAAACACTACCCAATAATTACAAAATTAGCATTTTCTTCAAAAACACATAGATGCATTAGAAACTTAAATAATATCCTGGGCCATAAACACACATCACCCAAATAAATTCAATACAAATGAAAACCAAAGAAATTGCAAAGAATTAAAACTCTACTTAAAATATGCTTTGACCACAGTGGAACCAAGCCAAAAAAAAAAAAAAAAAAAAAAATATATATATATATATATATATATATATATATATGGAAAATACCCAAGTGTTTGCAAATTAAGTAATATACTGACAAATATTCCATCAGTTATGGAAAAAGTAACTGTAAAAATTGGGAAAAAATTGAACTGATTGATGAAAATAATTTAAAAAACCCTACAACCCCATGCATGACTCCTATCATGTCTTCTCTAGGCTTGATACAGTGTTCTCATTCTTTGTTTACATTTTGAACTTCAGCAAATCTGCTGTGTTTCAGGAGCTAATCTGTAGGTGGTTTTTCACATTGCCTACATCTGATGCGGAGCCATCACTTCCTCCAAGTCCCACTGAAAACTAGGAGCCTTACAAATTATTGGAGAAAAGGGTCCAGAGAGCACACACAGATTTATTGAGTATGTTGCCTCCACAATTTGAGGAGTCCCAAAGGTGTTATACATTTGGTCAGCGTTGGTTCAAGATGAGATACCTCATCTCATTTTCACAGTGATATACCGACACGTCAAAGACCATCTGCTCCCTAAAACCTTTCTTAAGACATTAGGCCCCACAATCATGTCGTTTCATTCTCCCCCTGGGCAACCTGATGCCTACCCATCACAGCTGGGCGCTTCCCTTTCCTGCGCACCAAGGGCAGTCATTGAGGTGGAGCAGATTTTGTTCTGTGAGATGTCTCCGGGACGGAAGTTTTAGAGACTTTATTTCAACACGAACGGGAAAGCTGACATATCCCTGAGGGAAGATAATGAAATTGGAACACTATCTCTCCCAGCTGAAGGCAGACGGCTCTGATCCCCCTGGATGATAGGTTGGGGGAAATGCATTTTGCAGGTCGGTAGAGCTGTATCAAAGCAAAGGAAGTACTAATTTGCTGTAACAAAGAGACCTTATCTGCCACAGAAGCTGCAATCAGAACAACTATCTAATTATGTTTACAATAATCCATAGTCAGTTTAAAGATGCACCTGATGTTCATGACAGCCAAGCAGGTGAATTCATGGCAGGAATAGTACCCATCTTCACATCTTTGATGGCACATTAACTATCAGTGCTCTCTGAGGGGCATGAGATTGTGCGTTACTTCAGCGACAAAGAAACTCAGTTCTGTGGGTTTTCACCTGGCCCTTCCAACTCTACTGGAAGAGGGCTAGACTGGGTGGACGTTCTGCCTGGTTCTGATTCTGCATGTTGCCACTGGTCCCAGCTGGAGGTGGCTTTGGAGCCAATCTGCATTGATAACCTGCACTGAGTTCCATAATTTCTCATTCCCACACTTGAGCTAAGGTGGCGTTTCAGTTTCTTAGGAATCACATCCACTCTGAGCTGGTATAAAATATTTAAAGCTGTATTTTTTTTCTCCTGATTGTCTGCTTGTCATATTAGATGTTGTTCTCTGGTCCTTTCCGAGTGAAGCTGAAGAGAGAGGTAAGAGTATTGGCACTGCAAGGTCCCCTCTCAGCCTGTTTTATGCTCAAGGGTCTATGATAGAATGAGCACTAGTGTAGTTTGTCCAGAACTGGATGGTTCAGGGATGGGAGGTTTGAGCTCCTAAAGCCAGGATCTAGGATGAACCTTGTCTTTGAATTGGCTTTCATTGGGAATGGGGAGGAGGATTGTAACTTCCTCTTGTGATGATGCTAATTATCTTCCACCAAACTTGGATGTTTCCTTATATAGACCTAGCAATAAGTACACCAGTAGGCTACACATCTGTTTTATTTTTAAGGGCGTCAGGTTCAGTTAATACCACCGCAAACCTACGTGCCAAAACTTTCGGATTACCTCTGCGGCACTACTGCTGTTATGGTCACTGACTCCACATTGTCTTAGACACTCAACGCCCTTCCCCCACTCTCTGGAGTCCCATTGCTCTCGTTGAAATTCAGGACCTCAGTTGTATCGCAACCCCATTCCTCCTTACCCCTAGCTGAGGGATGGCTGTCCCCACTGAGCTGTTCAGAAACACTAGTGCCTTAACAAGCGCGTTTTCCAGCTCCTTTGTGAAGGAACTCTCTTCTGGGCAGTCGCAGGGTACATTGCTGTTGGGGAGTGAGAGATGAGCACTTATCAAATTCACTCCAGCATGACTATTCCCCTGAGACTTGGATGCCTTCCCTTACATTACAACAGGGAGGGTTCGGCATTATTGATCTCATTAGTGTTAGCTATTGAATCCAGAATTCAACAGCCAACCGAGCAAACAGATCAAATTCCAACTTCTCTAAATAGCACATAGAGCCAGGATAAAATTTAGTGCTACATTTTAGTAAAATTGGGCTTTATCCAGAACTAACTTTTGCTCCTTTTCCATTACCATGATTTTCTCCATGTATGTACAGATACAAATTAATTAATGATATTTTGGGGATTTCTTTGCTGTATTCATCATATCCATCTGCAAAAAACCACTTGTTTCTCTTTCTGGGGAATCTTGGGAAATAACTATTGTTATTGGCCTGAAGTTGGTTGGAGATTATGGGGTCGGCTTGAATGAGCTGTGTCACGTAACATGATTTACTGTCATCTATTGGAGGGAAGGCTATTTTCTGACAATGAAGTTGTTGCTAATTCTACTGGCAAGAAGAATGAGGGAAATCCTGTGGTTTAAGCTTCTTAGCTGTGTCCAACTTCACATATTGTCTACATCCCAAATCTCAGGGTCCCACTACTTCATAAAATGCCTTAAACTTAAGCAATAATGACCTGGCCCTAATGTAAGGGACTGATAATGCCCTGTGTTCAGCCTATACTTCCTTTAGGCTTCTGCTCATTTAATGCTCAGCCATGTTTTCCCTGCTGTTCTGTGAGATGATAAATTCTTTTATGTTTATCACAGAAGTTCTCTACTAATCTAAGTCTGATTTTAACTGGGAATTTATACACATGAGTGTACTATTCTTTGTCAGCTCTTCTCCTTTAGAAATAGGCAGTGACTGTCTCTACTTGTCATTATCCTTATTACCATCAGAGTTGAATACACCAGCAACATGGCTTTTCAAAGGCATAACTGTGAAAGGTCCTTCATCTCAAACAACTAATGAACATGATACAGGTAAAAATAATGTCTCTGCATGCCACAAATTACCATGATCTCATTCACACCTGCAAAAGCATCTCATATTCAAAGAGATGGCAAGCTCAGGGTTGGGATCCCACCATGAGAGATATTTTCTTGGGACCACTGTTGATAAAGTACTGTCACCATCCATGTCAAACCAGGAAACCCACATGTCTCTGAATAATTTACATAAAAGAAATCTAATGTAGGAAATTTGGTAACAGAGATGCTGAAAGAGGCTAGCAAGATGACAGAGGATAGCGAGGCAACCCATAGATTACAAGTTGCAGTTTATCAGAACTACGCCCAGCCTGGTGGAGGGAAGGAGGAATCAAAGAAACAGTGACACCAGAGTCCAAGAACCTTGCCAAAGGGTCATCAGGCAGAAGCTTGAAGCACAGCCAGCTTATTCCATCAGTGTCTGAGCCATGGGTATGGAGCTGGAACAGCTGGAAACACAACCTAAGAAAAGAAAGAGAGAGAAACATATCCTGGCTTCTTCCTCCCTTTTACTCTCTAATCTTTCTCCACTGACTGTTCTTAGCCACACGTTGCCAAAAGCCAGCTGACCAAAAAGTCGGGATCAGCACTTCTGTCATTCAGGCCATTATGAGGACAAATGAGGGCAAATAGCTTAGGGTTCAACAGAACAGGGGGTAGTAGAAGAAAGGAATGAAAGGATGAAAAGAAAGAGGAATAATTCCAGAGAGGAGAGATGGTGATGGAGCAAAGCTGAGGACAGAAGGGAGGGAGCTGGATAGTCACATGGAACCAGAGCAAAAAGGACCTTTGTTGCTTTGTGACTTGCCCCTCCCAGTTATGGGTAGCCCAGTTATAGGTGACAGAGAAAGAAGATCTGTATATAATTGTCTCTTTTTAGATCTCTATTTAAAAATGGCCCATCTCTGACCCTACCCTTGGCCTTGATCTCTCTCTGCTTAATCTGTTTTGTTTTGTTTTGTTTTGATTTGGGTGAATGTCTAGAATTAAAGCTTCATGAAGAAGGGAGATACAGCATTAAGAAAATCCACATGAGCCCTGGCTGGTGGCACAGTGGATAAGGTGCTGGCCTGTGAACCCAAAGGTTGCTGGTTCGATACCCAGCCAGGGCACATAACCAGGTTGCAAGCCAGGTCTCCAGCCAGGTCCTCAGCTGGAGGCAAGTGAAAGGCAGCCATATGTTGATGCTTCTCTCCCAGTCTGCCTCCCTCCCTTCCCTTCTCTCTAAAAATAATGAATAAAATCTTTATTTTAAAAAAAGAGGCCGTGGCTGGTGACACAGTGGATAAGGCACCAGCCTGTGAACCCAAAGGTTGCTGCTTCTAATTCAGCCAGGACACATAACCAGGTTGCAAGCCAGGTCTCCAGCCAGGTCCATAGCTGGAGGCAGGTGAAAGGCAACCATATATTGGTGTCTCTCTCCCTCTCTGCCTTTCCTTCCCTTCTCTTTAAGGATAATAATAAAATATTTTTTAAAAAAAGAGAAAGAAAATCCAACTGATACCCAACTTCATACCTCCAACTAACTCAAGACTTTCTTTTTGAGTGTTCTCAGACAAAGTATTGCTTTAAGGATACGCTGCTCTTCCAGGAGGGCACAGGCATGTCTGGTGGGATTACAAAACTCTAGCCTTCAGTCATCCCCTCAAAGAAAGAGGGAAACCATTTACATTGCTTTCAGCATCAGTAGAATTTGGGAGAAAGGAGGTTGATGTCATCTCTCAGGCTGCAATCTTGCAAGAACTCCCAGGATTGTTTTTGGATCTAAATTTAGGTTCTTATTTTTAATGTGGATAAATTCCTTTGTGACATATCTGACATTGTTTATATATAGTTTATGCCTTCTACTCAAAATAACATACAAGATATCATCTGTTAGTTCTGAAAAGTTAGACACTGATGAGTGCAAAATAGTAAGACAAAGTTATATCTCTTATGATCAAAACTTGAAAAAACCTCAACATGTGTATGTAAAGAAAATCCCAAGTAGATATACACACACAAAAAATCTATCTTTGTAAATAATTGAAGAGTTAGAATAAAAATGATCATTTTCTCTTTTTCATCGTTTAAAAATGTTTTTCGTCTTATTCTATAATAAGCATGTGGAATTGTATGTTGATGTATAATTTTATTCCTAATAAAAGTAAATACTAGAATTACCAACTTTCAATTTTTAGTATAATTTCCAGAGAACATGGTATCTCATTGTCATGCAGTAATTTTGTAAAATTGTATATGTCATTATAGTAATATTAACTGAAATAAGATGTCAAGATATATTACTGTAATGCACTAGTGTGCTAATGATGTCTAAAACTTAGTATAATTTGTAAATGAGCCCCAGGAAAACATCATTTGGAGGAGAAGAATCAGCTTGAGAGGACTGCAAGTGCAGCTTAAGTTTTTAAAGTTGTTGATAGGCTCACATTAACTAAATTTGCCACAGTACCTTTTCTAGGCAATAACAATAGATTTACGAATAAAGTTTCTCCATCTTTGAATAAAGCTGTGAGTTCTTTAATACCTATATGTAAAGTTCCGTAACTTGCTTTTGTTCAGTTTTTCAGTTAAGAAACTATTATACTTAACCGTATCAATTGCCACTTTAACTTAAAAGAACTTTCTCTAATATTTGTGATTTATCTTGTTATAGCATTACTTTTCTACTCTCCATCCCAGTCCATGGAAAACGTCACAAAAATGCATTCTGTGATTCATATATTCCGAAGGTCACGTAGAAACCGAGGTAAGGCTGATGAACGCCCAGCTGCCTTCCCTGCTGGCCTCTTGAATGCTTCCCAGGAGACTAGATGGCCTGCAGGACTTTCATTCATTCCAGAGTCATGTTTACAAATCTAGCTCACACTCAGATGATAGATTTTACTTTTTAAGGGCCTGTGTTGGGCTCTGAGAAATGAAGAGACACCTGCGCTAAGTTATGAAAACATGGATGTCTTTGTCACCAAAGCCACAAGTTTCAAGAGAGAAGTTCAGACCGTGATAAAAATAAAGAATCCCCACATTCCCAAAGGCAATTTCTCTTGGTTAGGTGTCATCATACCAACAGATCAGTTTATGAAAACATTCACTTTTAGAATGTAAGCTTAGATTTGTTGGGACACATGAAAAGCTGATTTCTGATTGATCTATCATGTGAACTTGGCATTTAAAATAAAAATAAAATGCACTTAGTAATGAAAATCTTTGCTGGGTTAGGACCATGTCACTTTTCTTCACAAAGAGGTCTCAGATGTAAATAAAATCATGTGATGCCTGAATGACCACATTGCACTGACCTTTTGCCCCAGTACATACCAACAGACCATGTATTATTTTTGGTCTCAGACTCAATTGACTGGGCCACAGATCAGACTTGACCTCTTGAGGTTAAAACATCGGTGTGTAGGGTTGTTCCTTTAGGGACCTGAGTAAATCAATCAACCTTTCAGCCCCAGTTCCAATCATGTGTAACTGAGGTTGGAGCAATTTCTGGCTCTATCTGTGTTACCTTCATCAGACACCATGCCCATGTCCAATTCCAACACTGAACAATAATAAACAATTGGAATCAGTAGGTTATTCAGGTAGTGCTTGTTTTAAGTGTTCCTGAGTTTTCTTCCTGTGGTTAAAAGGTAACTGCAGTGAAATCCCTCCCACCAAGCAGTTCATGCTGATGTGACATAAGCAGAGACGACAAGGTCAGCACAAGCTACATATGACGCAATTGCTTTGGTCAGGTTCTCCAAATCCCGTGTAGAATTGCACTGATCAAGGGAACCATTGCAAAGTGCTGGAAGATCATATGCTAAAGGGAAACCAAGTCTTACCTCCCGGACCTATCATTTTACATTGGAGCTCAACATCCCTAACTGTCATTTAGGGTGTTACTGAAGGGACAGGCTAAGGGTGGCTGATCTGCTTGAAGTCATAGGCCTTGAACACCCCAACTTCAAAGTGTTCCGGACAAGCCTGCTCGAGGGTCAAGTTGAAAGGCATCTTCCTTTGAAGATGGGCCGTTCCTTTCTTAATATCCTACACACAATGCATTTGTTTGCCTTTGTCTGACTTCAGAATGTGTCATTATTCCCAGCTGTCTGCTTTGGGCCTGCCACGACTTCCAGAGGGACACCTTCTGCCAGCTGGACATCAGCATCATTGGGCGTGTGACAGTGTGCTCTCTCATGGGGGCTGTTAAAGTATTATCCTATTTTGTCGCATGAACCTCTGTGATTTGTGTAGAGCCACTATCCCAGCCAGGGAGCAGTTTGAAAGACAAGAACAAAGCAAAGCCTTCCTATCAAAATAAGGTGGCCTCAGATTTATCATCAAATGTACCCACGTACGAATTACATGAGAACACCCAGTGATGTCTCCATATAAACTTTTTTAAACGGCCTTATCAATGTGATATATTGTTTCTGACATTTAGATATCATGTAGATTTATTTTTATTCTTTTCTAAGGAATGAAAAAGTCACAGGATTTTCAAAAGGGCCCATCACATGAGAACAGAAAAGAATACTATTTATAAAACTAACAAAAATAGAGTAAGAGAGTATCTGTATTTTCTAAAATATCTTTTTGTTGGAAATGGTAGTATTAGTTATTAGATCTTTGATTGAAGAATATTCAGACAATTCTGATTCTCAAATTTAACAGTGTTCATAGTGTTTCTTCCCCCAATAACCTTTTGTTTAATTTGCAAAGTCTGGATACATGATAATGAGCACATAATCAGCATATTATAGTAAATTAATTATTGCTCTATTTGGCTTGGCTTTTGCTATTCCATTTATTATTTCCCCTAAACCACACTTATCTATATAATGAGAAGACTAAGTCCAGGAATATTATTTCAGAATATTATAAAATATCTTAATTCCTTATCTGGATAAAAATGTTTGATTTGCAGGTTTTCATCTACAGTATTTTAATAAAGAAATGTTTTAAAGTGTAAATAAAGAATTATAGACTAAACATATATTTTTATACTAAACAATATTGAAAATGAAATTGCAGACTAAACAATAACCTGTTTCCAAGTACAATAAAGTCTCAGGTCCACCCTTGTTTTCTTTCTTAGGAGGTGACCTCTCATTTCTGCTGAGTGGAGGTGGTGTCAACTTTATGGTGTGACTTTATGAAACTGAGTGCTGAACTTACTCATTCTACATGAGATATGACAAGGACCCGGTAAATCCATGTCATTATCATTTATTGTTTACTATTTCTCAGAAAAACAATTTGTAAAGGAATGAAAGTATTAACAAGAACAAAGTGTCTAAGGCCTGCATTAAATTCTACCACTTGTTACAGGATTGCTGGTGTATTTCTTAATTCACATGATTATCAAGAGATGTAAAGCAAATACTGTCTATAAAAATATTCTGGGAGAAAAAGGGACTATCCAAACAGAAACATCATTTTCATTGTTGGCATGTTTTCCAAAGTCCTTGGGATTTGGTGAGTGTTTGTTTTCGGCCTGTGGGTATTTGTCTTTGTGTGTGTGGATGTGTGCATGGGGTTTGTTATGATTTTATACACTCACCAGCTGGCACACTTTGAAACTTTTTGAGCTTCCATTTTACTGGTTGCATTTTCAATCAAAAGAAGTAACTGAAGTAGGGATTTAATAAACTTACTCTGTGTTCTAAATATTTTCATAGTTTAATGTCACTCCAACTGACATTAATCCTAATACAAGTTTGCACTTATGAGAAACATTTAAAAATGTAATGTAAGATGGCTCTTGTTTCAAAGGCAAAGTACTTTACAGCATAATTTGTTTTTCACATGGGTAAGGAAGAGCTGTAATCTAGGGAAAGGTGTATTTCTAAGAAATGAGCCATCTGCTTCCAGAACCTCAGGGAACTTGTGTTGAGACCTGGAGTTGCTACTATGTGTTACTGATCCTATTGCTCCATTAGTTTTATAGGGAATTTCTAACAAAGCAGAACTTCAATATATACTTCAAGATTTTATTCATTATTTTTGGAGAGAAGGGCAGGGAGGAAAGAAGGAAGGCAGAGAAGCATCAATGTATGGTTGCCTTTCACCTGCCTCCAGCTACAGACCAAGCTGGAGACCTGGCTTGCAACCTGGTTATATGCCCTGACTGGGGAATCGACCCAGCTTACTCAGATTGGAAACCTACATATATGTATACACACACACATATACATATATGCACATATATATGTACACATATATATGTATATATTTGTACTTAGAGTACATAAAATAGAATGTTCCATAGCTAAGCTTGATATTTAAATAATTATGCAAATTTATATCTCCATATTTATATAGATATAATCAGTTCACTTTTGATTGGGCACAACCATTGACTGAGGGAAACATTGTGGTGTACAATGAAATTCAAAAGATGAATAAACATAGTCTTTTAAGATTATGTTGGTATGGTATACATGGGAAATTGGTAAATTAAAATAATAGCAATGGAAATAGGTATAAAATGTGTAACTATCACCACTCCTCACAGTCTACTCATTGCTGTCAGCTTCTGCTGAATTCTGCAATGACTTCCTAGTGGATCTATCCAGGATCACTCTTGCCTATTAAGCCTGTTCTAGAGAAATCAGCCAGAGGATTCTGTTAAAAACATGTCTGATGACATTGCTGAAAGCCCTCCATCCCTCCCCATTCTCCCAGAGTAAAACCTGCTATCACAAGGGCCTGCAACATTCTGCTTCACTTTAACCAAATACATGTCACTCCACCTTTCTCAGTCCAGCCACACTGGCCACATCCTGGATGGCAGAGCACACAAGCTATACTCCAGACCCAAGTCTCCTTAGTGCCTCTTTGCTCAGCCTGGGACACGCTTGTCCCAGATAGCTCCAAGCTTCCTGTTCTGTCTTCTTCAAATATTCGATTCAAGATTGTCTTTGTGGTAGACACTACCATGACCCTCCATTTAATATACATTTCACCCATTCTTTTCCATTCTTTAATTTTCCCTTTCCCTCTCTGCTCCGTATTTTTCATACCACTTCACATGTTTTAACATTCTATACAACACTGTCAAAACACTTTTGACAGAGGTTCTGGGTTTTGTTTTTTCTGTGCCTGTACACCTGGTAGCTAATGCCTGGAAAACATGCCATTCTATGAAGGATTGCAGAAGTAAGGCCAACACTATGGGAACAAGTGGGGAAACAATTGTGGTGCATGGGAAAAGAGGAGTTTTTAAGAAAATTTGGGAAGGCTCTATGGAAGATGTATCTTATTTATTGTCATTTTGCTGAATTTATTGGGGTGACCTGGTTGAAAAATTATACAGATTTCAGGTTCACAATTCCACAGCACACCATCTATACACTGTATTTTGTGTTCCCCACCACAAGTCAAGTGTATACTTCTATCACCATTAATCTTCCCTTTATCATCCTCTACCTCCCTGCATACCCCGCCCCCCACTTCTGGTCATTACCACAATGTTGTTCTGTCCTTGAGGTTTTTTCTCTTTTTATTTCTACTTCAGTCCCTTCATCCCCCTACCAAGTCCCCCAACTCCTTCTCCACAGCTGTCATCCTATTTATGAGTCTGTCTCTATTTTGCTTGTTAGTTCATTTTATTCATTAGATTTTATATACGAGTGAAATCATATGGTACTTGTCTTTCTCTGACTCTCTCTGTGGATTATAAAAAGGAATAAATAAGCAACTTGTAATAATTATTTTCAAAGAAAATAGTTGTTTCTTTTTCAGATTATCAAACTAGGAGCCACAGTATCATGAAAATTTTATGAGAAGTTTTATGTAGAAGTGAAATAGACATATAATCTATTTTATTCTTCCACAACTCCATTCTCCAAAAATCAATCAGAATAAGCATGAGTTCAAAATTATATGAAATTTAGCTAACATTGTGTTCCATTTTTCAAAGATAAAACATTAGCTATTACTGCCAATGACATTTTCTAAAATCTTATTTCTGAGCTTTTCAACTTTTTTCTTTATATAAAGCAGAATGAGTAATTACCAAATGCCATTAAAGAGTTCTATGGCAGCATGTTTATTAAAGGTAATGTTGAAAATCCTTCTTTTAAACCAATGGGATAATTTAACTATATTATACATTTATTATTATGAAACCTATTATTTTTTAAAGCAAACAAATGTTTTTTTTTTTTTTCTATTTACGTGATTATAGTCATGGGCTTGACCTTAAGGACCTAATGTAACTTTTATAACAGTTTTTTGCTATCCCCATCCTGAAATCAAATCCATAGGAAACAAACAAAACTACACAATAATATCAAAATTACAAAGTGTGAAAGAAATAAACTTCTCAGAAAATGGTATATTTCACCAAGTAAATTCTCAGAATGTGCCTAGACTAGAAAACCAAAATACAGTGAGTCTCCAGTATAGAATCATGGTGTGGGAACAACTGCAAATGAATGGACACAAGGATGTTGGACTGGGGATACGAACAGTGACCGCAGCATTGTCACTGCTCAGATGGCTTTCCTAGGCAGTAAACAACACAGTGCTGTGATTCTGGAGATACTGTGCACTTGATCAAACCAGCTTCTTGTGTGCATGAATGGTTGAGAGGCCATTTGAACTTCACAGGTGATGCTGATAAATGCGTTGTTATGCACAGCAGATCTGATTTCAATCCTCTGAAGAAGAGCCCTCCTCCCAATTACAGTAGCAACTAAAACACCTCACACGTTTTGGAAAAATAAACAAATAGAGAACCACTGAGTTCTCAGATGAACTCCCAATTAAGAATTTGAATATACGTTACATAAATTGCGGGGTAGACATTACAGAGAAAATGTCAGAGCAATCAAATGCAATCAGAAGGGAGACTGTTCACAATTGCTGAAAATAATTATAGTGTTTGGATTATTCACAGTTGACCTAGCTTCTTTTGTTGATTATTTTTCTTCTTCATATCTCTCACCCCTCTTTCAATTTCTCTCTCAATGTCTCTCCATATATAATTACAAACACACACACAAGGTTATATATCAAATCTATAGTATATGGGTCAAAAACCTATAAAATTTTAAGGAAACAGCTTGTTGATTTTGATTCCAGGAACATCTGATATTACTCCTTTCATCTTAGATTCATTCCAATTCCTTCATTCTTATCTAGTTCAAAAGGATAAGGTAAACTCAGAGCTATTAGCAAGTATCATTCAAGACTTATCTGGGCTTTTTGTAACTATTCTGGAAATTTCAGTTTGCTGAATTCAGATTTTTCTGTAAAAACTGGTTTTGGAAATGTACAAATGACAATTCCAAGTATACATTGGCCTTATTTTTGATCTGTAATCACATCATATAAAATGGACCTAATTTATTGCTTCCTGATTTATATGCAGTGTATAATGAGACTAAAATATCAAAAAGGTCATTGGCATAATTATTTTACACTAGCTAACTTCTGTTTCTTAAACTTTAGTCTACATAAATGGTAGTATTCTCCATTCCAAAAGTCCTATTTTTTACTACTTGAATGATTGTGTTCAATGGTTGTATATATTCATATAGCTAATTATAACCTATCTCCTGAAAGCTATAATTTATAAAACAATAGTTTTGTTTCTACAGCATTACTTTTTACATTTTCTCTAATCTTCCAATTTAATTCCACATTAAAATATTCAACATAATAAAATATATTATATGATGTCAAGTTATTTTATTTCAAATTTTGCCTAGCAAAATTTTTTATGGTTTAGCAAAATGACCTTGTCAAGCTTACCATCTGAACTTTCTGTATGTGCTCCTGTGTTTGATGTTTTGAAAATAAATGAATAGACAGTAATACATTTTAATTAAAATAACCTTTAAAATAATATCTTCCTCAAAAATATATTGACAAGAGGAAATAATTTTAAAATACATTTTATAATGTTATTCTAAACATGGATAATAACCATAAAAGCTAGGAGTTTCTTCCATTAATTAACAGGTCCTTGTCATGAAAGAAGCATATGAAAATAAACCAATAGTCACTATAGAAACTCAGTGGTGATACTAATAATGCAAAAGGTGATATTGCTATGTTTGCATGTGTGCAAATGTGTGTGTGTGTGTGTGTGTGTGTGTGTGTGTGTGTGTGTAGTAATAAGCCTGGACATCTCTCTTATGGCAAAGGAAATACCTGCTGATTATTAGCACATAAACAATTTGCTTTTAATTTTTTAATTTGAAAATAGAAAATCACTTGCTAGAATATTGTTCCTTCAAAATTATATTATTGATGTCTTATGATAGTTGTTGGATTCTCTCAGTTCATGAACATGGCTTCTATACACCAACTTTAGAGACACTTGTTGGGATTGGAATTTTGGTTCCTAAGCTAACATACTATTTTCTTCATTTATTTGTTTGGATAACTTTGTTAACCTCAAGTTTTCAATTTCCATTCCACTTCTCCTAAAAGTTTTTCACTTTAATCTGGGTTATTTTCTACAGAGAGGAGCTTCCATATGAATTCTGTATATATACTCTTATCTATTCATCTTGTGGTTTTAAGCAGACTTGTCTTATTGGCTTCTTGTATAGATTGTCAACTCTCTGAGGATGTCAAGAACCAATGGCATCTTTATATATTGCTCTCTCCATGACCTCTATTATATTACTTGGCTCAAAATAGTCATTTGGGGGGCTCTATGGAGGGCAGAAGAGAGAAAGCAAAGAAGCAAGAAAAATATGAACAGTAACTTTTCCATCTCCTCATCTATCTTGAAGAGTCAAAAAAATTTTAAAGCGTCTGAAACAGTGAGTGACATATAAGAAGTTGGATGAATGATTTAATGGCTATATAGATAAATTAATAATGGATATTCACTGCACCACACCATGTAAATACATCCTTTGTAGTTCTTATTGTATTGTATTCCCATCACTTCTTGGCATATTTGTATCAATTACACTCTCGTGTTATTTGACAACAACTTATGAAACTAGTTGGCTGTATGAAATAGACTCAACTCAATGTTGCTGGCTTGAAAGATGATAGACGTGTCCATGAGCCAAAGAATGAGGGTGACCTTAAGATGCTGGAAAAGGCAAGCAAATGAAATTTCCTCTAGAGCGCCCCCAAGAGGAACATAGCTGTACAGAACCTGTTTTGGATTTCTGACCTTAAGAGCTATAACCTGAGGCATGTGTGCTGTTTTAACTCACAGCGCAGTAATCTGTTAAGGAAGCAATGAGAAATTCATACGGATTTGATGCATTTAGTGTCAGGAGATCATCGATGTCCTTTCCTTTTTCATCTCTTTTTATAATAGTTTACAATATTCCTCCAACTATCAGCCATGTGTACGGCCTCACCATAGAGTCTGCCCAGCTTCTACTTATTTGTGACATTCTTGTGGCCACTACTGCCCTTGGTCTCTGCACCTTGCTTTCACTCTGAGCAAGCATCCTGTTTTTTTTTCTCCTGACCCATTTCTGGAGAGTGATCATTTATTCAATTCATCAAATTAACACCTACTGCGTTTAAAATCTTAATGTCAATCTACTTTCTTAGCAACAGTTGAGCATTTAACAACGGGTGCTCCTTATTCCAGTGGCCAGGGTGAAGGGTCACATGGAGAATACTCACTTTAGGTAAGAAACTCACTCTGATTCCACAGGAGATATATCAGCTCTTCCATTACATCCTATAACAGTTCTCTTTGACCTCTTTGAAGATGAGAACTGTATTTTCTCTCTCTTGTATTCCCTGCAGCCAGTACCATGCCAAGTGGCTATTACATAGCAGATGTTGCATTAGCTAAATTCTTTCCAATTGAAGGAGAGATACAAAACACACTGATGTGCAACTAATTTATAGGGCAAGCCGATTTACAGTTGTGGGTACATAAAACAGAGTTTATTTTTGCATTATTATTTGTTAATTGTTGTATTATTTGCCACATGAACAACTGTAAACCTATATTTGCCCCACCCTGTAGAGATGGAATGTGACATGAAGATGGTGACTTCTACTGTAGCCTTTGATGATTGCCTTAACAAACATTAAAAGTCATCATTTTTATAATCAAATGTTCAAATCATAACTGTTATTTAATAACTTTTCATCAGCTGGAGGAACTATTGTTGAACACTCAGCGTGGTATGATGACTACAGACTATTTCTAGTCATCAGGTACTCATAAGAAAGGAATGATCTTTGAATTAGGTATCACTAACTCTGTGGGAGCCCTTTTTGCTCAGAACCGCCTGTGTGACTGCTGAATGAGTCCTGAATTTCTGCCATTTTGACGAGTTACAAACGATAGCAAAATATTGAATTAATTGGGTTTTTGACAAGGTGAACATAAAGTGTTTTAACATATTTGATGCAAGAATAGAGCCGTTATGTAAAACACATGTGATTCTGAGCCAAGAAAATTGCGGTCCATGGTACGTTCTGTCTTTTGATTTGGACTTTCAATCAAAAGTCAGGGTCTTGGCATGAGAATGTAAGAATTGTGTCTTCAGTATGTCTACACATAGATTGAAAATGACTTCATAGAGATGAAGTGGACAGAAACAAGTATTAAATAGAATGAAACTTCCTGTAAGGGGGAAACTAATTCAGTTACAAGATGCAAAGTAATTGCTTTTAGAGAAATGTCAGGAAAAGATGGAAAGGTCAAAGCTGCCTTTATTAAAAACTGTTACAAATTAGATAATTTATTAAGTTCTTTAAAATAATACTTGGCTGATTATGAGAAAGTTGAGTTTCCAGCACTGGATACTAGTTTCTTCTTATTTATCAATTAAATTGAAATAATAAAAATAAAAATAAACTGTCATTTATTTGAGGACAACATGGGATTAATGGTAGAAGTTGAAAGAGTACCAAATTTTCATGTTTTAAATATTTATAAAAATTGCATTAAAATTCTCACCTGTTTAGTCATTTAGGATCAAGTTTTTTTTTTTTTTTTTTTTCTTTTCTTTGTAATATATAAGAAGAAAAACAAAGGAAGAAATCATAGTCCCACAGAAAAATAAAATAAGAATTAATCTGGAAAACCAAAATCTGGAAAGAATAGACACTAAAAAAAATTTAAAGAATAGTTCAGTTGACATAAAGTACCGGCCTGCGAACCCAAAGGTTGCTGGTTCGGTTCCCAGCCAGGGCATACATAACCAGGTTGCAAGCCAGATCTCCAGCCAGGCCCATAGCTGGAGGCAGGTGAAAGACAACCATACATTGATGTCTCTGTTTCTCTCTGCCTCTCTCCCTTCCCCTCTCTCTAAAAATAATAAATCTTAAAAGAAAAAAAAATAAAAAAGAATAGTTCAGTTGAGGAAAACCTATTGGAAAATTAGTTGACCTTTAAAAGGAGAGTTGACACTTTAGACTTCTACCCAAATCTGGTTTATGATCTGGGTTTCTAGAACAAAAGAACTTGGCTGCTATTCTAAAACCAGTTTCCATAGTAAATGCACGATGTTGAGAAGGTCTCTAGGGCCTTGCAACCAGCATCTTCCAATAAAGTTACTCACCTGAACCAGAGAACATAACAAGCTGTAGGAGTGACTTTTCTTAGTGGTACCAACACCAGTGCAGAGCTGCTAACAATCTAGATTCACAGGAGAGAGCTTACCACCTCTATTCAGTAGATACCTCAAGTCATGAGGATTTAATGTCTTGTACTTGTCCCTGAGAACAAACCTCTCAGGTGAAGACCTAAGTATCAGTACCACTAGGGGTTGCTTTTGGAGGCAGCCATTTTGGTGCCCTTTCATTCTACATCCTATGTCATCCCAAACCATGTTTCCAAATTGGTGATGGAAATGGAAACCTTAGGAAATAGATGACAAGGCAAATAGAAAGGGGGTTGAGGTCCTGAAAGAATAGAACCTGCATTTAAGACATAGTGTGGACCTGAAATAGAAAGAAGCCCATGTGAGCACATGATGAAAATTGACATTTTTCTAGAACTCAATCAGATCCATTCAATCAGAACTAATGCTGGGAAAGGGGACCACTTCACTGAGATCAGTGCAACTTGGCAATGCCTATTTGCACCTGTGACACCGAACTGTTCTCAATAGCCTAACTTCTATTCACCTATGTGACATCTGACTACAATGTAAGTAAAGTGAAGAAAGTATTCTGTCTGTTAGATAAATCATGTGTGAACAGGTCCTGCTATGTGTGAAGCAAGGTAAAAAGAAACCCAAATCATAATTTTTAGCACAGAGACAGCACAACTCCAGAAGAATCGTTAGGTAAATAAAAAAAGCACTGTTTTGTTTTTTTTTTAAGTTGATATAATGGAAAAACTCTGTAAAGTAGAATTCAATAAAAAAGAAAATAAAAGACCTTCACATTATAAGAAGTGTAAAAAGTAGTATACTTAGATTAAAAAGGTGGAAAATATGATCTACTCAGATTAAAAAGTTGAATAATAGTTATTATGTTGAAGTTTATGCTAATAAATTTTAACCCTGAAACAATGAAAAAAATTCCAAGAGTAAATAAATGACTGACGTACACATACCAAATATAAATAAAAAATAATCATATTATTACATGTTATTTTATGTATAATTTTTTCTAGAGTGCTTTTTTAAATTTTAAAGAAATAAATCATCCCTCTGCCTTTTAGTCTGATCTAAAACACAAGAAATGATAAATGTTTCATGTGTATTTATATATTCCAGTATTTGCCAGATAGTCTAAATTGTAAAATACAGAGGAAAAAAAAGTTGTCAGACAATTCTTAACTGAGTATTGGCAATAGTACATAAGAAAATGAGTACTTTGATAAAAGCCTATTGAGACTAAATTAGAATAAGATCTCTGGAAGGGAAATTAAAGATTGCAAAAGAAATGTAGCACAGTAATGGAATGAATACATTAAAAGAGCTAGCTATGAAGATAGTTACCAAATACTATTTATAAGAATAAACAGTAGAAACAATGAATATATGAAATAAATTTAAATTTGTTAAATAAATTTTTCACTAATAAACAAAATATGCATCTAATAAATTTTAACTTGAAGTAATAATATTTAATGATTCTAAAATACGAAGAAAAATTTCAGTGTAGTTCACTATACTAAAAGAATATATGCAGTTACATATAAATACTTATTTTTTGCAAAAAGATATGCATATTCATTGCATAATAATAAAAAAAACATTAACCAAATATATATAAAACAGAACTGTTTCAGTCCTTAAATACAACTTCATAGGTTGAGAGTATTTCATGATAAGACCTATCCTTGGTAATGATTTTCCTTTTAGGTATTTGACGTTCTTCATCCTGAAATTTATTTGTTTACAATGTTATTCTGTTCAATATTTTAAGCAAACAGATTTTCCTATGCTATTATTAGAGATTACTTCATTGATCAAAAGAATTCTTAGCAAAAGTTTGCAAACATGTTACCTCCTTTGATAGCTTTAGGGTCCTTCTTAAAATTTAAACTCCTAAACACCTTTTCTGAAAACTGAGATCCATTTGCTGGGAATCTGAATTTATAATTACAACTCTGGAATAGTTTAATGCCAAGGCATAAATGGAAAATAATTTTCTGGGGAAAATAAAGCTGTAGACTGACTTCAAAGATGCATTCAAATATATGAGCTATATTGTAATGAAGTAACAGCTACTCTTTAATTCTTCAGTGGGAATTAAAAAGTAAAAGTAACATGTATATATAAAGGTATATATAATGCATCAGGGATTTAAGTGAGGTATAATAATAAATTTCTTTATATCAAAGGTTGTTAAATCTTAGGATGAATTTTCTCTGGAATTTTCAGGAAAAACAGTTTAGTTAGGTGTAAACAGAGGGTGACCTAAAACAAACTTCAATTTATATCTTCAGTTCTGAGTGTTTTCGTATTTTGAATCATCTGCTTAACTGTACTGGTAATTTATAAGATTGAAAAAGACTGTTATAATATGTAAATACACATTAAGTTTAGAGATATATTTGTCAAGATTTCATGATGCTATGGGCCATTAATCCAAAAATATCTTTTTGCTAATGAAAGTGGAAATGCCATTTGGTACTCTCAGTAACATATGATGCTAATTTGGCAAATGTTTTCTCGTGTAAACATTTCCTAGGCATACATTCTCTGTGGCATGATGTGTTCAGTGATAAGGGGCCGTGTAAGCATGGGGGGCAGAATCACACTTTCCAGTGGTCTCGTATTCAGATAGCAAAGCATATTTGGGAACTTCTACCACTTTTCCATCATAGGATAACACAATTTTTTATTATGTAAGTCATAAGCAAAGGAAAATTATGCCTTTAATAGAGAAAACATGTGATGTCTTATATTGGGGAGAAAGTGTACTTTTCAACCTAATGGAATGGGTAGTTTAATGCATCATGTGAGATGAACTGTAGCTTTTCTTTAAGGTGAAGTGAACGATACATTTCATAAAGAAGGAAACTGACAGAGTAATGGATGAGTAGGGTTTTGTGAGTCTACATCTGTAGAACGTTGAAGAGATCAATGCATTTGATTGTTGTTTTACATTAATAGTATCACTTATGCAAGACTTTTTGTTTCATTAATAACTCTGGTCTGACATTCTGCACAGAGAAGAGCAATTTAATTAATCGCCATAATGTGTTTTACTTGGAGACATGGAGACAAGTAAATTCTTGGTTGAGATGGTGTTGTCACAAAGTGTGGTATCCCATGTAACAATTAAAATATGCTTTTATTTAATAGAACTGTCTCCTAGAGAGATGAATTAGATAATTACTTCCAGAAGAAACTGGTTTATTTTTCACAAAACCCAACTTTTAATCCTAAATATGTTTATTTGAAAGTTATCCATTTTCATCTTACCACGCCTAAAATTCTGACCAGCAGCCTCATGCATTGTGGGATTGATGAAAGATAAATAATTATATATTTAAAATGGTGTATAAAATGCCATGTTCAGTTTATCCCCAACCTGCACCTAAGACCACTATTGAAGTATGCTCAGGTTCCTGGGAATTAATTTATTGTTGTTGTCTTACCTTTATCCCATTTTCCCCATTGTTCTCCCCCACACCACCCTCCCCAGACAATTAGGGAAAAAACAAAAACAGAACATTTTCTCTATTTTTCTATATCTGTAAATGAGATGCAGTGTCAGCTATATATTCACCTGAGAGGCACAGGGAGCTGGCTGAGGAAGAGAAAGGAGAACACATTACCTTACAGATGGGTTTGGAGGGAAAAATAAACAAGGATGGGATAAGATTCAGAGCCCACTCATACCTGGGCACCTGGACCATTGAAGCAGAAGGGAGAGTGTGCTACCAGGAGAAGGCCCATTGGGAGAGCCACTTTTCTAGGCTCTACTTAGGCAGCAAAGTCTCCACTGCTATCCCAGATTTATGTAGGCGTTACTGATATCTCTCCTGGCAACAAAGCATCATCCATAGACTGCATTTTTTTAAAACATAAAGGAGAAAAGCAATCATAAGAAAAATAAGAACAATAGCAGGAGCAAAAAATCAGAACCATATTGGTCCTTCCTCACTATATAGTGTCAAATTCAACAAGGCTAGATTGTCCAATTCTTGTGCAATCTAATAAAATTATTATATTTGCTGCCATTCATTGAGTACCATATTTTGTATGAAAATTATGCTAATCTTTTTCAGTAATAAAAGTACTTAATTTTCACCAAACCTATGAGGCAGGTTTATTATATTTTTCATTTTTGAAGATAAGGAAAATGGCTGCTGAGATCTATAAACAACAAATGAAAGCTCCTTTATTAGTTAGAGAACTCCAGTTGATAGAACTTGAGCTCAGACCCAGATAGCTCTAACTTAGCCCACTTGACATGATTTTAATGCCTCTCTACATTTAAACTGTTTATCATTATGTATCCAGAAAAATCTATGAAACACCTGTAAGGTACAAGGCATAATTCATGAATCTAAATTTATGGACAGAATAATACTACCATTACCCCTTTTAGTTCCTTCTGTGTTCTAGTTTATGTTCTGAGTAGTCACCCAATGAAGTAACTGTCTTATTATTTTGATTTTCCAGTTGCAAAAAAAAAAAAAAAAATAGAGATTGAAAACATTCTCAAGATCAAACAGCTGTAAAGGATGTAATCCTTGCTATTAAGGGTATATCTAAATGGGAATGAATATAAAACACATTAAAAAAGCTCTATTAAATGCTAAATGCTAAACACTAAATGTAGTATTTGTTGTTAGGTTGTATAATCTATATCATTATTATGCTTTGCATATTGAATTTAAATTGTGAGCATTTTTCATTAGAAAATGACTTCACAGTAGTTATTTGTATATTCCATAAGGAGTACCAATAATATATAAGGTGTGAATAACTGTCTTTGCTTAATAAGAAAGATGATGATAGAAAAAAATATATAGTAACCCACAGGAAACTACATAAGTGATCAGCACTGGTGGTCTGTGACTTCAGGAAGTATAAAAACCTGTCAGATACACTTTCAACTGATTGCTTTCAAGCTTATTTATAAACTTTTGTTTTCAAAATTGAGGTAATAATTTATTACCCCCATCTCAAAATTTTGTCTTGTTTTGTTTTGCTTATAGTTTCAGACCAAGAAGCTGAGCATTCGGGGGGGGAAACTAAGAGAGGTCTTGTGAAGTGAAAGTACATCTGACAAGATAAGCAATGATTATTTTTTAACCATTATTATTCCCACAGCAGTCACTCTTTATGAATATTCTATATAAATGGTTCACAAATTTTGAAATAAAAGTTTATATTTTGATTAGTAACAACAAAATGCAATAGCAAGTGATTACTCTTTATTTTGTTTTTCACTTTTTAAAACAATGTATGGCAAAATATTTAATACACTTAAGCTGCCACTTACGTGGTGCAAGGTCAAATTTTTAGTATCAACCCAGAGTTGTTCTTAACCTAATTATGTAGCAAAACAAGAAAAAGAAAGAGAAAAATGAGTGTTTTAGAGCACTGCTAAAGCAAATTGGGCATCCTCTGGCTTCTCTTCCAGTAAAAAGAAGGTGATTTCCATGATTTTATATCTGAATGACCAAAAATTTAATTTTAGCAAACCTGCTATAATAACTCTTTATTCAAATCAATTTCATATAAAATGTAATTCCTATTTTTGATGTCATGCTTTTATTGATTCAGAAGTCTTTTTTTTTTTTTTTTTTTTTTTTAATTTCTTCATCCTTGAAGGTAAGATTAAATTTGTGTGAATAGAGAAAGGGAAAATGGATCTCTAGCAGATTCAGACTATAGGTAGCAGAAAATTGTTTTAGTAAACTATGATTTTACATCTCTTTAATAGCACATGAAAGCCAATTACATGATTAGAGAATGTTGAATAACCCACTCAGAATGAATGGACATGGGTATGGGATTGTTAGAATTGTTATGTTGAGCCTCTGGGAATAATAAAATTTGCAATTAAAAGTGATTTAGGAGATGATCTAGAAAGTGGAAACAGCCCAAGGTCACACATATATGGGAAGAGCTTGGATCCAGACATTTCTTATTGTCAAGTGAACCTTAAAAATTAACTTCTTTTCCTTTCTTAAAGAATATATATTACTGTACTACGTATATAGTCTTTTCTTAAAATAAGGCATATATTAGCAATTCTTGTTCTAAAATTAGAAATTATACATTTTAGACTTTCTGTTATTTTTTCATTACTTATACATTTAATATGGTTATGGAGAAAAAAGACAATTATAGTACCCTACATTGTTGATTATATATAATGTTTTTTTATACTATAATTCTGTTTTCAAAAAATTTTATTTACTCATTAATTGTATCAGTGTGTTAATCTCAGTCCTTTTGACATTTGGCTCAAATAATACTTTGTGTGAATGTATTTGGTGAAGGGGTTCCTATCTCATCCCGGGCAGCATAGCAAATATAGCATTACCTATCCCTGCCTTCCACCCATTCGATGCCAGGAGCATTTCCCTAGCTGTGACAACCAACAATGGCTCCATACATTCCCAAAAGTCCTCCAGTAGGTGAAGGGACCTAGTTGGGAAGCTCTAAATTAGAGTATAGGCATAAAACAAACATTATGTGAATGAATTTTTTAAACATATTTATATTTTGAAATAATAGAGAACAACCAATATTTACTCAAAGCACACTCTATGACAAGTACTACACAAAGCCATTTTAATGTCATTCATTAAGAATTCTATGTGCTTGGCCCTGGCTGGTGGCACAGTGGTTAAGGCATTGGCCTGTGAACACAAAGGTCACTGGTTCTATTCCCCAGCCAGGGCACATAACTAGGTTGCAAGCCAGGTCTTCAGCCAGGTCCGTAGCTGGAAGCAGGTGAAAGGCAACCATACATGGATATCTCTCTCCCTCTCTGCCTCTCTCCCTACCCCTGTCTCTAAAAATTATAATTAAATTCTTTAAAAAAAATTCTATGTGCTTGATTTAATATATTAGCAGTACAGAGAAGGAAGTAGTTAAGAATTCACCCAAGATCACACAGCTGGTATATCCAAAAGCAATGATTAAAAGCGTGATAACTCACTCCTTAGTTCTCTCATTTTATCAATCTGTCCCTATTTGTTTATTGAATATGATCAATTTTGACCTTATTTTGAAAGAATATGCAAAATTTCCACTATAAAAATAATTTAATTTTGTGCTATGACTTGAAATGCTAAAAGTTATAAACTATTTGTAATCCTTTTCATTGGAATTGGCTTTTTGAATTCTATTTTTACAAATATCTGTTTTTATTTTTACCTTTTTGTGTTATATTTTATGTCTTAAATATGCATGTACATAATTTACTTCATTAGATGGCAAGCTACTTGAAGTTACGGCATTTTATTTCTATCATTGCATTCATTTGTTTAATGTTGAACTGTTCATATGATAGCCACAAGCTATATATTATTATTGAATATTTGAATTGTGACCAGTTGGCACTTGAGAGGTGTTCTCAATACAAAATGAAAATTCTAATTTTATTATGCATAATACTATTTATTATATTATTCTTTTATATCATATATAAAAGAAGTTTGTCTCAAAAAAGAGGTGATTTCAGAATCATTAGATTGTACCTCTGCCTATGCCCACCATCTCTTCAATCTGCAGGGTGATTTTATGGTTTCTATAATATGTTGTTCTTAAAGGAATTTGATTCCCATTAAAACACACTACCCTCAAGTAACATTGAAGTTTCCATCAACAATTTAAAGTTCATGAATTTAAAACTAGAGAGCAAAGAATGCTTGTTGACAAATGGAGGTTGGGGAGTATGGGTTGGTCAAGGAAGTTTGAATAGAAGACCGTAAAACAATGGAAAACTAGTGACACTAGAATATAGTAGGTTTTTAAAAGAATGTTGGTGAAAGGTGACCTCTTTGTAATTGCAGATACAAACCTTATCCACTACATTGGACACCACAGATATAGGACAATTCTGTCACTTCAGAAAGTTCGTTCAGACTGTGCTGTCTAGAGCTTTTCATGTGATATCCAAGTTGTTTGTCATGATTAATCATAATACTTGCCTTCAAAAGTATCTACTACCTAGGCCCTAGGCCCTGAAAATAAGTGACATTGCACAGCAAAAAAGAATTAAAGCTACAGGTGGAAGTAAATGAGGGAGATTAGCTTGGAAATAAATGAGGGAGATTGTCTGAGTTGTTCCTGTGGCATCATCAGGGCCCTTGCCAGACAAAGAGGGAGAAAGAAAAAGTGCTTACAGGGATAGAATGCGATAGGACTTGACCTGCCATAGCTGGCTTTGAAAACGGAGGCAGGAAGATGTGAACCAGGGAATGCAGATGGACTCTGGAATCTGGAAAAGTCAAGGTGACAGATTGTCCCCAACAGCTTCTGGGAAGGAATGCAGCCCTACTGATCATGTGACACCTGTTGGACTTCTGAACAACTGGACTGTTGGACAGTTTGTGTTGTCCAACACATGTTTGTGCTGGTTTAAGCCACTAGGTTGTGGTAATCTATTGTGGCAGCAATAGAAAACTAATACATATAGTTCTAAAGTAATTTCATTTATTGTTCACACACATGCATAGAATCTACTTTATCTACTTTGAGTGGGGGATAAAGGACAGAAGTGGGGATAGTGTAGTTTTTTCTGTATAATTGTTCATCTTTAGGATAAAATGTGGAAATAAGCCCATCATTTTCTCCATTGATGTATTTTACCCATTCAAGTTCTGAAGGATGATAAAACTTTGATTCATGGAACACAATTAATGGGATCTCCTGTTAAGTGAAAGTTTCTATTTTTTTAAATTTAACTTAAAAGGGAAAATGTCAAATGTAAAGAAACATGGATAATAAATTCATGCCATAAAGCAAATAAATGCTCTGGGGAAAGAATCTGTATAATTCCATGTATTTCTATTTTTAGGGAAAAAAATCATTAGTAAAACATTTATTCTCAGAGTTCTATGTAACACCCTTAATAAAACCCTTGATGTTTGGTGGGGGACTGTAAATGATCTCTAATGTGAAGAGATTCAAAGTAGACAGTATTTCATGTTTGTAAGCTTTTAGTAAATGGTCCATTTTCAAATATTATTAATGACTAATGGTGAGCTAAAGGAGGTTTACAGTTAAGATAGCTCTAAAAAAGTAAAATGTTTTTTAATTCTGATTTTTATATACTCATCTGTCAAACTCTGTAAGTCAAATATTTGTTACTTATTTTTTTCATTTCACAGCTGAGATGACCATTTTCCTAAGATTTTGGAGATGCATGAATCTGTGCAATCCTGTGTGTTATTGAAACACCTTATGTTTTGAAATTTTCAAAGGCATCATCATAACTTTTCAACAAACCTGATGTTTTAAATGAGATAAAACCTAGTGTTCCTGAATGTTATCTTTGTTTTCCTTATCTTTGGGATTTACTTTTTTACCTTCACCTTTAACACAGGAAAAACATAATAAAAATGGTTTATATTTGAATTGAAGTTTGGCCTTACACATAAGAAAGTTTTAGAAATACCAAGGTATTATTACATTATAATTGTTCTAACTAAACATTTAGGCAAAAATAAAAGTATTTTTAAAAATGATTGGTCAGCCCTGGCTGGTAGCACAGTGGATAAGGCACCGCCCTGCAAATCCAAAGGTCACAGGTTCTATTCCCCAGCCAGGGCACATAACAAGGTTGCAAAACAGGTCTCCAGTCAGGTCTGTGGCTGGAGGCAGGTGAAAAAGCAACCATACATTGATGTCTCTCTCCCTCTCTAACTCTCTCTTTTTCCCTCTTTCTAAAAATAATGAAATAAAATCTTTTTAAAAAAAGAAAAATAATTTAAAAACAACAATGGACTAATAATAATTGGTCTTAAAAAAAAAGAAAATTTTAAAAAAATGATTGGTCAGTATTGGTTGATTAAACAAAATGAAAGTTTAGTTTTAAACATTGTTTAACCAAAAAGGCAATGGAAAGTTGTTATGATATTTATTATTATTACAGTTCCACTTTGTAATTTGTAGACCCGGGTGCAGAGCAAACATTTCAGACTATCTCCCATGACACCCTAGAAATTCTTCTATGAGTGTTTTACAATTTATTATTCTCAGTAGAAACTCTTCAACTCACAATACCTGTGTATTACTCTGAGTGCATTCAGTTATTAGAAATGTTACTAGGCTTTTCAAGCAAAAGAGAGTTAAATACAGGGAATTGGTCATATGAGATCTGACTGTGGAGAGAACAGAGAAGGGAGCCGGTGACAAGCAGAGCTAACGAGGTGGGAGAGCATTGCAACCTCTGGGCTGGGAGAGATAGTGAGAAAGAGGGGACACCACACACTGCACTGAGAGGAGACCTTGGGCCGACTGGTACTCAGAACTTGGCAGAGGAAATGCACCTGCTGCTTCTGACATCTAGGAGGGAAACTGGTTCTGGGGTGCAGAAGGAAGATGAAACCAATGGCTACTCCTTGCACCAGCAGAAGTTGGGGTGTGTCTGGGAAAAACATGCTTCCAAATTCCTTGTGTAAAGTATCACATTGAAGGCCCAAAACTCAACTTTTTAAGTCTAGAGTCACTTTAAGGAAAAATCTTCACTGTAGGAAATGTTTTTGTATAGCTATTTAAGTCCCAAAGTGAAAGAAAACATTTATACATGAGTGATGAATTCTCTAAGTTCTGCAATATGTCCCAGTTTTCCAGAATGTTTACATAAAAAGGCAAAAGTTTAACTTCAAATATGCATGAGTAATTAGGCATAACCATTTCAATTATTAGAAGAATTTGATGAATTTTGTATTCAATTTTCAGAGAAAGTAATTGATTTATGTAGTAGAGATTGTTGTTTAGGATGCATCTGTTCATTGTACTACAATTTCCTTCTGTGATAATTTTCTTTGCTGTCATCATGGCTGAGTCCATGTTTTCTCATAACGTGACTTCACCCCCTACTCCCAAGTGGCACAAAAATCCAGACCTAAACTAATTGTGCTTCACATTGATTTGGCCAACTAATGGGTTCAAGGATTGGCATATGATTCAATCAAAACCAATAATACACAATTAAATTTTGAATCTGTGCCCTCAGAAAAATGTTTTCCCTTTTTAGCACGACACACATATTTAGAGACTGAAGCCTTTGTGTACCCTGCTTAATACTATAGGACACTTGAGATTGAGTCCAAAGGGCAAGTACGAGCTCAAACACAGAGAGAAATGGTCCCTGTCCCATTTCTTGACTTTTCAGGTGTGTCAGTCAACAAACACATGTTTAGCTTAGGTCAATTCAGGTTGAGTTTTCAGTTATTTGTGACTGGAAAGTCTTGCATAATTAAATAGAATCTATGTTCCTTATGGAGTGCTGGTAATACGTATTTATTTGCTGATGCATCTCATATGTCAAGAACAGTTTCTGATATATCATGGACACTTAATAACTATTTTTGGAATGAATGTGTTTTTCAAAAATGATTTTATGCAAGACATTTGATTTTGTAAACTTTAAAAATTAAAGGTATTTAAACACTGTCATCTAGATTCATTAGTATTCAAGCATTTCTACATGGTCTTTGTAAAGGAAAAGAAAATAGCCCCTGAAAAGTGCAACTCATTTTTATCTTTCTTTCTTCTAGCCTGAGTTTCAATAAGAGCTACATGATTTGAATACCCACCTGAATGAAAATACTTTACTTTTGACTACTGCTTAAAAGTATTCATACCATGACATTGTTCAGAACATTGTATACTAATTAATTGAATTTTCACCTCATTATGATAAGGAACTTTAAATATCTTCTCAAATTCACATCTTTGGATCATTAATAACTAGACTAGTATATTTAGTGCCATAGTCTTTCATTCATTGATAATCCAAAAAAAAAAAGACTTTTCCACTTTAAGCCATTATACCATTGTTATTGGTGACACAGAAATGGCTTCATCAAGCTTACAGAAAGCATAGTGTATATATTGTCATCCTCTCCTCTTCCGCTTTCAAACATTAGCATCTCGGTGAGCTTCCGCCCACTTGTTTCACCCAGACCAGCCATCAGCCCTTTCTCATGCCTTCCTGGCCCCTTTCCCTGTTTCTGACTGCAACCTTCCATGCTTACCACTACCCTCAAGCACCACCCATTCCACAGAAAAAAGAGAGGATCTCTGAAACAGCCTACACCTTAACTTGGCAAGTGTGTGCTCCCTTTTGTCTTCTTGCCTTTTGTCCAAAGACTGTCTCCTTTTTCTGCACAAAGGGTCTTGCATTCCACAGCTACATATGTGACTATCTACATTCTTCTGTAAATAATTCCTTCTTACTGTCTTTTCTCCGTCACTCCATTCTTTTCTTATCTGGTTTCACCATTGCTCTCCCTAACACTGAGTCTGATTATTTGCTTTTCCTCCAGTATTTCTCTCCTGCGTGTGTTCCTTTGCATATGGCATTCACCTCACCTGAGATTCCCTCTGCCATCTGGGTTCACTTCTGCCATGTTATGGGAGGTCATGTGACATTCCTGGTGTAGTCATCCCATTATCGTTGATCCTACACACACTCACACCATATTTCCTGCAAGCAATAAACATAAAAATTGACATCAGACAAATTAATTGGGCCAATGACTAATTAGCAGGCTGACCATTAGAATGCAAGTGCGTCAGAACATAGGGTGAGTTTTTATTTTGATTTATTTTTATTTTTCAGCCATACCTTAGTGCCCCAAGAAACCATCACCAAAAAGGTTTAAAATAAATTAAATTGAGAAGAGCACAATCCAGCCTCAACAATAGTGAGCGCAGGACACCAGAAAAATGTTCTCCAGAGAGCTGGAGTTGACTGGGCCTTCAGCCACGGTTCTAAGCTAGTGATGGGTAGGGCATAAGTAATCTTAACGAGAGAAGAAAGCATAGTCAGAGGCACAAGACCAGGAACATGAAGTTCCCCATAAGAGGAAAGCTTCAGATACAATACATAACCCATGTGGGGTGATGCCCAAGGCATAGCACACTTTTCTCAGCAATTAGTCTGAACTCAACAACACTCAGTGCACTACAACTGAGAAGTTAATTCAGTGTCTGTGGGATTTTTTTTTTAATTCCCTCATTTTAATCATTTATTGAACTTCTATTAGTCTTAGACATGAGACTAGGCTTATGGAATATAGTATGTGCATTGTAATTGCTTTTCAAAACAGCTTTCTAGATAACAAACAACTTACCCAGGACCTAAGAGTCAAAGAGAGGTATTAATTTTGTGATAGATGGTATTGTTGATTCTGCTCTCAGACCTGGGTAGGTGACTATAAATCATTATGTTAGCACAGAGATGTTTAACCTGAGCGCTGCCCACACTGAGTGTAAGGCCTCAGTCACTGGGCATAACTACCCAGACATAAGCTCTTCATGCTCATGAAATGGAGCTAATGATATGTCACAGGGTTGGAGGGCACTAAGTTACCATTTGTGTTTTAGGGACATGACACCTCACATGCTCCTCACTTCCTTACTGGTTCCTGGCCCTCTTCGATGGTATGTGGAGCGTAGTAGAGTAGGCTTCAGGAAACAGCATAAGCTGGAGGAAGTAAGCCTTTACAAATTGTGAAATTGCGATAAATTTTACAACTTTATTTTTAGGCTTTGAAGGACCTATATGATTCTTACTGGCACAGGTAAAGAGCCAGTGTGTATGCATAGGTACATATGTGAGAATGTGTAGATGTATGTGTGGCAGGCTATTGGTACATCAGCACAAGGGAAGCAAAAGGAGGCTATTAGTGACCCAAGGAGCACCCTGGTGGGTCCCAGGGGTCCATGGGGACACACAGTGTCCCCACACACTTCAAAGTTGAACAGTTTGAAGGTTGTTTTCGGGGATGCAGGTACATATTCCTCTCTATCTCTGTCACTGCTTCAAGGGAAACTCTCACACAGTTCGCGAGCATCCATGACATGTGTCATTCTATTGACTTCCACATCAGAGCATCATTTAGTGACCTCTGTAACAGAATAGCTATATGTGGTAAGTTGAGTCCCCCCAAAAAGTAAATTTCAGGATTTTTGGCCAGATGGACTAAGGTTTTACATTAGATAAATTTTACTTCTTTAGTCCTTTTGTGAACATTATAAATGCCATCATCACCTTTGAAAAGGTCACACTGACTTTAAATTAGTAGAGAATGAAAAATGTAATTACTCCAGGGTGTCTTCGTAAAACTGTGTTTATGCTAAAATTTTTAAACACTTGAAACAGTAATCTAAAATGATTTTTTCCCTATGTTGATGCACACATTAAAAACAAAAAAAAACAAACAAAAAAAAAAAACAGAAAATCAATTAGAAGTGCTTGAAATGTCTAGTATATTTGACTTGTATATGTAACTTCTTCAAATGGGTATACAGTTAGCCAATATTATCACAATTTTAAATCTCTTGTTACACACATTGTTAGCAAAGATAATATTTAATAGAGCTAAAAAATGTGCCTCTCATTAATACCTTTGTTAATAGATCATCCTCATTTTCTGTTTAACCCAAGTCTATTTTTAAACTTACTGATACAATAGTCACAGTAGGAATTGTCTTTAATGCTTTATTTCTGTTCATGAAAAACATACTGTGAAACATGTTTCATACCCTGCAAATAAAAGGTGTTACTATTTAAGAAGCAGTGCTTTGTATCCATCATATACACTTTATTTTCCTTCCATATTACAGCAACTTCATGCAAAATTCAAGGATTAGAATTCTTTTCATGTGTATTTTTCTTCCTAAGCCATCATTTTAGCATTGAGAAACTATCAATTTTAATCTAAAAATTGTAATTGCTATCCCTCCTGGAGTCCCAAAGTAGAGAACAATATTTAGAGAAGTCACATAGTATTATAGCATAAACTAATCTGGCTCACAATGAACTGTGAGTTCCTCTAAATGCATTTCATCATCCATATACAATCATTCTCGCATCCTATTTTCTCTGGTTTAAATAAGTATTCCATTATCTTTTCTTATCATATTAGAAACTCTGAATTATGGATTTGGCACAATTTCACCGATAAGGCTGTTTTTAATTCTGACTGATGGAAAGTACTAAAAACAATTTAACTTATTGTTAAATGCTTACATCCTCAGAGGTCTAAGGAAGAAAGAGCTTGTTATAAAATAGAGGACATTTCCAAACTCTTACTGTTTCCCAACAGGGCTCCAATACATGGTGAGGATGATGAAATAGATACGTTAGTGCTAAATATGTCCTTTGAGAATAATATCAGATGGCTGTTTGTCTGCTGCATCTAACTTTGGACAGCAGAATCTCAAACCAAATGGTCAAGAAGGGTCCTGTTAGTCCAGTTACCTATAAATAACTATATTTACAAGTTTCTGTAAATTTGACCAAATGATTAAGCCCACAAAATATAATGAGCAATGGAAAAAATATAATATCTAATTATATATGGGAAACTATCAATGGTGCATAGTGAGTCATGACAAAACCTCTGGTATCTTATTTCTAAAATACACAACCACTGCAGCAGAGAGAAGGGATTTGTTCAGATCTGAGATATGGTAAGGTATCAATGATGCTTTTGCACCCGTTTGGTCTAGTTCATGCTTGTTTATCCGAAGGAGACTCTTCATTTTTCACCTTTTAACCCAGGCACGGAATGGACACCAAACAAGAGATCTTCGAAGCTGAGCAGGCAGGACCTATGTTTTGCCAGTGCACAGTTGCTGCTTTTCGCTCAGTTGGGTCTGGTGCTTCCTCCCTCTGATGGCTGCATTCTCTCTATAGAGGAAGATCTTAGAATAAAAATGGACCCCTCATTTATGTAGAGCGTAATGCTTCCTGGGAGATACCGTTAAACATCCTTCCGAAAACAGGAGCAAGCAGAAACTCAGTGCTGTTTTTTCATTTTAAAAGATGAAATTATATATATTACGTATATAAAAACTAATATTTAAGCCCTTGCTGGTAACACAGTGGATAAGGTGCCGGCCTGTGAACCCAAAGGTCACAGGTTCGATTCCCCAGCCAGGGCACACAACCAGGTTGCAAACCAGGTCTCCAGTCAGGTCTATGGCTGGAGGCAGGTGAAACGCAACCATACATTGATGTCTCTCTCCCTCTCTCCCTTCCCCGCTTTCTAAAAATAATGAAATAAAATCTTAAAAAACAAACAAATCAATATTTAATCTCTTTTTAATTATATAACACAAATATAGGACTATGGTAAATCAGGAAAGTATCAAAATGAAAATGTTAAAACTATAATAACTCCAACAAAAATAGGTAACTGATTTGTATTTTGTATAGAACTGGGCAGCCTTTCCCTTTTACAGTAGAATTTTAAAAGAAGAATAATATGTCTTTTAAATAACCTTCTATCATTACACTCAAGTTGTTCCTAATATTTCTAAAACAATAGTGAGTCATTTTCTAGCTATATCTTAGTGCTCAAATACTAATTTTTCTCCAATAACTTTTTTCTTTTTTTTCAAAAATATTTTGCAAAACACAAAATTAATTGTTCCAAATTTGTATATACTTTTAAAAGCCTGGGGTACATAAGCCAAAAAGGTTGAATTCATTTTGAAAATAACATTTTAAATCTTTTATTTTAAAATGATGATAGATTTATAGGAAGTAGTAAAAATAGTACTGAGTGGTGTCCTTCACTTAGGTTTTTCCAATGCTCTGATTACATAAAATTACAGTACAATATCAAAACCAGAGAATTGATATAAGGACAGTATGTGTTCTTTTCAAGGTCATTTAATCACCTGTGCAAACTTGTGTAACCACTACAATGATCAAGACACAAAAGTTTCGAATCACCACAAAGATCCCATGGCAACTCTGCTGCACCATCCCTAACCCACGGCCACCACTATGCTCATTTCATTTATAACTTTGCCATTTCATAAATATTATAAGGGTTGGGCAAATCTAGGTTATTAATGAGAGTAAACAATACAATAACAAGTAAATAATACAAAACTAAACTTTGTGTTTTACATACCACAACTATAAACCTACTCTGTATAAATGAAATCCGGTAGCATGTGACCTTTTGATATTATTTTGTACTCAGCAAAAGATCCTTGAGATCTATTGAATTTAATACATGTCTCAGTAATGAACTTCTGCTTAGTAGGACTCATTTTTGATCAGCACATGGTGTCTTTGCAGGTATCCTAGTCCCTCCAAAGACTCAGGGTAAATTCATCCATGCTACTTCAGCTTCTGGTGTTGGCTGGCATTCCTTGGCTTGTGATTTCACCACTCCCATCTCTGCCTCCACGTTCACATGAACTTCTTCACTGTATGTCTCTCCTCTATGTTTTATAGAGACCCTTGTCATAGGATCTAGGGTTCATCAGGGTAACCCAGGGTGGTCTCATCTCAAAATCATTAACTTAATGCCATCTACAAGGATGGTTTTTCCACATCAGGTCACTTTGATAGGACCTAGGGAACATATCTTTATGGAGACCATCATTCAACACACAGCAGGCATTCAAGCATCCCCACTTCCATAAGGAGCAAACATAGCTCCCTAACAGGTTTCATAATTTCCACCATTGCCAACCCACAACAATTTTCCCCATGTGAAATCCAGGGTCATCCTTCTAAATTCAAGTCATGTCATGGTACTTTTCTGCTTGCAACTACCACTGGATTCCCATTTCTCCCACAGAACAATTCATAGCCTTTCCACAGGCTACGTGATCTGAAATGTTTACCACGTCTTTTTCTAGCACCACAAATCTGCTTCCTCTTTTCTTCACCTTCCACCCCTGACAAGTAGTTATTTATGTTTCCTGTCTTCCCAAACTGCAATGTTAATTCCCTAAGAAAATGGCATCTCTTTGCTTCCTGTTTTAGCTCAGCGCACAAGGGAGAATCCAACATGGTGGGTGGTGAATATATATCCATTCTAGAATGATTCTATGAAATTAGCTGCCCATTTTTGGTGATTGATTTTGCAACATTTTACATCTTTTTGATATGTACCATTGTTTGGAATATAGAATAATTCTGCTTTATAGTATTATTTTAAAATACTCATACTAAATGTATACATTCAAACAACAGGTCAACTTTCTATCTTTGACCTTTTAGCAATAAAGAAATATAAAAATAAATTAAATAAACAAAATTGTTCCATTTAGACAGTATCATCTCCAAAATGCACCACTTTAAAAGGAATGCAGTAGAAATGTAAGGCACTCAGGACATTAGTACTCAAAATATTAACTTTTAACAAGAACAAAATATGAGTGATAATGGTGTCTACTTTCAGTATAGTCTAGTATTGCTTGGAGGTGAAGCTAAATTAATCATGATAATAGCTTTAAATTCTCAAAAGTTCCCATTACCATTTCTTTAGCTTTTAGCATTCATATTTTACATGCATTTTATATTGGGATTTTCTGTCAGAGAAAGTGTTACTATGAAAAATATTTTTTTTACTTTGAAAATTAACTTAGGGTGAGTAATGTGAAGACCACTATTTTAATTTTTCTTCATAATTACTTCTTAAATTTTAAATCACCCTTAAATTGCTCTTGAACAGCTAAGGGATGAGAATAATTGCTCCTAATTGGTGATGGTTCTCTTAAGAGGTAAATTTTGAGACTTGGAAGATAATAGTAGAAGTTAGCAATTACAATATAATTTCTGAAAAAAGTATTATACCTTATTAGGAATACTTTCGTATTCTAGGGATTGATGACAAAAAAATATATTTAGCCTACAAACTTTTGTGTATTTGTGTTGTATATTTAAAATAAAGCCAGCTTTAAATATAAAACTCAAGTATTTTTGTGAGAAAATTTTTCAAATGTATTTTTCAGAAGTAAATTCAAATAAATGACAAGCACAACCATTTTTTTAAATTTCTAATATCAACAATTATGCATGGTCTTGTCATTTACCACAGGACAGAATTGACTCCTCAAAGAGAAAGGGAAGAATGGTGGTCAGGTGACATCTTTACTGTCTGGGAAATGACAGATTCCCTGGAAATATCCTTCTCAGGTGTCCACACCCACCTAGTTACCCTCAAGGCAGAAGAATCAAAGTTTTTGTTTGAATTAATGGAGTTTACTTCAAAGTAAAGTATTTCCTTTATATCTTGGTTAACCTTTTCCTTATCACTGATTTACAATGTATGGTAAGTGCATTTTAGACATGTCCTGAAGAATGAATTTTTATCACCAGAGCTTGTGATGACAACCAGTCCTAGAAAATAGAGGTCATTTGTACAACTTGGACCGATTCACTGGTGTTGATAATGTTAAATGGAATAAGTCCATTAAACATAAGTTTTTCTGTTTAAAGAATAAAACTTTTATGATAGCATGGATAGATCTAGAGATTATTATGCTAAGTGAAATAAGCCAGTCAGTGGAAGACAAATACCAGATGATCTCACTTATAATGAAAAAAATAAACTAACGAACAAAATTAAAACAGGGGGATGGATACACAGAACAAACTGACAACTGTCAGGGGAGTTGGGAGAGGGACTGGATGAAAGGAGGTGAAAGGATTAACCAAAAAAGATAGTACATGCATGACCCATGGACACAGACAACAGTGTGCTGATGGTCAAAAGGAAAGAGGGCAAGGGTAGGGGCAAGGTGGACAAAGGTGGGGAAAGCGGGGACAGCTGTAGTAGTATCAACAATAAAAATAAAGAAATAAGACAGAAAGAAATTTAAAAACAGAAAAGGAAAAAGAAAATGGCAGCATCACAAGGCCTTAGAAACCTGAATGGGTGCATGAAACAGCCCTTCCCAACACCCACCCACCCTTATCACTCTGAGGGCCACACTGGACTGTGACATGAGCAAGAAATAAATTATATTAAACAAAAAAAAAAAGCCACCTTTCAAAAAGGTATGTCTACAATGTTGTTGTTGTTGTTTATGTTTTGAATGTGCTAAGGGCCCTGTGACAGAATCTCAAGCTTTCAAGCCCAGCATAGTGTCACCCTCTCTTTGATGGTGGACAGCTAGCTGTGTCTAGAAGGCTGCCCCTCTGTCCATTGGAGATTAGACTGCACGACCATCTGCATCTCTGGGTGTGGTCCTCTTCTGATTTGGACTTCAGAGTGCGAAAACAGCTGCGTCTTCTTCACCTCCCACCCCCATTTGCCAGGGGAAGGTGAGGCACCACTCGGGAAAACCTGTGAGGCTCAGCAGCTATCAGGAGAAAAGCTGCCTGCAACCAGGAACATCTGCTTTGGGTTTTCACGTGAACTAAGCAGCAACCCATATGTATGGCATTGCAATCCTGAAGCTGGAGGGAAGGGTGTTATTAAATCTATAGTTTTAGACGAGCTAATATAAACTGTGTGTTTTAGATTCAATATCTCATTTGTGAGTAGATGGAGGTTATTGTGATTTGAATAGGATTCTTTCAGTTGCATTTGGATGGTGGTAACTGTGTGCTTATTCAAGTTCTGACTGTTTTCCTTAGGTTTTATCCCAGACACACATCCCTAACATTGACCCTCTTCACTCTCATCCTCTCCAACCACCCTGTAGGCTTCTGGGATTTCTGGAGTGTTAATTCATCTTTGGGGCTTCAACCCACTTTAATGATCCACCCTTCTTAGTGGTATTCATCAACTTAAATTTCCATTATACATGGATGATTTTAGGCTTACATATTTAACAACCCAACCCTAATTCCAAAATTAAATTAAAAAACCCATGCTAAAAATGTTAACCAGTAACTTTAACAGCTGAAAACGGAATTCACTCCAGAAAAAGTCTGTTTTCTGAATCAGTCCAATAAATCATTAAAATAAGCACATTTATAAAGAGCTACATGACAAAGAAAAGTACCTTAAAAATGAGTAAAAATCTTGGGCCCTGGCTGGTGGCTCAGTGAATAAGTGCTGGCCTGTGAACCCAAAGGTTGCTGGTTCGATTCCCGGCCAGGACACATAACCAGGTTTCAAGCCAGGTCTCCAGCCAGGTCCATACTGGAGGCAGGTGAAAGGCAACCATACATTGATGTTTCTCTGCCTCTCTGCCTCTCTTCCTTCCCCTCTCTCTGGAAATAAATAAAATCTTAAAAAAACAAACAAACAAACAAAAAAAAACAGTAAAAATCTTGTGAAAGAGCCAGGCATAATGAAACAAAACCATGTAAAAGTGATGAAAGACCAAGATTAACAAATTATATAAGAAATGATATGATTAGGTGGTAGGTTAAATGAATTCCTTACTTAAAATTAATTTTATGGTTAGGAAAAGTAAAATAAAATTCTGGATCACAGCAACAAGATGCTTAGCTAAAAGAAGAAAAAGAAGAATGTGAGTGTTTTTAACATAGGTTCATAAGCAACAATGAGGTGGGGGGCAACTGTAATAGAATAACAATGAAAAGAAGAAGAAGAAAACAAAGAAACAGATTTTCCAAACCAAAAATATGAAAGTTTAAAGTTACAAGAAAATTATCCAGATTTAAGTAGTACATATTATTGGGTTTAATGAATAGAGCATATACACTTTAAAATATTAACTTTTATAATAAAATATGTTTCAAATTTTTAATTAGAATACATTTTATCAAGTAGCAATGTAAGCTCTCAGAAACATCACAATACATTTCAAAAAGGTACTATGATACAAAACATTTCTTTCCTTCAACAATTAATTACATTTTGATATGAAAAGCTTTAATCATTGAAATGCCTTTTTAATTAAAGAAAACAGTTAAAAATTTTAGCTGAATGTACTAAATAGTAATGATATGTATAATTAAACTCTACACTGATATATATTTATAACTAAGCATGAATTTATTTTAAATGAATGTTAGAAGTTCAACTTAAGTTAGCTGAAAAGGTATAGTAAGCATAAAGAAATTATATAAAAATGAATATTTTCAAAAACAGAAATTAATAAAACATAAATATGATCTGATAAAAATACTGGTTTTTGGAAAAGAATGTCAATAAAATAGACTCAATTGAAGCAAGGATCATTCAAAAAAAAAAGTAAAAAAAGAAAAGATTTAAGTAGCAATATTAAGAATGGAGAGAAAGATATGTTCCAGTAGAAATATTATAAATCATAAGGGAATTGTATGTGCAATGTTATCATAATGCATTTGAATACTCCTATGAACTTTATGAAATTACTCCAAAATTTAACACTGGTTCTTTCTGAGTAATGATATTCATTGACTTTATTTTTAATATAATTTTATATTATACATTGTTTTTACCATTAGAAAATTTTAAATGTGCCACCAGAAAAACCTCAAAAGGTAGATTCTTTTAAAAGTATAATCAGGAAATTAAATATCCCAACAAAAAATTCTATGGTCCAGTAATTGTGGTTATTTTTATCTCATCAATTTTTTTTTTTTTTTTTTTTTTTTTTTACTATAGTGATGTAAAAATCCAGTTACTGAAGTTATAAAGCCTTGTAAATCATTTACATGTTCTTCATTCAACTGTAATCATGTGCAAAGGAAACAAGGAAGAATCCTTTTTACTCCATTCCATAGTCTGATTAAATTACACTTATTAAAATTTTAAACATGACAAATAATATAGCTCCTCTTTTAAGAGCTTGTACCATAAACCTATCACAGATTAGAATAGCTATAATTTATAGAGCTACTAAAAATTACATATATTCAATTTTAGTGAGAGAACTCATGCTCAATATTCCCAATAAAATTGCAACAACATTTCCAGCATTTATTTTGTTTTAGTTGGCATTAATATTAAACAGCTAAGCTAACTAATACTTTTTTGAAAATTCAATATTCTTGTATCCACTCCAGAATTCTGAAATTGAATTAGTTGTCTTGGTATAAAGAAAAATACTTTTATTTACACATAAAGAAGTTTTATTGCCTCAGTGATGAGAAAAGCAGAAAGAATGGCTTGAAGTACTACACTGATGTCAAATAGAAAGTATTAATCTGGAGGTAGCAGTTAGAATATATATATTTTTTGTGGCTAAATGACATGTAGTCCTGGCTGGGAAGTTCCCAACCCCTGTAACAGCCATTGTAAGTTAATATCTCTGAGAGTCTAAGAAATGGGTCAAAAAGTACTCCTAGTGGATAAACCTCACTTTCATAGGTGGCTCTGTCATTACCAGCTAAGTTTCTCCAGAAAAAGGACAGAGGGACAGACACTTAGTTTTAAATATTAAATTGTTTTTAGCTATGTTTCTGTATGTTAATAAAAACCTGGTATTTCTGGGTCTAATTTACTGATTTCATTTGTTTCCCCAATCACTAGACCAACAAACTACACCTGATTCCTCCATAACACATGCTGCTTCTTCATATTTATCTAAATTTTATTTATATGGAGTGTATTCTGTAATGAGTTTAAAAAGTGGACTTTAAACTTTCAAGCTTGATGAGTGCAGAAGCTCTTTTGGGCTCACATGATACCTTTTGTATCTTTTGTACCTAAGAGAGGCTTTGTGCTAGTGACCAATGCCTAGTATTGTTTTCACTTTAGCGTACTTTTTTTTTTTTAAAGGTTTTATTTATTATTTCCAGAGAGAGGGGAAGGGAGAGAGTAGAGAGGGAGAGAAACATCAATGTATGGTTGCCTTTCACCTGCCTCCAGTATGGACCTGGCTGGAGACCTGGCTTACAACCTGTTTATGTGCCCTGGCTGGGGATCGAACCAGCAACCTTTGGTTCACAGGCCGGTGACTTATCCACTGTGCTACCAGCCAGGTAGCACACTTTTTAGGTGCCCACAACAGCATATTTTCTTCTTCTATAACATGCACAACCTCAATATTGGGAGACAGTTTTTATGATCCCTATTGGTTTTAAAGAAATTAAACGTGAGAGGAATTATTCATAAAGGTCCCACTCTAAGTGATGGAACCAGCATTTGAACCACTTTGGGGGCCCGTCAAGCCTGACTCATTCCACTGAAATTTTAACCGAGCACTTCTAGCTACTGTTCAGGAAAAGAGAGACTGGATATCCGAGGAGTCCGTAGCCTCATTGGAGCAAACAAAACTGGGAGTCAAATCCTAACCCTATCACCTTCCCGCTGTAAGAGTCTGCATAAGATCAAAAGCTTCTCTGAGCTTTAATATCTGCATCTGGAAATAAGATGCATTGACAAAGTGGTAGGGCTTTGGAGAAAAGTATAGTTTCTTTCTTTGTGGTATGTCTTTGTACTTACAAAGTGCCAGCGTAGTGTCTGATTTAATAACTTCAAGAATCCTATAACCTATGAGGAAAGAACTATTTATTCTCCCAGATTTAATGATAAGGGAACGTGTGTGGAGAGATGAAGTGTCTCAAATCATGTCTCTTGTGTTTAGCAGGTAAGGTTCTTAACAATGATTGAATGAATGTTCAATACAAGTTAGTTATTATGTGTTAAAGGAGAGGATGACAAAATAAGAGTATGGACTTCACATCATGGCTTCATGTGCTCTAAGTGTGAACAACCTTACTGGAAAGTATTTAGGAAAATAAACTGTACAATGATGAAGCACCTTGCGATGTCATTTTGTGTTAGAATGAGCACCTATTTCTACACAGTTATCCAATGTTTGTTAAATGCAGCCGTCTTTTATTTTTGCTACTATTTTTTTCTCTAAAAACATGTGTTAGTTTGTAATAATGTTTTACGTAAAGGAACACATAATGAAAATTTCTTAAGACCATAAGGAAGGCAGTGCCTCTCTACTATGCTCAAATTTGTCTAAAAAGAGGTCACTCTTCACAGCTCTACACACTTACCTTTGAAGATAAATTTTACTTGGCTTTTCTACTGCTGTGAGGAGTACTTACTATCAGAGGGTATAGGAAATTACTGTGATGTTATATGGTATTTTTCATCAGTACAAAACCTATTTTTCAAAAGACAAGAAATAAGTTAATGGGCTATTATTTCACTCTTGTTGGCAACAGCACAAGAAACTGCAAGCTGAACTTTTTATAAAAGTGAAGGTAAAACTGGAAGACTGGAAATTCCTACAAAGTACTGTTTAAATGGTACAACAATCTTCAGTTTCCACGGAAGTAAGTGTACTTAAAACACAACAGATGACAGAGACTGGAATCAGAGTTCCCGAATAGCAGTTTTAAATTTCAGCAGTTGGAAAGTAAAAGACCTCAGAAGTGATTCAGAATAGTGCCAAAGGGAGCTTTGATCCAGGAGACATAGTACCTAGGGGGTGATTGTCATAAATCACAAGAACACAAGGATCGTGGATGGTTGGAGACCAATAAAGCGAAGTTTCTCTTGCAGACAAGAACAGAGATAATTCCAGGAGAGAGGTGGACCCTCTGGGCTTTACCTGAGGGATGCTAACTGCCCTCAAACCTACAGAGTTCCTGTGTTTCTCTACTTAGCCCATCCCACCCCCAAACCCCCAATTCTCCTATGGACAACTAGAGTTTTGCAAACAGCAATTTAAATAAGCAAAGGTAAGTAACACAGATGGAAGTGCTTCAGTAGCTTAGCTCTGCCCCATTACTGAGTAATAGATAATGATAAAAAGTAATGTTAAGAAAGATCATCTTGGTATTCTGCTGAGAAAAGTGCATACACAACGTCAATGTTGTAATACAATAATTGGCTGATAGCAATCTTAGGACACCTCAAAGGAAGTAGATGAATTTTCTGCAAGATGTAGCCATCTTACACTATTTCGGAAAAACAAACAAATCTGGGCACCAACGTACATGATCCCCCACAGAGGAAGACAGGGGGAGGGAGGAAGGTTTTCAAATGTATATTTGCTGTAGTTATTAACAGACACTCAATTAAAATGGAAACAAAGCTTCAAAGTTTCTAAGTACAGGAAAAGATGTGTACCTTATTGGAGTACCAATAATTCTGAGTAGTAATTTTTAACTGTTTATTTTATTCCTTAAGGAGCCGGTTTTGATGTACTCACACATCAATCCTTCAAACTAGCACAATTGTTACAAGAGCGTTCATGATTCTAGATTATAGATCATAGGACTATACCTGCTCCCTCTATCTTTCTCTTCTTTATTTCTTTTTAATATTCTTGAAGACAAGATCCTATTTCTCCCACTTTATGTCTTCATATTCCCAATTGCTTAGCAACTAAATAAATGGTGGCTGACTAGCCGGAAATAATATATTCCTGAATAAGAAAAAATATCTTTGAATCCATCTGTCATAAATACAAGTTAGTAGTGTGTGTATGATTTGACTTTGCAATCATTTATATTTAAAACCCTAATTTCAAGGACCCTTATTTGATGGCAGACTCTCAATTATTCACACTTAGTTCACTGACTACTAGCAAGGCACCAACGAATGAAACAGATAAATAACCCCAAAGTTCCATTAGCTCTTAGCTTCAACTTCTCCATTCTAACTTTCAGGAAAAGTTGCTTGTAATAAATGACATTACATGTATTTGTTAAACAACTGTTTCCTCCCTAGCCTGTGTTTTTATGGAAATGTTAATGAGCGGTGAAATGATCAGAAAACGGGTAATCAAATACTGGTAGAGAAAAAAGGAAGAAAACGGTGTCACGAAATCTAAAATATTGTGCTCTCAGGTAATTGTGATTGTACCTCCAAGGTAATACATTTCATCTCTGCCTGTAATCTTTTTTTCCTGGACTGTCTAGAACTTCAGTTACGAAATTTCTTCTTGGTGATAGGAAATACGATAGATAAGCTCCTGTCAAATCTCCCTCTTATAGCTATTTCTAGCTTTTCAGGCAGGCAAAGCGGAAAGCAAATCTTACAGGGAGGCCCTGTTGCTACCAGCATCTATAATGGCATTGGAAGAAAAAGGCAAACTTCAAAAGAAAAGGCAAACAAAACAAAATGAATCAAATAAAACCCTGGCATCTCAGAACCTTAGACCTGGGAAACAATAACAGGTCAGCCTTGTCCAGTGATTAGCAAGGTTTGGCTTTTACAAATGGAAATATTTGTTGACATGCATACAGGCCAGTCAGTGAAATAGACAGTAGAAGTTCTCTAGTGACAACGGTGTGTCGATTCTGTCCTCTCAGTCAGTCCCTTCCCTCATGGTGGCTTCTGATGCTCCTCTGCAAAACCCTGTGACTACATTGAAGAAAGCTCAACGACATGTGTATTTTACCTGTATAGAGAAGGAAGCCACAGCACGGAGGACTTAACTTTCTCCAGATGCAAGATGCAAAAATGGGGTTATGGTCCAAGGAAACCTAGAACTTGGGTTTTCCCACTCAGCATCTTGTGCCTTTTCCACGGATCCATGGGTTGTTCTTGGATCTTCCCGTTTCCATTACCAGGGGATCCAGGAAGAAAGCAAGCTCCTTCCTCTTCCCTCTACTCTATGCCCTACCACTGCAACCACAGCTTTTGTTGTTTGTTTGTTTAAGATTTTATTCATTATTTTTAGAGAGAAGGGCAGGAAGGGAGGAAGAAAGGGGGAGAAGCATCAATGTATGGTTGCCTTTCACCTGCCTCCAGCTGGGGACCTGGCTGGAGACCTGGTTTGCAACCTGGTTATGTGCCCTGATTGGGAATCAAACCAGCAACCCTTTGGTGCACAGGCCAGTGCCAATCCACTGAGCCACACCAGCCAGGGCAACAACTTTTAATGTACTCATTCAACCACGGCCTCTGTTCTCAAAGTACAAGGCTCTTTGAGGAGAAGAATTCAGGCTTGTTCATCACTGCAGTCACACCAGGGGCACAGTGCCTGCCCCTCATGTGCTCAATCATAAAGTTTTCTTCCTTGCTATCTGCCCTACAGTGACCAAAATGAGACACACTAAACATAGCTCAGACTTTCAAACATGGGACTGGAGGCCTTTTTGCAAGGAGAATTGCTCTTTAGCCATTCTAAGCTGAATATAAATTATGTGTTATGAACTTAAGGCAAGTGCAATTTTCTCACAGCTATTGTAATTGGTCGTTGAGACAAAGATTAAAAATAGATTGTATTCTGAGCTGTTAAGTGTTTTCAACTAATTTAAATGTTACAAAGTAGGTTTATGAGAAAGAAAGGGGGAAATGTGATAGTTCAAAACTCTTACCTCATAGTAAATTCTTTGTTGGTTGGGCAGGAAACAAAAAATCTCCCATTATAACATTAGTATATAATGCAAAAAAAGGATCTTCCTGGTTCATACAAAGCAAATCAAATGGTAACTGGCATGGTGGTGCTGTAATGTACACTAGGGCCCCAAGATGAACCACTGAGCCTTTGGAGATAATGCACCCTTTTGCTGCAAACACATTTGCTACAGTGTGAATTCTGAATTCCACTAGAAGGTTCAGATGTTCTGACATGATCTGAACTCTGTACACCTCTTCAGCACCATTTCTCTCCACTGTCCTCAACTCCTGCCCACTGTGATCTACGTTGAGTGCTGTCATCATTCTCGAGATTTCTGTTCTAAGTCATGTCCTGCTCTCCCCCTGCCCATCAATCACCAGAACTAATGAGGGCTTCCCCCACCTCACCTTGTGCAAACTCCCGCTCATTTTCTAGATGCCATCCCCTACTTAAACCAAGACTCTACTTCTCCTACATTAGTCCATTGCAACACCTGCTTTCCAGGTTTTGGTAATAATTACACCACTTCTAACTGAGATATTTGATTTATCCACCAGTAGACTAGAGATTACGGTGACTAGAATTCTACTTATCTTTTCCATAACTATTCATTTTCTTTTGCTGCTCTAATGCATTATCACAAACTTAGTTGCTTGAACTGGATTAATTTATTATTTCACAGTTCTATAGATAAAAAGTCTGACAAGAGACACTACATCTTAAAATCAAGGTGTTGGCTGCCCTCCATTTCTTTCTGGAGGTTCAGGTGACAATCTTTCCTTGCTTTTTGCAGTATCTTATGGCCAATGACATTCCTTAGCATGTGGTCCCCTCCTTCTTACTTAAAGCCAGATATGTTGGGTGGAGTCCTCCCTCTTCTGCATCTCACCCTGATCTCCTTTGAGAGGGATTATCTAAATTTAGGGCATGTGGTTAGATTAGATCCATTTGGCTAATCCAGTATAATGGCCCCATCTCAAGATTAATGCTTTTAGTACCAATTTCAGAGTCCCCACTGCCATGTAAGGTAATGTTTACAGGTTATGGGAACTACAGTGGGGACATCTGGGGGACAGCCTTTGTCCCACCTAACATAGTGATATAGTCTGCTGTGTAGATGAGCTCAGTTAATAGCTACTGTTGTCACCTTCACACTAGTTTATTTTAAATGTTTATAAATTGATATTTGGAAATATGCCACAAAAATTTAATGCCCGTATGTTTATTTGTTTTGTCCCAAATTAGTCATATACTATTATAATGACAATGTACAAAGTGATCTCCATTTTTCACACAGATTTAAGGGGAGAATTGAGCCATGATAGGACCCAGAATAAAATGCATATGAGCCACCATGACTGAGTAGATATGGTCCAGAGACAGTAGATGTACACATATAGAAAACCTGTCCTGGAAGTATCAAGCCAATGTCATATAATAAAAACAGTTTGCCTGGCTGATAGTTTCGGGACAGATCTTCATATATTGTGCTAGCTTATTGGTCATATGTAAAATCTACAATGAATAATGTATCTTTGTATTTTGTAGTATGTTTTAATATCATTTCAAGGGTGGCTTATTAACATGCTTGGTCTACCAAAATGATGAAAGAATGTTAAATAAGAAAAAAATTTAAAACTACAATAATAATTTTAGAAATAACTCAAATGATGGTGCATCATGTTCAATCCCAAAAGGATCAAGCAGATATAAAACAAGCTATTACATATATGGTTATTAAAGCCAATTTCAAAAATTTATTTTATAAAATATTATCATCTATTACATAATATTAATGGTACTAATTAGACTTTTACTGGTTGTATTTTTACATTGATTTAATTTGTAAATGGATTTGGTCTTTATGGTAGCAAAAGGTTTAAAAGCGTAAAGACTTATTAGCAATTTTCAATGTACTTATGTAACAATGCATTTTTGCCTTCAGAAGTCCACGGGAAAAATTAGCTCAGTGTGACATTCTTTAAATCTCTTTTTTGGATGTACACATATCTGTTCTCTTATCCACAGTACTCAGTCTCAAATATAGTCATTAAACTGCTAAAAGATATTTTTATGTTTTCTATAACTTGGGAACAGTTGCATTCATTTTTTGAATTTTCATGCCTATTTCACTTTTCTATTCTTCTTTAATTGAAACTCATCACAGATAAAAAACAATGAACAAACATTACAGCCAACAGTGCCTAATGAAATGCAAACTATATCCATTTTAGGAAGCAGAAGACAAATGAAAATTCCAGTTAAATGTTTACTGTGCAAGAATTCTCTCTTCTGGCATATTGTGTCTTAAAAAATATGAAAATTAATGGCTTCTGAAAATAAATCTTAAGTACATTACCACCTCACTAAATTTAATCCTGAAAAGAGTAGCTACCACTTTTTGAGTCTTACAATATAATGACATAATGGTAATACCTTTTACAAACAACAGGCAAAAGGGGCCATTGGTACTGGGTTTTACAGAGTAGGTTTAAAATGGTACCAGCTGTGTCAATGTAGCTACATTTTTTTGTTTAGGTGAGAAACTAAAACATGACTAATTTCTAGCACACGCCATTGTACAGGTGGTTTAGAAGCTCTTCAGAATAGAGTGACTTATTTCTTGACTTTGATGTCCACATTTTCCACATTGAATGATACACAAGCCACGTCAAACCCCACCTATTGATTAGCAGCATGGAGCCATCAGAGGCAATTTCCAGCCTTATGTAACACTGTTATTAAGTTGTTCAGTGCTCTCATTTGCTCTTGGAAGTGAAAAGGTAAGCATTTGCACATTTGCCTCCTATCTTGCCCCTACAGCTGAGATATCAAATGTTCCCTCCCTGGGCTTTTGCCAACTCAAAGAGCATCTCCTGCAAAATTATTTTGAAAAATTAAATCAGGTCTCTGTAGAGTAGTTTCCTGAATGTCGAGTGTCTTACATTTAATACTAGTGATCCATCATAAAACATTTTTATTACCTTGCAAAATTTTCTTTTGGAAATCTCATTTGATATTTCCTGTTGTAGGACTTTGAGAGAAATTTACCACCCAGGCATATTTCCCAGAACCTGGGCTGAAGCTATGATTATTAGTTTCATGTTGTGACCTATCTCTGAAGTCCAGAAAATTACAATGTGCTACATCATTTTACCCTGGGATTTGGATCATTAACCTTATGGACATTAATATCTTTGGAGTCCTCATAGATTTAGTTCCCTGTGGTGTTTCAGTTGTATGTTCATACCAAGAAGAAGAAAATGTTGGCTATTGTAACTCTTTAACTTTCTTATCCTTCAGATTCATCTTTGTCTCATCAAGGGATTGTAAACATGTTGTTTAAGCTCTTTCAATTTCTAAATTCAACAGTTTCATATCCAAGAGACCTCAACATTGCTTGAGATCCATAGCAACTTGATGCATTTCCCAAATATGAAAGCAGCTACTTAGTATTTTTTGTATGCCAGTCATTTTATTCCTAGATACTGAATTCATCAGAAGTTTCTTGTCTTCATAAACCTAAGCAATGAAAACACATGTTACATAAATATTTAAACAATGGTTATAGAGTGAACTGATGCCGTAAATTGGCATCTGTGCACCAAAGGTCAGCATCCATAGCTGAGACACCAAAGGTCAATTTTATTTGGTTACATCAAAAAAGTCAGGGTGATAGAATCTTCAAGCTGATTCAAGAACAAAACAAGGGACTCACTTTGACTTCACCTCCTAATCTTGTTACCAAACAGCAAGTGGGGTCCAGCTGCCCACAGCCACCCTCTAGGCAACATTCCAGAAACAAAGGTTTGGTGATAAAGGAAAAGAGTCTTTATTCAAAGCTACTTACTTTTTGAATAACAGCTTTCCCCATGCGTGAGTCACTTCAGCCTATTAATTACGGCTAACTTCTTTAACTCTGGTGTCCTCCTATCATTCCCCTATCAGTTTTTAATTATCTTATTTCTGCAGGATTAGTTTACAATTCTGGAAGAATGGCAGAGCCAGTCCCCTCTGGCACACCCAAAGAAGAATAACACTGCCGCTCTCTGCCAGACCAGTCTGACCCTAGGCTGCACCTGGAGTTTCTTCTCCCAACAGAAAGACTGTCTTTTGCCCTGGCTGGTGGCACAGTGGATAAGGCACTGGCCTGTGAACCCAAAGGTTGCTGGTTTGATTCCCAGCCAGGGCACAGCTGGAGGTGGGTGAAAGGCAAACATACATTGACGTTTCTTTCCTTCTCTGTCCCTCTCCCTTCCCCTTTCTCTGAAAAATAATAAAATCTTAAACTAACTAAATAAATAAGACTGCCTTTTGGGATACAGAGGAAACTGTAGCACAAGCATCCAGTCATCCTCAAGGAAGAGACCCAGAGAGCCAGTCTCTGCCCTCCTTTTGTTTTAAATCTTCCCGCCAGTTTTCCATGTGCTCTGGTTGCATTCAGTTTCTCAGTCAATCCCATCCTCGACTGTTTACCATTGACTAGGGCAACCTCCTCCTACAGCCCCTCCCTACTCTTCCCTGGTGAGCTGATCAGATCTTTCTGTATCATTCTCAGAAAAAAGCATCATTAAACACAAATATACTCCAACAGGACTCACTCCTCTGGGTTGGATTCTTACCTGCATTTTCCTCATGTCTGAAGTAACAAAATTCAGCAAACACCCCCTCCTCATATCCTTATTCTGCACAAATAACTTGCCTCTCTTCTCTCCGATTCCTTTCATCTTTGACTTCTCACACTCTACTGTGGTTGCCTCTACCTGTGAAACACATTTCAATTTTTCCAGTTGAATACGAAAATGAAGGAAATCCTACAGCTTACTCTGGTTACTAACCTACTGGCTTTCCATTTATAGTTGGTCATTATTTCTAGTCACTTTTCTGCTTGCTAAGTAAATTCTCTTTACTCTAAATCCAACATGATGTTCAACTGCTAGTATTGTATAAAATGCTTTCTTTACAAGTAATTAGTAGCTTCTTCTCTTCCAAATGAAGTTGTTTGTAGTATATTTAATTAACCTGTGTTTGGTTTTGTTGAATAACACATTCCTTGAAATTTTCAACTTCCTTTCTCTTTGACTTTTATTCTATCCAGAGTTTGTTTTATTTTCTAAATATAAAGCACAGTTATCCTGACATTACAGCAAATGATACATGTAAAGAAATTTCCATAGAATTTTAAAAAATAGTAATTGTCCAACAACTGTACACATTATTATTATTCTCCTTTTTTTATTAAATCTAGTATTTACAAGGTTCTTTGATCTCTGTCTTTCATTTTTGCCTCAATTTGCCTCAGAAGATTTCAAAGATAACATTGTTTTTTATCTAACAGGTATGATATCTCCAAATATTTTTTTCTTATTAAGTAGTTCTCAAACCTTTTGTTTACATTCAGCCGCTTTTATGTATCAAACTCAGAAACACATCATGGGTTCCCTGGCCCAGTATCATAGTTTCTGAACTAGTTTTCCTCTCTACAGTTTCTCACACCAAAGATTCACATAATCCTCTACACTGAGTGAGGGTAATCTTTTAAAAACCTTTTGATAAGGCCCTGGCTGATAGCTCAGTGGAAAGGTGCCAACCTGTGAACCCAAAGGTCACTGGTTCAAATCCCCAGCCAGGGCACATAACCAGGCTGCAAGCCAGGTCTCCAGCCAGGTCCATAGCTGGAGGCAGGTGAAAGGTAACCATACATGGATGTCTCTCTCCCTCTCTGCCTCCCTCCCTTCCCCTCTTTCTAAAAATAATAAATAAAATTTTAAAAAACAACCTTTTGATAATTCCTTATCACTGATAGGATATATTGAAACTCCCTAAAATGCCACATTTTGTTGTAGTAACATTTATTCAGTAACTATTTTCTGGCAAACACTATGGCTTACTTGTTCTCTCCATACAGGCCTATATCTCAAATATAATTATGCACTATTTTAGAGATAACTGTTTAAAATTTAGATGAGAAAATTGAATGGTGAGTTAGAGTCAATTGAGAGATTATTACAATGTCCTGGATAGACATGAGAAGGACTTTGATCTAGGGTGGTGGTGTCAATGGGATAAAGATAAAAAAAATTCTATAGTTGTTTCACGTTTAGAATCAGCAAGACTTCTGAAATGACATCTGCGTTCAGTAATTGGGTGGATAGTTTTACCATTAATCAGGATAAAAATACAGGGGCAGAAATAATGATGGAAGACACACATGATCTGAATACTGCTTTAATCTCTCAAGTGCCTATTAGCCTTCTCAGTGGAGAGATCTAGAGGGAAATGGGGTATGGGGTTTTCTACATTAGGAAAGGTTACTTCCTCTTGCTGGTGATTTTGACTTGGAGATGATGGAACACAAATATCAGCTGTAAAATTTATCTATAATGAGGATAATCAAAGAACAACAAAAGTAGTATTTTTTAAAGAAGTGCAAATTCTAAATGATAAGAATATATCCATATAAATAGCATTGCTTTGATTCATGAAAAATGAAAATATCATTAACCATCAATATGCTTCCCTTCTGAGTTATAATAGTCAACATTGACTCTTGCAATCCTTCTACTTTAGTTCATTTCTAGAAAATACATTTTTTCAAACCTTATTTTAATGAGAAATATAGATTACTGAGTTAGACCCAGAGGAAAAAAAATTAAGAACCATTGTAGGAAATTCAGAGCATCAAGACAGTGGGAAACAGAATGTGGTAAGTCTTAAAGAATTTTAATTAGTCCTTTTTCTTCCACATCTAGGTTTAAGACTGGACCTGGATTACAAAGGTCATAGTATTCCCTGAATTTGTTCTATGGTAAGGAGGGAAATGTTGTCTGGGAATGTCCATAGTTACACATGATAAGCTTCCACCAGGGAAACAAGCAGCTCTTACAAAACACTCTCACACGTGTATTTGAAATTAACAGTACAACGTGCTCCTCTCGGGAGATCGCCGTGAAATCAGGCAAAATGGCCAGCATGTTGCCTTTATGGCATCAGATTTACTGTGTTTACACTCACTGCTTCTTCGGAAACGCATTCCTCAGTGTGCTGCTTATCAGCTTGAAGCAGGAAGCTGGTGAATATAGAGAATCATTATTATTTCTGTGGTTGAAGGTTCAACTGGGGCAGGAAAAGCTGTGATGAAAAGATAATTTTTGCTCAGTAGCCTAATTCTTCCCAAAGATAAAACCACAGGGAGCTTCCAACTTAGGAACAGCATGTTTGTGGGAAGGAGATGAGGGGTGCGACTCCGTTTCAGAGGGCTAGTCAGAAGGCAGTCTTGACCTTTTCTACCTGGACCAGCAGCCATGAGAAAATCTGATAAGTACCTGAGCAGGTGTCAGGCTGAGAAGATATGGTGACAGGGCATTGTCGGGGCCTGGGGAGTAACGGCAGGGTGCACATTGGAAGTGTGTTCCCATAAAGAGAACAATAGAGGGCGTGTCTGCATGTTTACCTCCATTTTCCTACATCCTCAGATTGCCTCCAGCAAAGGTCTAGACCGTTAGAATGAAACCAAAGCAGGACACAGGACACCAGAGGAAGAATGCGTCCACCGAACACCCAAGGCAGCTGGTGGTGCTGGGGTAGTAGTGAGACATGAGTCGCACCAACATTTGGAAGCTGCGGGTTTCAATGAGCAGCTTTGATTCCCTTCAAGTTAATAATACGAGCTACCTGGATACTTAATAGTTTTGTGACTCTGTAATAAGGGCTTTATGGACGTCATCTCATTTATTTCTTACCCCCGGCCCTGTTGACAGTAGCTTGCCTTTACCAAATGAGCAAATTCAATTGATGAGGCTTTCAGGACAAGTTGACTTCACACTCCAGACAGAGCATGTGGGATAAGGACTCACACTGTCCTCTCAGTCCTAGTCCCCACTCCTGCATTCTCAGTTACACTCCCAACTGCCAATGCCAAGCCTTTCAGTCGCTTCAGTTGGAGTTCTAAATCTGGAAACAATCACACTAAACCTTAGCCTTAGGTAACAACTGCATAAGAAAGAATTTGTGTGAGGCTCAGAAGGGAACATCAGAGAGGAGCAAAGGAAAAACCTGGCATCTTAGTAAAGGGATGCAAAAGGACATAGATGCATTCTCCAAGGCTGGAAATGTTCTGACCAAGTAACAAGGGACTTATTTCAATCTATCAAATTTCCTGGTATTTAAAAAATGAGTCCTAATTGATTTCATGTTGGTTTGATGATAAGACTGTTATCACAAAAGGGCAGGGAGCACAGAGCAGGTCCAGTGCTTCTTTTTCTAATGAAGCCTGTGGTACCTGGAGAACATTTTTCTCTTAAAAGCAAATAACTTCTGCTTCAGGTTTTAGGGGGCCCTGGTACTCACCCAATTCCATGTGCATGCTAGTGAGTAAATACCACACAAATATTTGAAGCTGTCAGAAGCTGCCACAGCTCCTTTTGATTCCATGTGAACTAATAAAGAAAATAACCACATCCTGGGGAAACAACTGAATGGTATACTGGCCAGGTAACCCTGTCCTGCAATACTCTAAGCAGGGACTGTGGGCTGCATTGCTTAGTTCCCGCTTTGCATCCTCGTTGCTGTGTTCAGCTGAACAAGTGGGAAAAAAGGAAAATTATGGTACAATACAATTGAGATTTGAAGGTTTCTGGAAACTACCATGAGCACAGGTGTCAGCTAGAGTAGAATAGGCTATGTTCATGTACCTTAGCTAAGGGTGCAGCTCAAGGATGCTAGAAGCTGCTAGAAACTTCACCTTAAGAACAAGTCCAAGGCAACACCTGAAGGTGGTTTTTCAACTTAGGATTTCATAAAGTTAACAGGGAAGTACGTGAAGGGGAAAGATGACCCTATAATATGAAATAAACAAAATGTTAACAATCAAACAGCTCTATTCATATAGACTCAACTACACACAATTAATAGGTGAATAATGTATCTTAGAAATAAATAAGTTCCTATTGTCTCTCTCCTTTGTTTCAAAGTTAATTTTCAGACAGTCTATCTACAATCTCTTCAAACAAAGTACATATATATTTTTAATAAAATACTGTCATTTTGCTTCTGCATAGAGCCATGAAGGTAATAAAATTGTGACTTTCATAGGATATTCAAAAAATACTTTCTATTACTTTTCCACTCTATAGTATGATCTTTTCTATATTTAGCTGAATTTTCTTGAGACAAGCATAATTTCTAGATCCAGTGTTTCCTAAAATATTATTTTTTTACTTCAGTCAACTATTTGCTTAGTGGTTCAGTCTTGATTTATAATATCAAATATTAATTCCGGCCAATGTACTTACAGGTAAAGGAGTGCTTCCTTGCCCAAGTTTGACTGCTTAATCTGGAGAGAACTTGTAAGGAAATGGAAAATGTACGCTCTGAGGATCATCACTTCAAATAGCATGCCCATGGGAAGTACTTGTACTTTTTTAGCTCCCCCAGGAAAAGCAAGCTGTACTTGAGAGTTATTACTGAGATGATATCTTGCTGTGTTCTCCTTGAAAATTATAGTCAACATTAGAAACATAAAACTGAAAAGAGCTGACCTCTTTTCAGACACAAAGACTTCTTTTCTTTATATATTATCTTGATTGAGGGTAGTTTATGCAGACAAATAAAGAATCCCCAATTGTCTCCTTGAAGTGTATACATCTTGCTGGAAGGAGTGTCAGGGGTCGTCTTATGAGCTCTGGTTAGAGTCTCAGCCAAGAATGCTTCATCAGTTACATGATGTTTTATAACTAGACCATTGCCTCCAAACAATATGCTGAGTTTATCCTGGTTTTGTTATATAAAATATATATTTAAAAAATGAAAAATGGAGGATGTTATATGGATCTTAGAATAACATAATTTTATTTCTCAACTTTTGGATGCCCACTCTCACCCTCAAAATGTATTTTGGCAGGGGAAAGGGGAGGTGGGTAATACTTTGCAGGTTCACCTGCACAAAAGGGAGGCAAGAAATGGTTTAGTTAACAAGAAAGAGGTAGAGCACTCATTTGTCTTTAGCTGTCACTTAACAAGTGGACTAAATAACCTTCTGCAAGGTGTTATTTTCTTTCTAAGTTCATTCTAATAATATTCATTCTAAGATCAAAAGAGATGACTTCTATGCCCCTTTTGCTTTTGGACCATATTCCAGAAATGGTAAGAACCCTTCATGAAGAAGAAGGAAGGCAGACGGAGGGGAAGGAGGAAAAGAGAAGGAGAAGAGAGGAAGAAGAAACAACATACCAGAGAGATACTGCTTTGTGTTTCGATTCCAGTCTTTTGCAATTGCTCTCAGAACAGGTGTTACCTTTATTGGAGATGCAGCAATGTTTTTGTCTTCATGGAATGAAAGCACTTCAGTTTGTAAAGGAATTAAGAAAGAAGTGGAAACTGATTCTGAGTTAAACTAGAAAAAAGCAGAATATAGCAACCTCACTCATTCTCCCATGTGATTCTGTTTCTATGAGGAACATCCTGGAAAAAGCCAGATATTGGGACTCTAGAGCATCTTTAAGATGAACCTCCTGGGACTTGGTGGGTTCTTAGCCTGCAGGAACTATTCTTTGAAAATATTTTATCCTATAGCCCGGATTGGTGGCTCAGTGGATAGGTGCCAGCCAGCAAACCCAGAGGTTGCTGGTTTGATTCCCAGCCAGAGCACATAACCAGGTCTCCAGCCAGGTCTCCAACCAGGTCCCCAGCTGGAGGCAAGTGAAAGGCAACCATACATTGATGCTTCTCTCCCTTTCTTCCTCCCTCCCTGCCTTTCTTTCTGGAAATGATGAATAAAATCTTTAAAAAAGAAGAAAAAGAAAGAAAATATTTTATCCTAAATATGAACAACTTTGATAAATTGGTATGGTGAGAATGTCAGGATAGGATCTGAGACCAGATGGGCAAGAGGATGCCCTGGGAGTGAGCTTTTTCAGTCTTTTTCCATAGTTTTCTGTTTCTTAGTTAGAAACTATAGGGAGGCATTTTGGCCCTATGAGGATGGGAATGGTGTCTTTGAAAACAATGATAGTCAAAAAGACATTACAAGATAAAAAGAAGTGAAAAAAATTAGAATCACAGCCAAGTGGCATTTGATTGGTGGTGGCCTAGAGCATTCTGAGGCTGTCAGTTGAAACTCTGGTCACTTTAAATTAGAACTAAAGCATATTGTTACACTCAGAGTGGAGCACTGCAATATCTCTTGGTGACACTAGATGTTATAAATTGAATTCATAATTAAGCTTAATCTTTTCGTAGATGGTAAAATTCCCCTTGCTAAATGTGCCTCATAATTCCTTTTGCTTGCCAATAAGTGATATTAGCCTGAGAGAAAATCTGAAACCTTCATCATTTCTGACAAAGGGAAGCCACAGATTTTTTTTTTTTTTCTTAGATGAACTTTCCAGGTCAGCAAAAGCTATCTTGAAGGACTCTAGCTACAGCTTCTGAAAATAAACTTGTTTTTACTCCCTAATCATGCCCTGACACAAATTAAACATGATTACATTTTGTTTATATTACGAGAAGAATTGTAAATATAGATTTTAAAGATATTTGTTTAAATCTGCTTAAATTTCAAATCGCTATGGCAGAAATGGTGATGGATGGTTGCAGTGACAGGCAGTATTGGTGGAAGCTAGAGACAAGTGTTCCCACAAATGAGTATCTTTTATTCACCAATATCAATTGTATTTAGATTATCTCAAAGCCTAAAAATCTAGATGAAAGACAGAAGAATGTATCGCAAGAGGAAAGATGGATGGTTATCTCACCTTTAACCATAACGTTTTCTAACATAATTGGCATAGATGACATTATAGTGGGAAAATGGGTGACAAGCTAGAAAGTTTGCTGAAAACAAAGGTCAATGAATGGGGTACTATGACTGGCAATGATAATTCTTAATCTTACTCATTATACATTTTTGTCAATTAAATGATTCCTGTTATCTTCAAACTCTCGAAATAGATGTGTCAGTCTTTAGCAGCAAACAATTTTAATGACAACATCATCATCAAAGAGGTAGATAAGGAAATATCACAGTAATAATAACACCAGCTACCATATACTGAGAACCTGTCAGCATCTTCTTTTTGCTTTGTGTACATTGTTATCACTAAGCAAGCCCTGTAACATCTGTGTTGGTTATTATTTTCCCATTTTGCTAAGAATGGGAAAGCTAAGAATTATCCCAAAAGCTAAGAATTATCCAGGTTGGCAAAAATAAAATTTTTACTTTACTATGAAGATGACTGACTATTGCTATAGGGATGTGTACTGGTCGGAATTCCACTTTGTGAGCCTCTTGTCAATGCTGTGGTTAAGAAGAGAGTACTATGTCTCCCGATGAAGCAAATGTTATGTCTTTTGTTCTTCACCAGCTGTGTTCCTGATGTTTAGTCATTTTAATTTTCTTCACCAGCTGTGTTCCTGCTATTTAGTCATTTTCTGAGGCCTACATGGCAATGAACATCTATCTCACCTTTCCTCCTCAGAATGCGAGGACAATGAGCAGCTTTTACTCACATGAACACAAGGGAGACAGTGCCTTGAAGCCTGACAAGTGCTCCTCCTTGGGATGGCTGTGTCTTCATCCATTTGCAAAGATCTTTCCTGGTCATAAGGTTGACAACATGTTCTTCTCATGCTCATGATGTGTCAATAATCCTAAATGTCAAAAAGTGACCTCAAGTCCGTCTCAGTGAGCAAACCTTAGATAGCCACTAAATGGCATTCTGTAGTTGAATGTTACAAGTTGAGATCTGTATATCTATGCAAAGCATGTTTTACTAAAAATAATGGGCACTGAAATGATTAAAATAAAATAAAGATCCAGGCCTTACAAATTACTATGGAAGACCAATAATTGACTTTCTGAGTTGCCTGCTCCAAACTAGTAAACAGAAAGGCATTTTTTGGTAAGCTTTATTTCTTAATGAATTAATGAAAGGACAAGGACACACAGCAGGACCCATCTATCTCCGCCTGATGGCAAAACCTGGGCCTACTGCAGGTGCCACTCACTGAAAAAGGTCATGTAGTGTCCTCCCCCAGCCATACTCACCCACTAGTGACAAGACATTTCATGGCCCCTCTGCAGTCCCCAGAGCTGACCCCAGACTGGTCACGCGTGACTTGCTGGGCGGGAAGAGGGAGGCGAACCACCAACAGGCAAGGAGGAGGCATCTGTCAGGGCTATTCCTGAGGATGTTCAGTCTCACCAGGGTTGTGAGGGGAGAGATGCCCTGAAGTACATGGAGCAGGGGGTGGAATCAGTCAGAGAATATTAGTCATGTGCTGGGCACCCCTCAGAGTGCTCTGCATGGACTGGGGTCACCAGTTCTCATAGTAGCATCAAGGTGTATCATCATAAGCAATTTTATTAATTTTAACTTGTACATTATAAAAATGATCATTTCTTTCTTGTTTTGTTTTCCGTTGTGAGTACAATGAGACAATGGGACAGCACACAGATCTCCCAGTGCAGCATTGCTCTGCAAGTTTTTCACCTTCAGGGCTCATGTGGGCAAGCCTGACACCATCCAGTCCTAGGGACATGCTGTCTGTTTCCCGGGGTTCACCCTGCACTCTCTTCTCTGTCAGCTAATTCACTGTGGCTGGTTCATTACCAAAAACTAACGTTGGGCAGTAAAAAATCATTTTGCTCTACCACTACTATTATACAGCTCCATCTCTGCACCTATATTGCATGAAAGGAGCTTCCAAGGAAGAAATCCATGTAAAAATTTCAGCGGGTCAAGGTCATGGCCATGGATGGAGAGCTTAAGATACCTCTTCAGTTTTTGGTGATCACCCAGCTGAGTTGTACGTTAAGGAAAAGTCTTTGTTACCTTCTTTTATTCTAGGATGCTTTGCCAAAGTCTTATTACAAAATCAGTCCTTCCCTAGAGCCCCTGTGCTTGACTCCTGCTCTAACTGTGTCATTCATGGCCAAAAGGTGTTTGTAGCAATTCCAAAGCTTGGTTGAATAGCTCTGCTCAACCACCCTTTCAGAGAAGCCCAGCTTCCATGCTGGGGAGCTCTGTGGCCATAATAACTCCTACTTTGGTATTAGTAAAATACTTCCTTCTTTTTACATAATGTATCTAAAGGGAATCTTTCCAAACCCTGGCCCTGAAAGAGCAACCTCCATACTCCAGATTTGCACTATATACTTAGTGTAAAACTGACCCATTCTTCACAGTCCCTCAGACCAGACCCTGGTGTCCCAGACTGGCTATCAATGGCCAGGGTGCTCTGGTCAGAGTCCTGATATCTTTCTGCAAGGTCCTGGGCCAGATCTCTCTTTTCCCTTACATGGAACAGCCCTCTCTGCCTCACTGGCCTGGGATCAATACACGTATAAAAAGTGATTTGTCATTGCTTTGGTTTCATCTGAACACTTTTTAAGTGACGTTTAGCCCTGGGAGGGCTGGATTGCTTATGTCTTACTGGATGGACCCTAGCATCTAATGCAGCATCAAATGCTTGATATAGTCTATTCGGACTTTGATAAATGGGTGAATGATTTACTGATTGGAATATTGGTGTATATTGATGGACTTGACAAACCAGAAAGTACTTAATCCTCCTTTGTTCTATTTGTGTTGGGTTCATTCTTTCATGGGTTATTTTCAGAGCCCAGAGCACTTCTTTTGGACTTGCTTTTCTGAGCTGTAGGCAATCTAGGAATTTACAAAGCATTTTCCAAAAAGCATTCTCCTCATCAACTAGACTTTCAGTCTGAACAAAAGGGGCTCTGATCCCAGCCTTTCCCCCTGACTTCTGACCAGGTAGCCCCTGGGCCTTGTGAACCAGGGGATTAGGCATCCCTGGTTTTGGTACATCTGAAGACAGTTTCCCCCTGATCCGTACACTTTGGACCTAAGATACCTTAGGACCTTTTCTAAACATTTTCTACTTGAGAAACTTTTTCTTGAATGTTACCTTCTTCATTTTCTGTAATGCAAGAGTGAGTGCTAGTTCCTTTGTAGAGATCGGCAGCTATGTAAGTAAATAGTATGCAGTAGGAATTTGCATGAAGTGCTATCTAGGGATATTAATATGACATATTGCTTAATTAGAAGAGTAAGCCGTTAGCAGTAAAACCTCATCTCTACAATTACTACTTTGAATCAGAGCTGCTTCCATACAGTTCAAAGATTTTTATATAGCATGCCAGCCATTCTTGAAACATTTGATGGGTTCATTTCATCTTTTATTACTAGTGTTTTTTATTAGTATCCCTATGTACATAGCCTTGCCTCCTAATATAACAAATGGAAACCACATACAGGTGGCCTATTTATGTCCATCTCCCTCTATTTTGAGAAAGAAATAAAAGATGTCTTCTCCACATTGGTTTCTGTCCCCCATACCTGCCTACCACAGCTCCCTCTCCACACCTGTGTTTTCCCTGCTTTGTGAAAACAATCACTGTTGCCAGAGCAGACTTTCCTAAGGAAAATATGTTTTGTTTGGAGTTGCCAGGACTAATGAAAGGTTAAATGACATTCTGTTGCACAGTGTGAATAGGGCAGGGGTAATAGGAGGTTTTCTATCTATAAGAGCACTATTTCCTTCGCATTCCTTCTTCTTCCCAATGGTATAGAAATTCAGGAACTACTTGGCTATTTTCCTCTAAAAATTCATAGTTCCCAGTGGGAAAACTGAGGTAAAGCTATACAATCTAGCTTTAACTTCTTTCCTATCAGGGTAATTCATTCTCAAAATTCAAGGAGGAAAACAGATGTGCATATACAGCAGAGGTTTGTTTGTTTCTTTAAATTAAGAATGATCTTTCACATCAGCTACTTAACATTAATACCATGTATGGCCAAAAACAATGAAAAAGCAGTCATTTAACATGATGGATGTGTGAAATACTTCTTTTCTTGAGAAAGGAAAGATATGGTAGAGATCACTTAGTTTTTTAGTCTTTCAGAAACTTGGGAAGGAAGTTTGAAAAGTTAATGAAACAGCTTCCATTTCTGGAACTATGACTAACTGAATATCCTGAAAAAAAAAAAAAAATTCATCCTAGAAAAGCCCAGCTGAGTTAGCAACAAATGCAATAAATATCATCCAAGGACAAAAATCCATTAGGTTATCCCAGGGCAATAAGCAGGTGCTAGAGTTGAAGGCTCTCTAGTGTGTTCTATGGACTGGTAGTGCCCTAGAGTTTTCATGGTAATTGGTAGAAGGATGGAGTGGCAGCCAAGGTCTATAACCTGTCCAATGCGGAAGCTATATTAAGGTTATCTCCTGAAGTAGGCTTCTCCCTTAAAGCAAAACCTCAGTGTGAGCATGGAAAACATACACACACACACACACACACACACACACACACACACACACACCCCAAAGTGGGTAGGACAGAAATTTGCTGGTTTCAATCTGAACTCTAGCTAGATGGGAAAATACATCAGCCTGCATTTCTAGTTGTTTCTAGCTGAAGGTCTTAATATTCTTACCTCAAAATATTCCTTCTCCTCTTTTCAGTAGAGTATCCAGCTTGAGAACCATAGTTGACTAAATATGCATCCATGACAGTACTCTTTTTTTTCTGTATCAGGGTACAAACTCTCAGGATGCTACCAGGATAAGTTAATTAACTCACCTACCACATCTTGGTAGGGTTTGCAGGAATGCAGCGATCTGTCCACACGAACATAATGTACCTTTACTGTCACCATTCTCTCTGCTGTGGGAAATGGAGAGAACCTCGTGTCAGCAGAGAGGTAACTGACACAGAGAACATGAATACATTGGAAACTGAGACGTCTCAGCATTTGCGTTTCTCTGGAGATATTGAGAATAAAACTCTTATCTCTGAAAGATGTAACAGATCTCTCATTTTTTATTCAATCATTTTCTGTGTTCCTTAAGGTTGCATAATTTATCAAGTATTCTCTTCTTTGCTCTCCCAGGTGATGAATGAATGCTTTTGATGTAGCATTCGGTGTTTTTGGCAACAGTTTACATGATTTTTTCATTCAATGATAAGCACCTTGAAAACGTTAGTGGTACCATATTGCTATGGATGAATGTTGGTCTTCCCCCAAACCCCCAATAGGCTGAAGCTCTAATCCCCAAGTTTGTAGGATTTATACTCACCTACAGGCCTTGGGGTGGTAAAATCTAGTAACTGTAATGGCTACAAAGGGACTAGTAGATACAGAGCTTATACAGTGGAGACACTGGACAAAGGGATAATTCACACCTCAGTGGGATGTAATGGGACAGTGAGACATTTCTTCATGCTACTCAGAGTGGGGCACAGTTTAACATATATAAGTTGTTTATTTCTGGAACTTTTCAATTAATATTTTTGGACCACAGTTAACCACTGTTAACCTTGGAATGCAAATCCATGGATAAAGGGGGACTGCAACCGTAACTCCATTGATATCCATTTTGGAATATCAAGAGAAAGCTCAAACTTATCTTCAGTGACCCCTCCCCTATTGCCACTACCTCCCTCTCTCCTTCCTTATTAATAGTTATTTTTAAAGTTTTAAAGCCAGGGATTTCCCTGACAAATTGAACCATTGAGTTAAACCACTGCTTCTGGCTATATTTTCCAGAAATTCTTGAAATCAAGAAAAAGTAACAGTTTCCCATTTTGTTACCTAGACCCTGATATTTTCTTGAAAATCTTTCAGCCATGCCAGGTATCTATAACTGAGATTTCATCTTTAAAATTTGTTATACATATTTAAAAACAGAAACAAATCATGAATAGACTGTGTTTATTTATCTATTTTTCAACTCTCAGAGTAAAAGTTCTCTTTTCTTGTCATGAGGCACAATACGCATAATACTTCTAATCATGACTAAGCTTTTGACATCACACTTACTTAGGTTTTCTTTCTCTTTTCCTGTATGAATTCTGACCTGATATGTGATAGTAATTTATAGGATGGGGGAAAGGAGGTTTATAGTTGTTCCTATGAAAAATAAGGCAATAATTACCAAATAATAATACAAGAACAAACTTTTGCATACCCATGACTATAAACCTACTTTTGCCTCACCCTATCTATTACCAATTCTGAATTATAAATTTTTTCAATAATGCATAACTATGTTCCATATTTCCCAAATTCAAGTGGCTGTGCCCACCTCTGGGGAGCTCAGCTAAGCTGCTGCATGATGTTGAGCACTCATTTTGTTTGGCTAAGTGTCTCGTAGGCACAGAGTCACAGCCCATGTAAATTCCTGCTAGGACTGCTCCAGCCGCCCTTTGAACAGTGGTTGCCCTGCCTTCCAGGGCCTGAATACCTTTTATGCCTTTTAGATACAACCCCTGAGCAGCTTCCCCAAACCCCTCTCTTTTGAGTTGAATGAAGCAATCAGCACCTAGCCCACAACCCCATAGCGCTTCACCCGCAGACTCTACTGAAGGCACCTGCCCCACATCCTGTTGCTCTCTGCGTACTTTGACTTCACCTCCACTGGTTGCCACTCAAGGTGCACTTCCTCCAGGGCCTGCGAGTAACAGACTTCTCTATTTCAGTTTCTCTTGTGGGCAGTTGTTAAACCCAGGCTCGCCATCTGGTATCTTGTGCTCCACCTAACAAATGTTAACAAAGTCATAAAACCATCAAGACAATTTGGGTGTTTTCATTGATAACACTATAAGAAATAGATGCTAATATTTAACGTATTCACACATATCAATAAAGTATCATATATAATCTGGTTGTTCTATTGAGTTCTGCGGAAGACTTTGTGTGCAGAAAGTAAGGATTGTTCTGTGTTGAGATAGGATGTTTTGAAGTATATATTTGCCCACTTCCCTCCCTTACTGTGGGCAGAGTACAGCTTCTTGTTTTTTGGTGTTGGCTGGACCACATAAACTTACTTTGACCAGTAGAATTCTAGTGGATATATGCAAGCAGAGGTTTAAACAGACACAAGATATTTGGTTCAACTATGTAGCTCAGGGAATTGATCATTAGAAGAACTTCGTGGGGTAGCTGTTAACCTTTCAACCTGAGTCCCAGAATGAAAGAAAGAAATTAAACCTGAACCCAATCCATATCCTAAAGATGAGATTTGACAGTCAAAGCCTCACCTAGACTATGAAAAACGGCTCCAGGAGATGCCACACTCTTGTGCAAGAAACAAAAAGCTCACTGTTGTATGCAGGTGAGTTTTGGTTTACTACTTAGCATGTTTGTATCAGCCACTGAGTAAAAATACTTGTAAGGAAAGTTTGAAAACTACTACAATAGAGCAGATAAGTTTTTAAAAATATTTTTAAAGATATAGAAAGGAAGGAAAAGAGGGAGGGAGAGAGGGTTGGAAGAAGGGATACAATAACTAGAAATGAAGAAGGGGCAATTTTTTATATTTATATAGAATATAAAAAATAAGCATGTAGCTTTTTTTTTTCAAAATTTCAAATATAAGTTTCGAATATAATTATAAAGGAAATGCTCTGAAATCAGACTTGTGTAAACATTAAACTTGAAAAATATTTTGAAAATTTAACAGAAGCTTCAAGATGGTAGTGGTAACTTTCTAAGAAAAAATTTAACTAATTTTTTGTCATTTTAGAACTTTGTTATCCTAGCCACTCAAGTCTACTAATTAGATAAGAAAAATCTGATGTCTCAGAGAATCCTTTTTTTTAGTACTTATAAAATTAACCTAAGGAAACTCTTTCTACATTTATTCTGTGATGTTATTACCTTGTTGTGTCTATAGGCCTTGACTTTTATAACCTTAGTATGCTAATGATTTCTTCACTTGGGATCTATAAAAAAAATACATGAATTTTCTCCATTACCAAGTAGGCTTCCCAGATTTTTCTGGGTTTCTGAATTATTAATAACACCAGCCTGGTTCACAGTTGTTGCTATCAGCATCACACATTTATGAAGCACATATCTGCTTCTATTAGATGCTGTACAAATGAGCTAAAGAGACCTGACCCTTAACGTACAAAATGTCAGTCTTGCAGAGGGAAATGTGAGTGACATGATGAAAATGAAAAGATTAAAGAAAAAACTTGTGAAGAATAAAGTAACCATTATAGGTGGGGAAAAAAAAAGAAATTGATTTTTATGTGACAGTAGAGGGTGGAACCCTGAAAGAGACTTCATTAACCTAAGGTACACGTTCAAAGATGCTTGGAAGAAAATATTTTGGACCCAGAAGATAATGAGTACCTTGATAAATAATAAAGGGTGTGGATGGAGAAGTGCATAGAAAAAAGCAGAGGAGGAAAGTTGGAGTTAATATCAATTAAATATTATTTATCCAGTGCCTAATAGAATGGCAGGCTTTAGCTATATGTTTCTGAAATTACTGTCCTTAGAAGATTAAGTAAAACTTTCACCCTTTCTGACCTTGCTGAAATGCCAAAAACCAAACACACACATATTTGTAAGTAGACAACCAAACAAGTATTCCTTCTTCTTCTTCTTTTTTTTTTTTGTAAAATATTCAATACCTAGTATTACCTAGGTAATACAATAAATAAATAAAACAACAATTAAACACTTTATATCCCATTTCATATGCTCTCTGGCATTCATCAAAAGAGAATGAATATCAATCTTGACAGAAAGTGAGTGAACATGTTGATGAAACCTAGAGTTTACTAATAGATTTAAGGTGACATCACAGAAAATCATAAGACTTGACCTTCTGTGAAACCAGGAAAAAATGAAGTTGTACTTAATTGTAGGTTAATTTTGTCCTTGATATGCCAACCTATTGAAACTTGACATGAAACTTCAGCTTTCCAGAGAAGCATAAAACCACATATTTTGTGCACTTCCTTCAGACAGCTTTCAAGGGAATGGGAGCCATTGAATGTCATGATGCAATTTACTGAAAATTTATCTTCATAGGGAAGTGTTCGGTTACATGTGCAATGAGATTGGAAATGATCTGTTCTTCCATAAACCTTACACCTGGAAAACAGTACATCTGTTTAATATGTTCTATTTGTAAAAATTTGATATGTACCTACCAGATTGAATTCAATAGCCGTCATATACGGCATTATTGATACCCTCCCCCAAAGCTGAATAATTACAATGACTAAATCCCTCGTTTGTCTTAATTAGCTCTTTCATTTCTCAAAGTATATTGATTATTGTTTGTTCATCTTATGGTTGAAAACATTTAAACATTTGAGGTTTGGGTATTTTACCTCAATCTGAATGACAAAAACATTCCATTGCCCTTGTATTCCAAAATAAGTATAAATATAGCTTAGTTTTGTGAACATAAGTGTCAAAAAGTTTTAATAAATTAATGTCTCTAAACATAGTTTTTTCCCCCCGGTGATTGTCACTGTAAGGCTGCCTCTTTCTTTAAAACATCAAAAGCAAAGCAAGAAAATAAATGAAAAGACCTCTAAATGTATTGTGGAAATTTTTAGTGAGAAAAACTGTGTATTATCAATAATATTGTCGCTATGCTCATAACTTCCCATTACTGGGAGTCCCAAATTGTGGGTATTTTTTATTTCTTATTGTTCTTATTGTTGTTGTTGTATTCCCCAACATTTTTGTATCAGCAAAACTGGCTCCATGCCCCTTTGTGTGTCCAGTTTTCTGCAGGCAGTCTTCTCTCAGGCTGCTTCCTTTATTTAGTTTGCATTCACCCTGTTGATTTATTTTCACTGTAAATTGTGTGAATTCTTTAGGTTATCATAAACCCGCCCAGGGAGGAATGTTTTATAATCTCATTGCTCTCCAAGAGAATATAACTTTACCTGTGGTGGAAGGTCTAAGCTTTTCATGCAGCTCTTTACTTTTTCACTTACAATCTTCCTCTAACAGCTGCCTGTGTACTTATAGAACAAGGTAACTTAAAAGTTTGGAATTTTGATTCATTATTCCTATATCCACAGTTTTGTTCTGCATTAATTACAAAGAAAATTGTAATTTGCTTCAGTTATTACTTTAGTAAGTAGGGAATGACCAATATGAATATTGATACTGATGATAAGAATATTGATTACTTAGTTCTGTGAAATTTTTGTTATGTTGTTTCTAGTGACATACTGAACGCTGGCCATTTCCTTGTTCCAACCCTTTATCATAATGATCTTCTATGTCCCAAGCCTCCTCTATTTATATTTCTTTGTGAGAATCTATATTCTTCCCAAGATGCAAAATGTTAATTATAGAGCACATACCCATAGGCAAACTCCTGAGATTGCTAAACATTCTAAATGAGGTAATTTGCTGATTCTGGAAGCCTACAATTCTTATACTGTTCTACTTCAGTTTAGTACCATTTTAAAGCTTGGGAGCTCTTGTACAATAGAAAGTTCTCTTCAGAAGGACTCCAGGTTCACAATTTTCTTCCATTCACTGTGCAAGAAGCCCAGGTAATTTAGGAGACCACCTTCTGTAAGACAGAGAATTAACAACAGCACCTAAATGCTCTTTCATTTACTACCGTGATCAATGGGCTGGGGCATTATTAGAAGTGTATATAAATGGAAATGGAGGTCAAAAATCATTTTCACAATTGTTACCAGGACGATGGGCCAGTGCATTGTCCCAGTGGCTGCAAGAACACAAAGAAATTATTTATAAAATGTAAAATGTACATTTAACATGAATGTATTTCGTTATTGATTAGTTGGGGCAATGAGCTTTATTATTATATCCTTGCCTTTCTATAAAGTTAAAAATAATTTTTGCATTAATATGTTCAGAACCAAGATCAAGTAAGTTCCCAACTATGAATTAGTACTTTGCTTATTCACAAACTAACATCTTTATCGTTCCCTGTAGGTGGGAGCCACAGGTGTTGTCAACATTAGGCCTGTTCAAATGTTTTAGACAATTAGACATCATTTTGCCCTCTAGGAGCTAAATAGCACTGTCAGCACCCGGTGTTCAATTATACATTGTGAAAAATTGGATTGCAAAGGCTATGGAAAGTCATAAATTGTGTGGGTCTTACAGATTGCTATAGGGACTAGGAGTTCTGTCCCAAAAGTACCAAGCTCATGTCAATATAATTGAAACAGTTTTCATGGCCGATACTTTCGGGACATACCTCATGTATATATATTTAATATATATACATGTATATATATTTATATATATATATATATAATTGAGAGTCATTCTGAACAAAAGACAACTGAGAATAAAGCAACCACTTACGTATGTCCAAACGTTTTAGTCACAGGCATCAGGGGTCCCAGGGAACCAGTGGAAATTTACTGAATGGGGAAATCAGATTGCCTCACTTCAGTATTGACTGTCCCTCGGATGCCTTGGTGATAGGCTCCATTGATGAAGTGGGCTGCAAAATAGAGGTGGCCAGGTTAAAGGTTAACCTACTTCATGAATATTCCTGATGTGCCTTCCCGAGGAGGTCACCCTTCCTTCTTGTCTATGCAAGCCACAGGTAGAATCACCTGTAACTAAAGCAGGAGAAGACAGGAAGACTGAGTCTAGAGCAAAGCAAGTTGGAAAGGAGAAGAATTCAAAGAAAAGATCAGCTACTGGTGTATGAGGCTGATCTCTGGAACCTGCACCTGGTAAGGAAGGAAAACACAGAGTAACATTGACAGATGTAACTTGGAGAGGTAGGCTGGTGGGCTGGCGAGCACTCTAGCAAGGGCACTGGAGTTCAGCCACCTCCCCTGCAGGCCCCCTTTCTGGTCATCTTCCCTGTGTTTAATTTCACTTCCTAGGTGAGACCTACCGGCCTTGTCTGATCCCGTCCCTGAACCACGCTGCTTGGGGTAGGTGCAAATGATAGAGAAGCCAGAGTGAGTACAATGACCCCCTCAGAATTTCCCAGCTGGCACTGAGACAAAGAACTCTTTTCTATGAGAAATTGGAAATAGGTGAGTCCAACCCAGGCCAAAACTATTTGGAAGAAGCCGCGTATAGTAGGAGAGCCCCGCACTTGAAGGTGCATGTGTTCAGTGTTGGTTTCGTTTCTCTCAGGTGCCTTAAGTGGAAACAAGAATTAATAACATTCCCATAAGTTCCTGGCAAAAGAAACACACTTGTAAATTCAGTGATCACCCATTTCAAGTCACGTGAACCTTAGGGAAATAAGATTTTACTGTGCAAAATCGAGCACATGTTTGCTGGCGATGCTTTTTATGTTCATCATTTGCCGGGTACTGACACCATTTTCAAGAGCTCTTGATTGCTTGTCCCTGCACTTGGGAAGTCCTAGGTCAGTCCTATTAGAAATCTTCCCTAATTCAGTTTAAAGTTCCATTTTCATTCTCTTAATAGGATTAACTCCTTCTAACGGAGCTGCCTTCTCTGTAATTTGATTCCTTTCCCACTCTCTGGGCCTTAAAGATAAACTCTCTTTTTCACTTCCACAGCCCGCCCCTCAGTCCTTTCTTCTCTAAGCACCTTTCAGGTCTAACCAAAGGGCAATTGATGATTTTGTCCAACAGAGTCTTCCCAAATAAGAAGCATTGTTGTCTTCATTCACCACACGGATTTGTTCTTTTATACTGATAAACATATATGGCTTTCCATTTTTCTTCTTTTTTTAAAAAAAGATTTTATTCATTATTTTTTAGAGATAAGGACAGGGAGGAAGGAAGAAAGAAAGAGAAACATCACTGTATGGTTGCCTTTCATCTGCCTCCAGCTACAGACCTGGCTGAAGACTTGACTTGCAACCTGGTTATGTGCCCCGGCTGGGAATCGAACCCGCGACCTTTAGGTTCGCAGGCCAGCGCCTTATCCCCTGAGCCACGAGCCAGGACTTTCCATTTTTCAATTTGTTTGTTTACACTAGAAACCCAAAGGTAAAAATGAAACAGAAATTAAGATTACACAATGCAAGCATTAATTACCTCACAGATGTCTTGGAAGACTTGGAGAATATGGAATGTAGTAAACCTCCCATTCATTTTTTAAAAATTTTAATTGTGAGGGTTTTTTTTTTAAAACTTGTGGAATAAAAGGTAACCCCCACAAATCATTCCAACTGGTCTATTGTAAACTCTTTACATTGGCATGCCTCTCCAAAAAAAACCCAGTAAGCCCCCCATCTCCTCCTGTCTTCTGCACACCCCTCCCCCTCCCCCCTGGCGAGTTCTTTATCAGGCAGTGCTGTCTGTAGGATCTGTGAAGACAACAACGGTTCCCCTGAGCTTCTCCTCCGTCTCCTTTCATGCCCAGACCTGGCTGATCATCTCATAAAAGAACACAAACCACTTATCATTTTGGATTTGGAGGATAGTGCTCAGCTCTGAGCCCCAATAACTCTTACTGCGATCTTATGTCAATTTTCCAATTTCCTTCTCGCTACTTCTCCGTACACGAAACAGGATTTCTTGTAAATGTCACTTTGTTGCAGAGGTTTATTTCTGAGGCAAAATTATTTTAATTCCTTAAAGCGTCTTCTAAATAATGAATTATGTGAACATCCCAGAGTATCGTAGGGGAGAGTACAGCAATGCATCAGGAAAGGACACAGACTTACAAGCTGGAGAGATGGATGTCCTGTCAAGGGAAAGTACCCACAAAACCACACATAAAGCAGTTGTTAGAGCTCTTTACCGAATCATTTTTCAGCATGATTTTTAGGTGACATATTTCGTTTGTTAACATATAGGTCATTCTGACATCTTTCTCAGGTAAATGGTTTGCATGTATGTCCTTTCTGGCCTTAACAGCAACAAACAGGCAAATGAAATCTAAAATACACAGTTATTGTCTCAGGAATCTTGGAAGCAGAGCTCAGCAAAGAGTGGTATTAATCTGAGTCTGGCTATTAAAATAAGTTGGGGAGCTAAATGATTTTTTATTGCATTAAGTTTCATTAAGTAAAAAAGATGCCTGAAGGGTCTCTGGATTTTTAAGTATTTCAAGTAATTTGGTAATATTTTTACCACTAAGAAAATAATGTCTTTTTTTTTTTTTACATATATTACTTTCAAATTTCCTTTCAATTTGATGTGTTTCCATATCATTTTTGATGTTGATGTGTGTAGGAGATACCTCGTTTTTGCTTTATTGAGTTAACATGATTTTATATTAACCCATCTTTAATTTTTAATATGAAATTATATTTAAAAAGTATTAGCCTTGTACAGAACATTAAAAATTAAACTAACTCCTACTTTTTCAGTCTGATATAATTGCTATTTTGTTACACTGAAATAAGGGGTTCTTCATGCACTGGTAAACTCTGTGTTAGCTTATATCATGCTCCACCCTTCCACCCTCGATATTCAATTATTTTATTTCACCAAATATCTGATTATTTTCAAGAGAAAGACACATCATCCTAGAAATAATTTTTAAGATTTCGAAGTTATTTTGAAACTGACCAGAAAAACATTTGAACCAATGTTAGCAAAATCATTTTGAAATATTCTTAAACTGAAAAGTGCAAGTATTACTTCCAACATAGGAGATAACTGAATTAGCTCTCATCAATTGTTTAGGCATAAAGCATTTTTTAGGCAATAACTACACTTTGCTTGCTAAGTGATAAATGCAAGAGTCAGAACACATGACAGTCATATCTAGAGAGATTCATATCATGCTTCTGATATGATATGATATGATATCAGCCTGGCAGACTCAGGGCTTTCAGCTTCCATACGGCAGCCTTTCTTCTCCTTGACTTTGAGTCCTTGTAAAACATGAAGTAGACACACTAGTCCACAAAAGCAATTTGCGTCTTTCTTAATGAAGATCACAATTTGACTAGATTTGCATAAAAATTGGAATGCCACCCAAGTGCGGCATGGTTATGCAAAATTAGGAAGTATATATATATATATATATATATATATATCGATATGTGCATCTGTGAGGGGGGTTATGTTATGTACACAATATAAATATATATGCACTCATGATACTATACTATATACTGTACACATGATATATAAGACATGAATCTTGTGGTCACACACTTAACCTCTCTCATCATATTATGCACAGAAGATGCTCACAGTGTCTCAAACAGTTGGGCACAAGCCAACATTCAGCCATTTGGGAGGTTAACCCTAACTTTTTCTTGGAGACTCTTCAGTGGCTTAAAATAGTCTGGATAATTATAGGTGATATCATTTACTTAAGGAGCAACACTTTTTACCGTTTACACAGGTATCTGCTGAGATACTGCTGGAAATAATTTAATTTCCAGTGATGTGAGGAAGGATCGAGTCTGAGTCACTGCTGTCCTCGTCTTGATTAGATCTTTTCTCTGCAGCTGGTCCAAGACTAAACCAACCTGTCAGTGACTATCTGGTTTCGTTGTGGGAGGCTAAAACTTTTGTTAAATCCTTTGTATTGTGAATTTTTCTCGAGAGCCCCAGTTTCCTGTCATTGATCTAAGTTATTCCTCTTGTTTGTTTTTTTAATAAAAAATTAAATTATGATAGACATATGAGCTTATCAGTTTCTTGATCTGCATGTAGATATTATAATACTGAAAGAACTCACCATTAACTTTTGATACAAAACAACTTCCATATGTTTATATATTTGGCCCTTTAAAATGTTTTGTCAATATACATTCAAATGTTTCCGCATGACTACTACACTAGTTTTCACACCAAACCTTGTTTATCAAAAGTACAGATAACCCTGTGTGTTTTCTCCTCACTGTTCTTTTCTATACTGTTTATGGGGCTATTTTACAAAATGGAAAAATGAAATTTGGTACCATCTGAAAGATACATCAACTGGGAGTGATTCTGTGCCAAGATGTTTCTGGTCTAAACACTCAAAATAGGAAAGAAAAGGAAAAGGGTAGTTCAAGACCTGCCTACTACAGTATTTTTAATTCTACACATGCTGACAGCCTTAAAAAAAAACACTATAGGTTCTACTTTTGACTTTAATATACACTTATTTTTCCATGAGTGAAAATATTTAAAATTTGGCTGTAGCACTTGCCAGTTTTATAAACATCTTGTTCTAGAGACAAAATTAGACCCTGGGCCAAATAGTCTGGTCTCCAAATACATGGGGTATCCATTGAGGACGTTTAGATTGAGAAACCAGGATGGGACTGGGGAAATGTCTATGAAGGGGGAAGGCAGAAAATCCGGGTAGATTCCTCAGACCACACATTGCACGTTTCACCCTAAATCCCCTGTCTGCACAAGCTGAGGTGGAGAACAGCGTGTCGGGGTGAAGGATCCCCAACACAGTGCAGACCTGAGAAAGTTTCAGCCAGCATATTCTGTCTGTATCCTCCCAGATGAAAGTGGCTGAGCATCTTCTGGGGTCTCTTTTGTAAGAAAACTAAGCCCCTTCCAAAGGCCCACCCCCTGATACCGTCACACTGGTGGGCTGGATTTCAACATATGACGAGCAGTTAGGCGGAGCAAACACCGCTGAGTTTAGGAGTCTCCGCCACATTTTATAGCAGGTGATTTCCACAAAATATCCTGCATTACTTTGGCTTTCTGCAAAATCATTTTCACAGAGCTATGACCTCGCCTTCGTGTTCGACTTTTATGAAGTTTCGTTATAGTGCACAGCTACAATATTTACTTTCTACCCTTTCTATATTTTGGTTGAAGATATTGGCCATTAGTTTTTATATCCAATTGTATTTATTGTTTCACATTCTTATAAATGTGGGGAAGAATTTACATAAAGAGATGACTATAGACCAAACTTAAAGAATAATATAAATGGTCACAATGTACGAAACTGAAAGAGCCTCACTTTCATTTTTCGTATGACATCATAATTCTCATGGTAGTTGCCAAATCTGACAATGTATGCACTCTATAGGAAGAGACTGGTTAAAATGTGTAAAACAGAATTTGAAAACATTAAAGATGATGGTAAACATAGCAAAGCCTTAAGTTCATTTAACTGATTAATTTTTTTAAGTACTGAATAAGTATAGTAGTTTCTTAGCTAATGGCTATTTGTCTTATTTTTCTACAAATGTTAGGCAGAAAAACAGTTTTCAAAGTTATAGCAAGTTGCTCTACATATTAGAAAGACAGAAATCCTCTAAGAGGAGCCTATTGCTGTCCCTAAATGCAAAGAAGTTCCCTGACAGGAACCCTTTCTTCATAATTTTACTGAGTAGATAATAGTTCTGACAACTGCAGACTGACCAGCAGGCAGAGGACACATTGTGGGCCGGATTTTCGTGAATCCATCAAATCACTCTGGGCTTTTGGTTATTGCAGGTGTATTTGTGGGAGGAGATGATGCTTGAATGGCGGACTGAGCTTCGTGTGTGCGCAAAACATCATGTGCCAGGGTGACTGAGCCTGCACACTTAATTACTCACATGTTAGGGACTTCCGGCTGGGAGCTCCATGGGGTCAAACAGCATTTAATTTGTAGCAAAGGGTAATAATTATGACATCTGGACTTGTTCTGCTCTATCTATTGGCTGGCAAGCTTTAATTGGCAGAGGTTATTTTTACACTTTTAACTTAGGCCTTTCATGTGTGAAGCCTAGAATGAAGAAGCCATCAAGTTATAAGCAGAAACTCAGAATGAGGTTTTGCACTCCCAAGATTGTTCTCTCATCAAAGTGTGTGAGGTTTAAAAAAAAAAAAAAAAAAAAAAAAACAGCTACTGGAATAAACTGAGTTAGAATCCTAGATATTGAAAATAAAAAATAGTCTTCATATTTAATGGCTTATTATATTAAGATGTTTTACTACTGGAAAACTAAAACCAGATGTTAATGGACTACATGTCTTTCAATATAATTTGGTAACTAATCATAGTGCATTTTCTAAATGGATAAGGAAGCCATATATATGTGGATATACATACACAATAAATTAAATGTCAGGAAGATAGAATGGCTGGGCTATACTTAACTGAGTTTCTAACATTTGTCTGCATCTAATAGTAAAAGCAAAGGAATTTGTCCTTGTGGAATTGTCCCTGCTATTTCAATATAACATTCATAACTTTTGCGACGCTGGGTTGGTGGATATCATTGTTATTTGACTCCTCTCTTAAGAGAGTGAGCTAGAGAGTTAGGGGTCCACAGCCAAATAGATCCCTAAATGTAGAAACGTCATTCGTTACCACCCAGCTGTGTTTGTTTAGACAAGCGATAAGAATGGACTACATTGGAATGCAAAAACAAGCCTAATATGGATTGGCTGGAAATACAATAAGCTAGTAAAGGACACAGTGGAATCCAATTTGAAGTTTTTAGCCTCCATTAAAGCATCTGGAAAGTGGCAGAGCCAATGAATGATGCTGGGTGAAAGTAACCTAACTATCCCAAGTCTTTAAACTACACCAGACTTCTGACATAATGTAAGAAGCAGAAGATTGACACTAAAATATCCTTGGACACTATCTACCCAGTCATCTGTTTTTAAACAACTATCGACCTTTCCCCATATCCCAGGCAGAGTGTTACGCCCTGAAGATACACATTTTCACTCACAGTGACGCTCTGTGGCAAAGATCAAGATGTAGTTTTATTAAAACAGCTTCGTCCAACTGGAGGTGGTCTGAGTGCTTTTTTGTTTGTTCGTTTTCATTAGAAAATAGCACAATTTAGTACTAACTGGATAGTGCCCAGAGTAATTGGAATTTCAAGGAAGTTCAAGGAAGGAGCAAAGGTACTAGAGTACAGTGGCATCGCCTCTCCTTTTCTCAGGTTGCTATTTGATCTACACGGACTGCCAGTCTGCCTAGAATGTGAGATTTTTTTTTTTTTTCCTGGAAAACTAAGTGGGAGTAAGTGGTATGAAAATGTTTACTTCTTGCTTTGTATTATCTACGCCTGCAAAATAGTAGGGTATTTTTATCATTACAGATCTGTGAGTAACTACTGTGACTCTATCTTGCTATTTTGATTTTAACCTGCATTGTTTACCCTTATTTTCTATCCTGGCAAATTATCATCTTCTCAGTGCCACAATAGGCTCACAGAAAGCTCATCCTCACTACTGCGAGGCTTGACATAAGGAGAAGCCACCTAAGGGAAAGACTGGCAGTGACCTCACAGTTGTTGGCATGCTCCAAGGTCAGTGGGGCACTTTTTATTTTGATGCTGCACTTGATATGAAATGACATTTGCCTTGAGCTCTCCACTGTTAGTGCTGATGTCACTGGGGTTGTGCCTAGACTGAATGGGGCATGGCCTTCGGGGACAATATTTTCTTTAGAGAAAGTTCAGTCTCAAGCAAGAGAAAATAAAATTCTGGCATGAATCAGAAGGGCTGTAAAGAAGCAGGTTTGGAGGCATTTTAAGAAACTCTTAACTTTTATAATTCTGCTTGTAATGCTTTATATATATATATTATATATATTTCTATTTTGAAGAATTTCTACAAAACATGTTAATTTTTCACTTATTTATTTTTGAGAGCCTATTGTATCACACCAACTAACCATGGAAAAAATGATAAACACACTCCATGAAGAGCTAACCATTTGATGGGTTAAATAAATTGACAAAAAATTAAATTGCTTATATCCTAACTGTGTTCCAAGTACTGTGATGTTTAATAGCATTAGAGGGATTTGGGAAGATTTTGTAATTGAAAGTAGAATTTAAAGGTAAGCTTAATTGATTTGAAATATTTTTATAATGGTTATAGAATTTAAAGCATTCTGCATGAACAAATCACATCAGCAAAGACAGAATCGTAAAGGTTCACAGATATAAATTTGGAAGAAATCCTCATTTAAAATGAATACCTTTAAATCATTTATATAAGCATATAAAAAATTAAGGAGTCCCAATAAGTCGTAGATGACATACTGAGGGCTTCCAGTTCTATGGTTAAGGAAGTCCCCTACATTAAAATTACTTTATGCCTTATGCAGGACCCTACAGAAAATTAATGAAAACAAATAGAAAATGCTTAAAATTGACATCCTGGGGTAGCTGGAATGGGAAGTTTATATTATGACATTGGTAAGGATATAAGCAGGTGTGGAAGATGAGCCTGGCACACACCCACTCCTGGGTTTAGGGTGCAATGCAGAGAGCACAAGGGGTCTTCACAGTAGAAGAATCCCGGTGACCATGAGCAGAGAGCTAACCTCCAGGGAGAACCACTTAAAATTGGATGGACAGCTGGCTAATGTGAGCAAGCCAGTGAACAGGCAGGATCTCGAAGGTGCAGGCACCCCCAAGGGTGGAAGGGGAAAAAGGCCATCCATTCCTGGGAGGTCTGGGAAGTGCTTGGGGAAGAGGTATCTCATAAAGGCAGCATCCAGCCATGAAAGACAGAAGAAACAAAATGGCCGATGATCAGGCCCCATTCAACAATGTAAAGTCTAAGAGTACCTGACAGAATAGAGAAGTATGTTATATGTGTATGTGGAAATGGATAATATTAAAAAAACATATACACTTGCATGCACACACACACACACACACACAAATATTCAAGGGAGCATATAATTAATAAACTGCTCTCTGGCAACAGAACAATGAACCACTGAACAAAGAAAAAGAAGAAAAAATACTCCTTTCCATTTCCTCAGATTACCTACTACACTCTCTTGATAATCATTTGCTTAAGGAATTCTAAAAGATTAAAACCATAAGAAAAAAAAACATTCAATAATTAGCTAGTAATATAATCTGGGATAGAAATACTATTTAATTGTACATCCTAGAACGAAATAAGTCAAATAAACTACAATAAAAACAAAAGCAGAAGCCTACCCCTCAGAAACTTCATGGCAGACAAAAACAAATCGGAGAAATCCATCAGCAAAACAGAAAATGTAACATAGAATTTTAGGATCAATTATAAATAATTACATGGATAATTAGAAAGGAATAAAACTACAAAATCTCTGAAAACATGGTACCAACTAAGTAACGTTGGAAATGTTACATGACAAAACTCAGAAAGTAAATTGAAAAAAGGACATATTCCCCAAAATAAATGCGGAGTTCAAGGTCTCCAGCAGCAAATAGATTTGAATAAATGTGAAATATATATTAGAAAACTCAAGAAAATACAAATTGATAGAAGTTCGTGATTTAGCAGCATCTAGAAAAAGGACAGTCCACACTGCCCATCCCATCTAGGCCACGTGCAGACCGCTGGATGCAAATGAGAATGACTGTGGGTAGAGCAGGAGGCCAGTGACAGCATCTCTCAGAGTAAATGTGGACCAGGGACTGTCCTGACCTGACAGGGAAAACACGAAACACTGTCCACCCTCTTACTCAAAGGATGCTCCCCAGAGTCTTAAGCTCACAGGGAGGGACAAAGGGACCAGAAACTCATGAGCCGGGGACCCCAGGTGCTTGTGATGAGAGCTATCTCACTGCAGAGAGAGCTAGCAAGCTGTACTGTACAAAGCACATCTCACTCGCATGGCAAAATTTAGCTGCCACAGTAAGAAGGGACAGAAACACTGAAATAACCTGATTGATATTTATAGGAAATTGCAATAAACAGCTGCAGAATCAACTCTTTTTCAGGAAGCTTATTACAGGGCGGGTTGGGGGGGGGGCGGTGCTTTAGATACACAGCAAAATTGAGCATAAGGTATAGAACTCTCATATGCCCCCTGTCTGCACACATGCACCCTTTCCCCAGCAACATCTTACGTCAGAGTGGTTCATTTGTTATCACTGTTTATCCTGAGCTGACACATCATTATTGCTCAGGGTTGATGGTTTACATTAGGGTTTACTCCTGGCGGTGTACGTTCTGCGGGTTTTCACAAATGTGCACAGACCTGTAGGCCCCCTTATGGTATCATACAGAGTAGCTTCACTGTACAAAAACATCATGCCTACTCCACCTCCACATTCCTCCTTCCCATCCACCCCCAGCAAACACTAATCCTGTCATAGTTCTGCCTTTTCCAGAATGTCCTGTAGTTTGGAATCACACAGTATGTGGCCTTTTTGTGTTGGCGCCTTTCACTTAGCAATTTTCACTGAAGTTTTCTATGTGCCTTTTTATGGCTGATGGCTCATTTCTTTATAGCACTAATATCCCATTGTCTGGAGGTACCACAGTTAATTTATCTATTCACCTACTAAAGAATATCTTGATTACTCCCAAGTTCTGGAAATTACTAATAAAGCTTCTATAAATATCTATGTGCATTTTTTAGTGGATATCAAATTTCAAGTTATTTGAGTAAGTACCATGGAGCAAAATTGCTGGATCACATCATAAAAGTATATTTAGTTTTAAAAGAAACTGCCAAATTGTCTTGTAAAGGGTCTGCTGTGTGTATCATTTTACATTTCCATCAACAATAAATGAGACCTCCTGTCACTACATATCCTCCCTATTTTTGACGTTGTCAGTGTTTTGAATTTGGGGCATTCTAATGGATGTATAGTGGTATCTCACTATTGTTTTAATTTTCTATTCCCTGATGGCACATGGATGTAGAATATCTTTTCCTTTGCTTACTTGTCATCTGTGTATCTTTTCTAGCAAGGCACCTGTTCTGCTCATTTGCCTATTTTTAATTGGGTTGTTGAATTTCTTATTTTTGCATTTTAGTTCTTTTTACATTTTGGAAAATAGTTCTTTATTGGATGTGTCTCTTGTCTGTGGCTTGTCCTCCTATTCTCTTTACATTGTCTTTTGTAGAGCAGAAGTTCTTAATGTTAATGATGTCTAGCTCATCAATTATTTATTTTGTGGATCATGTCTGTGGTGTTGTATCTAAAAAGTAATTGCCATATCAAATGTCTCCTAGAGTTTCTCTTAGTTTATATTCTAGTAGTTTTGTAGTTTTATAGATACTAAGGGGGACTGGACAGATTGGAAAGACAGAAATAAAACTTCATATTTGAAGATAACATAATTATATCTGTAGAAAATATCAGAGTCTACAAAAGGGCTTCTAGATCTACTAAAGTAATTTAACAAGGTTACAGGACATAGGTCAATAAAAATATCAATTGTATTTCTTCATGCTAATAATGAACAATCAAATGTTGAATTTTAAAAATAACATTTACAATAGCACCAAAAACATGAGATGCTCAGATATAAATCTAACATGTATGTGTAAAATTTATATTCTGATTACTGCAAAACATTGATGAGAGAAATCAAATAAGATATAAATACAAGGAAGGATAACTTTGTTATGGATTAGGTGGTCAATATTGTAAACACACATTTTCTCCAAACTAATGAATAAATCTAACAAAATCCCAATCAATTTTTAATGATATTAAAATGCTGATATTATGATTTACACTGAAAAGCAAATGAGCTAAAATAAGCAATACAATTTTGGAAAAGAAGAACGAAGTTGAAATATATGAACCACTACAATTCAACACTTATTGTAAAGCCATAGTAATTTAAATAGTCTACCAATTCAAATGTTAATCTGTTCCAAAGACTCTGTGGGCATCCCTTAGCAGAATCAAGCTGGCCCATAAAATAAAATTAAGCGTCATGATTACTAGAGGAATTAATCAGATAAAGAATATAAGAAAGAGCTGTCCAAGCACCTGGACTAGAATATGCAAAGTTCCTATTGAAAAAGGAACCCTTCTTTTAAACAAGAACCTAGTATGGAGGAACCATGGACATGGACAACAGATGGGATTGACTTTGTTGGGGAGTGGGTGGGTAGGGAAGAGGGCAGAGGGGAGCAAAAAGGGAATGGATGTAATACAACAATAAAATTAAATCAAAAAGAAAAAGGCAAAAGGAACCCTTCTAGTGCTCATGAAAGCTTGTTTTTAATAGAGACCATGAGAAAAGTATCAGGAAAAGTAATACACATGCAAGTTTTCCTAGATGCCATTAGGAATTTGGTCTAAAAGTTAACAATGAGAATGCATTCAATCTGTTTCATTTTCATTGGGAGAGATCTTCAAGTTTGCATTTTGAAAACATTACTCTGTATGGAAGGCAAAATGTTGCAGGTAGTGGCTACCTCAGGCTGCCCAGGAGGGACGCCCCTCAGCTGCAAATGCTAACTCAACTTCTGACCTTGCGTTGCTTTCAATAAATTGGTCCATGCTTTCCTGATTTGTCATGTTAGGTTTCCCCTAGATCAAGGGTGTCAAACTTATTTTCAATAGGGGCCACATCAGCCTCCCAGTTGCCTTCAAAGGACTGAATATAATTTTAGGACTGTATACATGTAACTGCTCTTTAACAGTTTAGCAAGCCAGGCAGAAACATGGTGCCAGGCCAGATAAAACAAGGTGGCCGAACTTGTGTTTGCCACCCGTGTACTAGACTGTGATTTCTGTTGCCTCCACTTCTTTGCCTCAGACCACCTTGGTTAAGCACTTCTATAACTTTGGCTGGGCATTCGGACCCATTCCTTGGGTGCCATGGTCTTCATGAAACAGAAGTTGGAAGGTCATTTTAATGCATTTTGAATCATAGTTTAGTGGCCCAGGAGTTTCTGAGGCAGTGAAATTAGCACCCAGTGAGTTAAGTAAGATAGGTAGAACCAGAGGAGTGTTGGGTAACAAATTAAACTATTTAACAAAATTAAATTCTGATGGAACAAGTTGTGAGTTCACAGTTGAATAGTCTCTGCATTGATGCATTCCCTCTCTTCCTCTTTCCTAACCTGTCTCCCTTCTGTTTTTTCTGTAGTTTTCTATTTTTTCCTAAGAATAATGAAGTTGTGGCCCATAGGTGAGATATTTCTAATATTTCCCTTACTCTGTTTATGCACATGCACTTGGCTTTCTGTTCTCCTACCCTCTACTGGTCCATTTCTGTCTTCTCTACTTACAAATTCTCTATCAGCTAAAATGTAATCTCATTCTGAATAACTAGCAAACTATTTGGAAGTTTAGGGAAAACAGTGTGACTCAGGTTGATGATGCTGTTATTCCCAGCTCCAATTTCTAGATATCTATATGGTAAGACCCGGTTTCAGTATGTAATATCTAAGAGGTCACTTCTAAGGAAGATTAGTCAACTGAATACTACAAAAATCATTCCAATTAGATTTGATGCAAATTTATGTGGAATATCTTAGTAATACAAAAGGTAATATGAATTTTTGAAATTAGTATATTTAACAATGTATGTGTTAAAATTCAGAGCATATAAGAAGTAAAATAACTCCAGGTAATGTCTGCATAGATTTTCATATACACATACACATACAACTGTGTAATTTACCATATGCTATTTCTTCTAAGAGTCTAAAGTGCTTAAGTGATCAAAGCTAAAAGAGTAGGATTATCTACAAACCCAAAGTGCCTGAGAGCTAATGGCTGGTATTCTCTCTGATACTCTGGAGCTGGGAGAAAATTGGTTGTCTGGCACATTTGTCCACTCTTCTTGTCAGCCTTTTGGACTATTTTCTTCTATAAATGTCATATTACTCTTTGTACATATTCATTTTGTCAGTAGTTTAAGGTTGGTTATATCAAAAAATAATGTTATCTGAAATAATTTTTGAAATCCTACTTCACTCTATGACTATCCAGGCTATAAGGCAGACTGATTCAAGAACCTCTTTCATCAGAGGACATACATGAATATTCAATTTTTACTTATTTTCATATTAGCTGACATCTTTTTTCTATTGTTTACTACACAAAGTGAGGTCACCTTACCTATCTGAAGTCTACTATTAGTTATTTTCTTTTTAGCAAAACAAGTGCAGCTTAGTAAAATAAAAGTATGAGAAAAGTAAAAGCTACATATTCTGATTTTTTCCTGAGATATAAAATCAAATAAATAATTATTCAACTGCATAAAGAAATGTATACCATGAAGCATATGCTTAATTCTCAAAAAGGTTTTTTAACGTACAATTTAAAATATTTATTTCATATTTTGCTATGCCTTCTACATCAATATTGAGTGGTCTGGGTAATTATTACACATAATTTCAGTTTTTTTAGAAACCTGTATTGAAGAGCATTATTTAAGGAATTGTAATTATACATGTGCATGTGAGTTGGTCTGTTTTTATCTACTCAAATATCTCCCCTATTATCATATACAAATACAAATAATACATATAAATTATGTACAGACGTCATGTGCTAAAATGGAGAACAGGAATGCTCCCCAAGACACATACTTCCCATTTCAGAGGCGAGGGACATTCCATGGGATAACATTGCACAAAAGCCTTGGTGATTTCTTTAAGAAAATAAAAGCGTATATTTTGTGATAAATATTGAAACAAAAATAAAGTGTAAGTTTCCTTTCAGTATTTCTTTAGTAATGAATACCAAAATGTATTCATTTAAAAAAAAAAAAAAAAAAGTCTGTCTTATTTCTGCCACCTTTGAAATAATTATGTCTATGTATTAAAGGAGCAATATACAAAACCAGTCATGTCCCCAAAAATGTGGCATTATTTGGTTGGTTTTTATTTTTGTTTTTTTCAGATATCTTAAGATTCCTATAACAAAACAAAGTTCCATTTCTCGATTTTCAATATGTCTAGAAGTCTGATCCCCAAAGATTCTAACCAATAAGGTCCTTGATTTGCACACACACGCAAAAAATGTGTTGGAAAACCTAAGAAGTTTTCTGCTTGTATTGCCATTTGTCCCTGTTCTTCCGATTGTTACAGAGCTTTGCCTAAGAGGTGTTCAATTAATTAAGCAAGGAGGTCATTAGACTAAGACAACTCTACCCGTTGTCCTGACCTCTATACGTAAGCAGACCAAAATCTAGGCCTGTGAATGTCTCAAGGTTAGACCATCAAAATGCCAAGGACAGCCAATCACAAAGAGCCAACTAAGCTTTAAACTACAGCCACTCAATAATGTCCCTTCTTTCCAAATTTTCTTTATATAAATCTTTGCCCTACACATTTTCTGTCTGGTGCTGCCCTTTACAGATCAATTAAAGCCCAAGTAAACTCTTAAAAACTTAATATGCTTCAGCTTGTCTTCTAACAGAGTGCAGGCTTCTCCACATCCCCATAATGTTATTGACTGGGCAACCTCATTCCTAGGCCTCCAGGTCCCCAGGGAAAAATCTAGACACTCACCTTTCCCCAGCAGTGCTGGAGGTGCTGCTAGAAACGGGCTTCACTCAGACTGTGCTGTCCACAAACCTGTAAGTAGCCACAGTTCTAAATATCCTTTGCTGATGTCCTTTCCCCTAGAGCTAGTGGATATGCTAGTTCACTTTAGGTGGACATTTCTAGTCCTGCAAATCTTGTCTGGGAAGTGAAACGAACCTTGGGCTTTATGATGTTTTTATTTGTTTCCTCCTGTTGCATGGAGCTAACAATAGCTGTCAACCAGGTTTATTGTAAAGTCAAGTGATGTAGGTATTATCTTTTTTATGTCTCTCCCAACTGTCTGGATAATGTACTAAGTAAACACTTTTAAGCTCTGACCCCCTAGAAAATTCAGGAAGCAAAGTGAACCATATAAGCAAGGAGGAACCTTGTGGCATCTACTGTGCTAGTTTAAAAAATCTTCACCAGGAAAATGGGTAATTTTCCAGAAAAAAAAAAAATTTAATATTTCAATTATGAAGCCTTTGATATTAGATAATGTCATGACCAACATGCCTTTGGTCAATATTCTGTTTGATATGTATTGTTGTTCTGCCTGTAATGACTTCAGAGTCCAGCAAATTGAGGAACATGATCCCCTTACAGTGTCATTTCTTAATGCTCTAGATCTTGACAATTTGTTCTTCTTTACAGGGTCTTATTCTGGAAGCTCAACTATTGTTCGACAAATTACATGCTTCAGAGACTAGAATCATTTTGTATCAAAATCTGCATTGACTTTATTTGCATTCAATCCCTGCACATGTAATACCTGTTCACCCATCAAATATAATTACAGTAGGCGGGCTTGGAGTTTACACACCTGAGAAGATCACTTGAGTAGTTCCAAAGCATCACACCTTTTTTCCAACATCATTTCAGTGCAGTCAAGAAGGCCAGCACCTATGGCAGAGGTAAAATTTATGTAGTTTGTATACTATCCACACCCTTAGTTACTGTCTGTGAATGGTGTGAACTCTTAAGGCAATGGCATGGATTAAGGTTACAGAACATTTTCACCTTTCATGTCTGCAAGTTTATTATCAGAACCTGTATGAGGTTGACAGCTTGTCCCCCCTTTCTAGTGCTCAGAGGTCTGCATTTCAATGGTGGGGGCTCTAATGCCAGAGAAACGTTGATTTCTTCCCTGCTAGAGTTCTCTGATTCTACACGAAGTGAGGATCACAGCCAGTGATATGCGGGAGGTCTGTGCCCAGGTAGTTTTCTTGTTAAAACATCAATCATTTCTCCATCTGAGACCACGTGTGCACTATTAATCACTCAGAGAAATCAAGAATTTCAATAAAATGGATCAAATAAGTTTTAAAACAAATGTCATTCATTCCAGGACTTTGTTAGAACAAAGTACTTGCTTGTTACAGTTCAACACCATGTGCATGTGAGGTTTTGCATTTTGTACGTGTGTGCACTTTAATCTGTGAACACATGTATAATCACATTGGGACATAGAGAGAATCATACAGTGATTTATACAACCAAAATGTGAATACAAGTCAATTGCCTATCTAAATAAGAGAAGGCAGATGATATTAAATAAAATTAAAATTGGTGGTGCCAACAAAATCATAGAATAACTAAAAAAATATAGAATTACAAGTCATGCATAAGTTGTGTGGTTGCATCAACCTGAAGGTGCAAAGCAACAATTGTTCTCCTTACCAGTCCATGCTGCTGCTGTCCTCAGCTGGGTTGTATTAATCCAGCAGTTCCCATGTAATGTAAAAATAAAAATGAAAATATAAAAAGAATGCCAAGCTTTGTGTATTAATGTGTGTAAAGATTAGGAATGAGAACACTATTTGTTCTTGTGGGTGAGAACATACCACTTATGCATCGAACATCATCTATGACACAAAGGGCCTAAGGGAGTTGATAAGTGAGCTACATGTTCTTCACAGAATAAAATCATTTTGATGGACAATTAGGCAGCAAAATTCCATTTGGTTGTCATTGCCAATGGTATGCAGAAGGCTTGTCTTAAAAGGGAACCAGGACAAAGACCCAGTGATAATTCTGTCTTGATCTGGACATGGATGTTTAATTGGTCAGTACAACTGGAGAAGTTTCCATTTAAAATAGTTTTATTTTGTATTCAGGCCATTGAAAGACACAGCAAGGGTGCACACACACGGGGATAAATGTTCTCCTTTAGTGAAACGTATAATGTATTTTCTGACTGTTTGGATTCCTGTAACATTGAGGGACACAGTGATTTCCATCTCGTGACAATAGTCCTTGGCAGCTGTAAAATGTGGCTATGAATGGCTGGGGACAACAAGCCATTTACAGGCGTTCTTAATTGTCTGTTCACACTTATTTAATAACCTTTTCATTTCTTGCTAGATGTTTCTACATCTGTTAAATAATATATAGACCCTAGTAGGGAAAAGTGAAATGAAGAAAGTAAAAAAAAACACTTCAGCAAGTATTTGTTTAACCTAAATTAGTTCTGTTAAACAAGCATCAGTACCAAACATGTTTTTCTTTTCTTGTTTTTTTCTTTTTGCACTTATTTTCCTTATAATTAACATTGTTCTAATGGTCTTAGCATATTTATTAACATGTGAGCAAGACTATGTAGTCTCTTTATATGGTAATATATGTACTGCCATCACGAAGCCATACAGTTGTGTTTTTTTTTTTTTTTTTTTTTTGATGAGATAGGAGATTTTAAGAGAAAAATAAGCTTAAAGAGGCTCACAATACACAGTCTAGTTAGTACTTTTGATAAATCAAACACTTCCCTTGAAGATGTGTTATGTTTCAGAAGTACTATATGCCTAACACAACAGCTGGGACCAGATAATTGAGTTAGATGCCTGGTAGGTGATAAATCTAAGTTAGATTCATCCAAGATTTATGCACCAGATAAGGCAGAAAGACAATCATAAAACAAAACTAAACAAAGACTAACAATAACAATATTTTGTGAAGGAAAATAAATGAGTGAGGAAAAACAGTATGTCTTTTCCAAGACTCCTAAGTAAGTGTGCTTCCTTCTTTGTTTTCAACTCAATGTCACACCCACTCCTGAGGTGTCACTAAGAAATTGAAATGCCACTCTGCCTTGCAGAGAGGTCAAGTCCTCCAGGATCCTCTTCCTTGTGTACGTGACAGGTTAGACCCTGCCCACCATGGACCATTACAAACCATTCGGAGACACACAAGAAAAGGAGGTTATTATTCTCCGAATGCAGTTCTAAGTGTGTGTGAGTGGGTAGGAAGCCCAAACTCGCTGCTGGGGGTGGGGGAGGAGTGTCCTTGAGCATCACTCTAGTTAATGATGGATGTGGAAATACAAGGTAGAGATCAGGGAGATTGTTGTGGACTTCAGGGTGAGAGGACCTGATTTTTAGATACTGCTGGGTGAGATTTTAAAGAATGTCCTGTTCAGAGTGGCAGGCTGATATAATTGGTGACAGCTTCTCTGACCTCTGTTCCTCCACCCTTCTCCATAGTCTTGCCAGCCTCTCATTCTTTCTATTAGAGCTTTTCACTCACCTCCCACATATTCTGACTGATACAGTGTGCTCCATTCATCTGCATTTTTCCAGGCAGGAGGAGAAAGTCTTGTTTCAATTCAGAATTATTTTGGGGGGAGATAAACCCAGAAAAAAATTGAATTTTATTTAGAGGAAGAAGGACATTTTTGTGCTTTTCAAGTCAGCAAGAATGTCCCAAGTAATTTTTTTTTTTTTTTTTTTTGCATTTGGCAAGGTCCCAGAAAGTGGGAAATGTGTCAGTGGTAAAAGTAGTGTCTACAATCTCTGGCTTTATAGAGCTTCTAATCCAGTGTGGTAGGAATACTCGGAGTGCACAGGATGGTGGCTGCAGAGGCATGTAAGTAGGGGAGTCAATGAAGGTGGGAAGACTGCACAGGAAGGTGAGGATGCAATTACAATCATCCAGCCAAGAGATGATGGTGGAGTGAGGCAGAATGACCAAAGTAGAATTGTACATTTAGTAGATTATTGACTAATTTATTCACTCAAATCATATCAAATGTTCGCTTATATGCAGGAAGAAACTATACAGGACACAGGAAATGAAAAAGAAACTATGATCCCTGACCTTGCAGAGTTAGGAAACATGATAAATAAGCAAACTAGATATTGTATACTGAGAATCCATATTATGGAGAAAAAACAAATGACAGTGAGTAAGGAAGTGGAGCAGCAGGGATACGTGCTTACATATCACTAGTGAGATGGAGAAAACTTTTTGTACAAACTTCATGAGAAGGCTGGCACTTGAGAAAAGTTTCTAGCATCATTTTAACACGATCATGAAATGTAGTAAGGTATTTATGGTTATAGCATCTTTTTTTTGGCTATAATATAGAGTATAATTCTAATGAGAGTTTCTGTAAGCTCTATAGTGATTTTTTAATTTATTGATTTGAGAGACAGAGATTCGTTGTTCCACTTATTTATGCATTCATTATTTTATTCCTGTACATACCCTGATTGGGAATCAAACCACGACTTTGGTTTATTGGTATGATGCTTTAAGTGACTGAGCTACCTAGCCAGCGGCCACAGTTACATTGAATTTTAAAATAGCTCTTTTCAAAATTGTCTCTAGCCCAAATGATCTCATACATACATTGGTCAAAGGAAGAGAAAAATCAGTCGAGGAAATTACCTGGTTTCAAACAAGCCACGTTTCCTTATATTTTTTGCTTTGGAATTCTTCCTCTGTGAGTATGTGTTTGCTATGCCCAATATGTAACTATTCTTACTTATGCACAGAACACTTATGAATAATTTAGAATGTGGGTAAAAGGTTTTAATCTGTTAACATGATTAAAAAAGACAATTTAGGTGATACAAACAGACTTGAATAGAACACTTCATGAAACCTGCAGTCTCTGGTTTCAGAGGGTCCAGAGAACTTCAAAACAGGGAAGAAGGTAGAACACATTTATAGGATAAAGAATAAGAAACAAGGAAAAGAATAAAGAAATGAAAAGGATCAAGGAAGGAAGTATAGAGCCCCAAGTTGGCTTGGTGTTTGGTGATTAGCTGCTGGAAATACTGCATTTCTGGTCAAACATTTATACATTTATAGACACCTTGAAATGAACTAAGGTTCAGTTTGCTGATGGGGCACCCCCAGCAGGAGTGGCTGGCTCCATCTTTGACCTAGAAATTGATTTCAGTAGGTCTGAATGAAGGTGACCATATCACAGTTAGACCTAATGAGTCATAAAATGAAAAGACTAAGTGGGATTGGTGTGTGGACAGTATTAAAAAAAGAAAGATAAAAGAAAATCTAGATGCTGAAATAAAACTCTGCTTTCTTTCTTGTAAGGAACATTGTTTTCTTTACCAAGTAGAGTATTTGCTTAACAATTCTGCCAACTTGTTATCTCTACTCATCCTTTTCCTTCCTGAACCAGGGTGTGTATCCAAATGTGTTTGCTTTATTTGTCAGGCTATTCTGTCATGTGTTTAATAGGTCGAAAAAAAAATTCATTGTTCTCCCCTTACTGCTTTGGAATAGAACCCAAATTGGGATTCCTACAAAGGAATTAAAATTTTCAGCAGAAAAATAAAAAGCAGCCCATTGCTCTGGGCTGTTCTTTAACTTTTACATTTATTTTAGCCATAAGCTGCTGAATGTCATTTTTTAATTAAAATAACTCTCTCTTCGCTGAATTCCCCTTAGTGGCCCAAGTATCTTGGATTGGCTCCCTAGGCTAAAGTCATGTAAAACCTTGCACAGTGGGAATCAGCCTTTGCTTCACTAGTTGCTTTTCAAACTAGCAGTCATGTTGTCAGATTGTGCTATTAATGACCGTGGCACACCCATACCTGTTTGAAAGACATTGCTGCCCTTTTTTCTCAACTGCAGTCTATCAGCATCATGATTATAGACACCATCCTAACTACATGTTGTACAGTTAAATGACTCCTCTACATACCCACCAGGTTGCCCCCAAATACTGTATTCCATAATAGATAATACATTGACATAATTGGGTATAATCACCTGTTTAAAGATAGAGTTAATTCCTATGTTCCTGATAATTAAGGTAAAACTCAAAAGCTACTCTTTCTAGATTTACACACCAAAACTTGTGCTGAGAACACAGTGACAGCAGTGAAATCCCATCTAGGTGGCCTGATTTCCTGCATGAAAGTCAGTTCTCTCCTGCAAAACCTCTCACCACTGGCAAAGCTGATGCCTGCAATTCCTATAATGAGGACGGATTGCATTTTATTTCACAATAGCAATGGAAGCCAGAAATGCAAGCACTTCAGAGAGGTAGCCCATTGATTTATATTTATTCCATGCTGTAAAACTGAGGAGATCCGATCTTGTCTTGCAAGAAGGGAATTACAATTTTGCAAAGGAATGGAAGTGATGGCCCTGGAGGGAAGTGAAGTTATTAAACCAGAGAAGGCAGATCACTGAAGGCCATTGTTCCCTGCTTCAACATTCTGCCTAAGGCCACCTTGATAGCTGAGATGCTCTCACAAGCCACCTGAAGACGTGAGTTGGAGGCCTCTTTGAAGCTGAGGAGGTAAAGTGCTAATGAAAAGCACTGATTCTCACTCCTCAGTCTGCCCTGCAGGCAGCGATGTGCTTCTTGGGGTAACAGATGGCAGAGCGATCTTCCTTTGTCAGCTTCGTTCTTCCTTTGCCCCGCTACCCAGCTTAACAAGAAGTAAAAACTTCTGAATCAGGAACATTAATAGATACGATCCCTGTTTCCAAAGGGTAATGCACAAATGGGATTTTTATGCCTTGAAAAGAGAACACTGTGCTCTGGAAAGTGAGCTCTTGATTTAGAAGCGAGGGAAACAAAACACAGAAATACTGTACTTTCATTGCAATCAGAAATACCAGTGAATTGTTTATTTAATTGGTATGGAAGGAGCACTTGCTAAAAAACAATGTATTTTCCCAGTTTGTGTGCTAAGAGTTCCGCTTGGAAGGTATTACTGGTGTACAAGGGCAAAATCATGTAGAGGAGCTTGCAAATATTTGACATATAGGAATATGATTATTATTTTCCCCTGCTAGGAAATGAATTGAAGAAACAGAACCTTTGACACTTCCATAAACTCTCTACCTCTATATTAATTTATCCTAATTTTTAACTTCTTTGGGCCTTATGTAAAGTCATCCCAAGGACTTACAACTCGATAAACATCTGATAGTAGAGCTAAAGTATTTTTACAAAATTTCCTGAGTATTTTAGCAAGTAGAACTGAGAACTAGGACCGTCTACCCATTCCTGCTCTTTTGCACATTACCATTCTTCAACAAGGCTTTGCTATTTCTGTCTTCATTAGCCTTTACTCACTTTTCTAGGACTGTCCTAATCAGGCATATCGATGGAATGTTTGCTATTTGAACCTCTGAAAACCCCAACATCAACAGGCTGTTTGTGACCTAAAATTATTTGAGCTCCTGGCCAAAATCCAACAGTTAACCATATTCCCAAAACCTGGGCTGTTGTAGATAATTCTTACCCAATCCTAATCCGGTTCCTGCATTGTAAGAGTCTTTAAACCAAATATCCAAATCTCAGTAAGGTCTGTTTCCTTTCTCGACTCTGAGACAATCCTTTGAGGTGGAAAGCAATGAACCAAGCTTCATCTAAACAGTGCTGGCCATGATCACCTGGAAAACAGCATGAGCTAAAGTATAAAAGCAGAAAGCACATGGAATGTTGAAAAAGAAATAACAGGTGGCAGATAATGGCAAACATGTAAATTATCTGAATTTGCTACAGAACATTTTCAACTAAGGTAGGATTATGTTGACAAGGATCTTAAAGCTTAGATTATTTTTAGATCAATAATTTCTAATTATATAATACCCTTACTTTGGAATGTCTTGACAAATTGGTCTATTTTCCAAAACTGATGAATAATTGTATTAGTTAAATTTGAGAAATAATTTAGTTTACAAAAAATAATAAAAGCTGATTTAAAGTTTTCTTCAATCTTAATTTGCACTGGCCTGTGTCTTTTAAACTTAGTTTGTATTCATTTCCTCAAAATCACTGATGTAGTAGATAGGATAGAACAAAAGCAAAATGTTTTTTATCAGAAGTGTGTTAAAATCTTCATTTTAACATTACTATTTTTGCACCAATCTCATAGGTTCTTATGTAGCTGAAAGGAATTTTGGTCTGTGCCTTATCTTTCCTATTCAATAGTAGGTTCTTGAAAGGAACAAGTCATATCTTGTTTATCTATGTTTTTAAAATTAAAATTTCAACAGATTTGAGTTATATTGAATCAGATAAGAATAGCAAAATCATGTAATGCTAACTAAGTGCTGGACAAAATAATTAGTGATACGTATATGTGATTTAATCACAATAGCAAATCGGTGAGTTTTTTTTAAAGTGGAGAAACTGAGACAGTGATAAGTGAGTTGCCCTTAATTATACAGGGGGATTTGAACCTAGGCAATCTTTCCCTAGAGTATACACTTTAAACAATATGCTTTACTACCAGCTATTTGACAAAAGGAATATATTCAGAAATTTTTGTAGCTTTCAATCTTGTATTTAATATTCTTTGTTATTCCTTATATATATTCATTCATTTATATGCATATTCCTATCTATAAATCCGTATATGAAACTGTAGTTACAAACACATGTACATTGTAAAATAAATCAAAATAAGAAATATTTTCATAGGTAGTTCAATGCTCTCTTATCTCAGCAAGAGAAATACCACTGCTAATAGTTGAGTGTACGTTCCTCTAAGTTCTATTTGTAGGCAAACCTGTAATTCAGGAGATGCATAGAAGAATTCTCCTAGCAGCATCATTCGTAGCAATACAACAGTGGAAATAACATAAATGGCTCTTGACAGAGAAGGAATGAACACATAGAGATATAATCTAGATGGAATATTACATTCATCTTAGTGTGGATATCCTGGGAGGCAGACTCTGGGAAACAGAGCAGGTAATTTATTGGAAAGCTGGTCCCAGAAAGCTGCAGAGAGGGGCAGAGATAGTGGCACTAGGGATGATTAAAGTCAATCAAGGACATTAATGAGCTATTTCCGTCTCAAGTAACTGGGGCTCATTCCTCCTAGAGATGCTCTGAGGAACTGTGCAGATTATATGGTGAAATTTCAATACTGAAGGTCAATTCCATTCATTCATTAGAGAGGGCCTGCTGTACATGAACATATTCTTTGTGGCCTCGACAACCTGCTAGAAGTGAAGGAGTGGCAAGTTTCCCAAATCATACCTTGTGTTCACTTAACTCACTCTTTGGACCTTACCAAATGTCCGCCATTCAACAATTTTGCTTTGAACATCAAACAGATTTAAAGAAAATACCTGCAAACTTGGAAGAACAAGTGATCCCATTTAGTATATAATTTCTTAATCAGCTTTTTATTTTTATTTTTATTTTTTTATTTTTACAGGGGAGATAACCTCTGAAATATGTCTCATGACTTCCCTTGGACCCATTGTGGCTCCTGGCCCAGGACCCTCTTCCGAAGCTCTGCCTATGGAGGCCTGAACACGTAAGAGTCTTCAAAATTTGAGCAACATGATAATTTTGACAAATAGGACATCATTGAAACAGAACACACTATTATGCTGTCATGAGGAAAAAAAAAAAACTACAAATGCCTCCTGAGTGAGCACGGGAGGAGCCTTGGAGAAAAGTCAGGTTTCATTGCCAATTCGTAAATAAATGAATTTTGGTTCCAGTCACCCTGCACTTAACTCGTGAGTCATAAGAGAACACAAACAGCAAATACCTTCAGATTGCTCCCCAGTCTCTCAGAGCATCATCTCCTGACACCTCAATGTTTTATCATCTTTAGTTTGTCCTTTTTGATGTGTTCTTGTGATCTAGACACTGCTCCTGATTTACCATCTGCCCCCTCCCTAAAATTAAGTTCAGATGATTCCTCTTGGGAAGATAGTCACTTATATCAAATGAACATTTCAATGAGATGCATCCATTTCACTTTCAGCTGATTTAAGCCAAAAGCTGGGCTCCAATATGCAAGCTGAACGTGCCTGCCATAAAATGCCACAGCTACAAACTGAGACAAAAGTTACTGTCCTTAATTCTAGGATTTGATATCTTGCTACAGGGGGTGTTGGGTAAAAGAGCATTTATATTTATTTCTTGAAGGGCTTGAAAATTATCTTTCTTTAAAGATGGAGAACCCTTTCAAGTTATGTGCATGCATGTGTGAATTTAAACTGCATATGTACACCCAGAATAAAATCACACAAGGCAAGATGATTATGTTTTATAATCAAAGGTTTTGCATTGACTGTATTTCCCTACATCATGTTTATGAAATTTAAAGTATCAAAATCCAGTAAGCATATTTAAGCAGACAAGTCATAAAAATGCACTTTTAATATAGTAAACATATATCTAGCTTCACAACCATTATTATCCTACATATTAACAGTCATTTAAAGAATAAGTGTCAAAATATTGTTCCTATATTACATTTTTATCTACCAAATCCAAATTTAAGTGCAATAACTCATAATAGAACAAAAAACTAAGTGGAATTTTTATAATAAGACATTGTCATTAGGTGTATAAAAGCCATTCAACTAGTGTGAGGTGTTTAATTTTTTTTCTTATATATGGTCTTTCTATAATGGATTAAAATATTTTGAAAATAAAGAACTACAGAAGATAGACATATCTGTCTACCATTAGACACATAGATTTTATTATAAACTGTTTATTTAAAAATAAAATATTTGTTGAACACAATTATTAAGATTGAACTGATTTAGCCCCTGTCTGTGTGGCTTAGTTGGTTGGGCACCATCCTGCAAAGTGAAAGGCTGCCAATTTGATTCCTGGTAAAAGCATATGCCTGGGTTTCAGGTTCTGTTCTCCATTTGGATGGTGTATAGAAGGGACCCAATTAATGTTTCTGTCTCACACTGATGTTTCTCTTCCTTTTCTTTTCCCTCCCTTCCCTTCTTTCTAAAATCAAAAATTAGAATTAAAAAGAAAAGATTTAACTGATTTAGGGGCTTCTGGTCAAAATGGGGGTATACATAAACATAGTTCACCTCCTCACTCAACTACAAGAACAATTATAACTAACCTCAGAACAAATAAGACCTAAAGTTCCAGAAAATTGAACTGTATGGAAGACCAACAACAAAAGACTTAAAGAAGCCATATTCATCCTGACGGGTAGGAGGAGCAGAGAAACAGAGTCGGAGTGGAGAGACAAGGAGGTGCCATGTGGCATGGAGAAGTGGGGGGGGGGGGCAAAAATACAAGTCCAGGAAGCACAGAGAATCCCAAATAAGTTGGACCCAAAGAGGCTCACAGGAAGACACATCATAATTAAAATGCCAAAGGTTAAAGATAAAGGGAGGATCCTAAAAGTAGCAAGAAAAAAATAGAGAGTTACCTACAAAGGGTCTCGAGAAGACTGTCAGCTAATTTCTCAAAAGAAACTTTGCAGGCAAGAAGGGACTGGCAAAAAGTATTCAAAATGATGAAAGGAAAGGACCTATAACTAAGATGACTTAATCCAGCAAAGCCCTCATTTAGAGTAGAAGGGCAGATAAAGTGCTTCCCAGACAAAGTAAAGTGAAAGTGTTCCACCAAATCATTATTACAGGAAATGTTCAAGGGACTTATTTAAGAAAAAGAAGGTCAAATCTATGAACATTAAAATGACAACACTCACAACTATCAACTATTGCATCTAAAAAACAAAAACAAAGTAAACAAATAGAACTGGAACAGAATCATAGATAAGGAGATCATTTGAATGGGGGAAAGGTGCAGGGATTAAGAAGCATAACTGGTAGGCACAAAATACACAGGAGGATGTAAAGAAGAGTATAGAAAATGGAGAAGCCAAAGAACGTACATGCACAACTGATGGACAATGAACTAATTGCGGGGGAATTGCTGGAGGGAAGAAGGGTACAAGGCAGAGGAAAAGGGGGAAAAATTGGGACAACTGTAATAGCATAATTGATAAAATATACTTTAAAAATAAAATTAAAATCTCAAAACATTTTTAAAAGATTTAACTGATTTAATTATCTCTTCACAGCTCTCTTTGATGCTATGAAACGTGAATGCTATGTCATCTGGTGATTTTACCGCTCTATGTAGCACTGAAGAGGTGATGATGAAAAGCTTTAGAGCATGTGGCAAGCACAATCCAGCCCTCTACCTTGTTTTATCCAGCATGGCACCTTCACCCTGGCACCTTGTTTCTACTCAGCTTGCTTAACTGTTCAGGAGTAGTTACATTTATACAGTCCTAAAATGACATTCGGCCCTTTGAAGGCAACCTTGAGGCTGATGTGGCCCACGGTGAAAATGAGTTTGCCACCCCTGCGTTAGAACAACCTACAACTTAGTAGGGCTTTGCTTTTCTCATTGCTCTCATTCACACCTGCTCTATCAGCCTTCTTCCTCCCTCCCAGGGCCAGCTGAGTCAACAAAGGAGCAAGATTACTTAGAAGCTCTTTTTAAACAACCAGAATAGCTCATCAAGGAAAGAGACTTCCATTGGATGAAATGTAAATATATATGGGCTGTACTATTTTTAAATTTGTTTTAAAGCTAACTATCTGGCTTTATTTAAATAAACCCAACCAAACTTATTCTAGCCTCTGGACCTGTGGGCACATACTAATACAGAGGGATAATTTTTAAATACTTTAATTTCCTGGACCACTAAACAGAGGGAAAAAATGAGTGTTTTTATGTCACTCTACTGCAGTAGTATTATATTATTTTGTTCCTATTAAAAGATTTGGATTTACAATCTTTCTTTCAATAAAATTAATGAAGTATGGAATCACGAGAAAAAAATATGTAAATGACTACTAACCTCTATAGAAATTGAGTAGATATTTAATCGAAGCACCTACTTGTTTTTTTTATTTTATTGTTGTTGTATTACATCCATCCCCTTTTTGCTCCCCTCTGTCCCACTCTACTTGTTTTTTAAGGATTTTTTTCCTAAACTTTATTTAAAGGTTATTTGAAAAACAAAAGATTGTTGTGGTAACACTGGAAACCCTACAGTTACAGAAGTGTGAGGTATTGGTGTTCTCACTTTTCCAAAGAAGCCTGCCCTCATGCAATCTGCCTGTATGAAGGTTCTTTAGACACCCTAGTGAGGACTGACTATCCTTAAGATGATAGCAGGTGATGTCTCTGACTGAGTGAACTTCATTTTGACTGAGAAGCATGTTTATTTTGTTCTTGTTAAAGAGCATGTGAACATAGGCCTGCAAACTGAAAAGTCTGGGATTGATTCCGTCAGGACACATGCTTGGGTTGTGGGCCAAGTCCTTATTTGGGGGCATGTAAGAGGCAACCTATTGCTGTAACTCTCACACATCGATGCTTCTCTCCGTCTCTTTCTCCCTTCCTTTCCCTCTCTCTGAAAGTAAATAAATAAAATATTAAAAATAAAACAGCTCATGATGTATAGATTATAGTTAGCTTGTAAATTGTTTTGTTGAACTGAACCACCAAAATTCATTTGAATATGAAGAAAAGGAAATAAAATAGAAAAAAACAAAAAACAACCTTATAACATTAAGCCAGTTTGAGTTATTCAAGACCTAATCTTTAATTGGTTGCTGGTTAAATCCTTAAGAGACTAAATAGCTTTCAAAACACTTCATTTCAATTATGGATGTGCAATTTTTTCATTTTTGTGTAGATATACCTAATTTTTCCAGAAGCAACTGAGGAATTCAGTATATAATTGAAAAATACCAATAAATAAGACAGCCTTGCATATGGTCCACCTGAGAAGGAGAAGTAATTATTTAGGTTAAATTTTTTCTCCAATGTGACAAAGGTTCAATAACAACAGACTATAAATAGTGTTTTTACATGTAGCTGACATCTGAAAAACATCTACCCACATAAATGTTTTAAGACAACTTTTTATATGTTTGTGGCAATTTTATATGATATCCTTGTTTTGAAATAGCCACTTAAAAATTAATTTATTACAGTTATTGCCTTTAAACCCATTCCATCCTTGATGTCCACAGTTTTGTCTAATTTACTGAGGAGACAAAAATTGCGTTAATACCAATCATCTTCATGTGTAAGTCTGCTGTTAATCTTTTGTCGAAACCTCTTCCATGTTGGGTGGATAAATGACTCTCCAGGTATGATGACAAGGCTGAACAGAAACTGCTGAGAACGACAGAGTAAAAGAGGGTCTTGCGAGTCCTCCAGGGTTCTGATTTTCTAGTATAAGCCACTTCTGTCAGGAGTAGGGTGACTTCCATGTCAACTGATGCAGCACTGGTACAGTTAAAATGTTTGAGCTTTTGAATAAATGGAACTTTAGCAAATAGGTAAGTTTATTACAAGTATTATGTAATAATGTGAGTTTTAGCAAGAACTGAGTAAAAGGATTGTTCTTTGTTCAAGGGAACACATTAAACCCAAAATGTTAGGGATGCTGTTCTATAGCTGGAGTCTCAAACTAAATAGTCAGGAAAGAGACTTCAAAAATTATAGGATCATTTTTAAAAAATAGGCACTCTAGTTCATCTTCTCTTGGAGCAGGTTTCCAAGGAAAAGAGAGCTTATAGGTCTCCAAAGTTATTTTGTTAAAAGCAGAACAAAAACAGAAAAACTGATACAGCGCCATGTGAAATTCTTTTCTGTTGCTTGAAAAAAAAAAATAATACCCATATTAGAGAAGAGAAAAATAATTCCTATCATTTCTTTCTTATCTCATTTGTGATTCATATATGACTTATTTGGCCACAGATGCATTCTTTGCTTATAATGAAATAGTTGGAATGAAGTACTTGTATACCATAGAGAAAACTAAAATAAATTAATACTTTAAGAAGTGGTGATTGAAATAGATTATGCCAAATAATATTTAATTAATCATTTTATTCTGATATGCTAATACTATCTTTTTAAATACTCAGGACCTTATGATAATTTGAGTTTCTCATTAAGCATTCTGGTTTGTTATTGTTTTTGCTTTGAGATACAAAAATACTACACTGAATTTTAAAATGAGAAGGCCGATAGGGTAGGGCCATTGACTGCCTGTTTCTAGTTCCCTCACCCAACTCTGTATGAAGTCATGAAAGTTTTGCTCACCCCTTAACTTTTCACAACTATACAATACATGGTTTATCCTCTCAAGAGAAGCTTAAAAGAAACAGGTTTTGGAATAGTTATCTTATATGGTAGTAAGAACCTATTTGAGATTCAGGGCCATTCATAGAAGGACCAATTGAACTATGTACAGGAGTGAAGTCCCAAGTTCTTTGTGCATTTCCTCTTATCCTACTGGCCAATGGTCTATGCCTGTCTGTCCTCCAGCCAGAAGACTGGAAGATGCATCATTGTAAAAACAAATGATTTTTTTACAAGACTTTACTGCCTTAGAACAAAGCCAAAGTCCACAGCTTATCTACACACACAGGACTCTTAATCAATTTTTAACACTGTCATCCTAAATAAGAACAGATACCCTGGAGCAATGAATATCTGAGGGAAAACTCAGAAATGAAAATGAAATAGCAGAACCAAATAATCAAAAAGTACAAAATTTGTAAGAAACAAAAACAAGTTGAGGTCTGGAAAGAAACATCCAAAGATAATTGCAAATAATTTAGGGAAATAAAATGTTGTATGCATGAACCTAAAGCATAATTAAAAAAAAAAAAAAAAGAAAGAAAGAAAGAGTAGTTAGAGATAATGAAAGAATAAATTGTGTGACATTATATTACGTGATTCATTCTTAAGAGATTTATTTCATTGGATGTCAGTGGTTTTTAAAGGAAAAAAAAAAAAAAAAACCTGATAAACAACTTTAGTAAATGCTGTGTAAGATACAGTTAACAGGTCCTTAGACTGAAAATTGTCTTAGTGATATTTAAGATGCTCATATAAAAAAAATCAGTCCTCAAGAAGGTATAGGATACGAGTCTCCCAAAATTGGTTGGCAACAGATAAAACATTTTTTTCTATAACCTCTGTAATGAAAATATTGCTTCTCAAAACAGGCCATTGGGAATGTTTTTTTATTGTGTGTAATATCTGTGCTATTTCCTTGTTGGGTCATTTCACAATTTAAGTTTCTTTTAAAAGTTTGCTATATGATCGGAATAGTTGAAGTATCTCATGAACTGTTCATTCCCATTCATATACTAAATTTTCATGTGTTTTTCCCATTAATTATATGCCTAACTTCACCATATTGAAAATATCTTAAAGAATGAATTAGTTAAGTTGTAGTTATTTTTTTTTTCACAAGTCTCTGGAATAAGGTATTTACTAAAACAGATCATAGAAAATATATATAAAGATAATAGGTAAGAGTAGAAATTTGAACTGTTTTGTGTTGAACTTCTATGGTCCCATAACTGCCAGGGATAGGGGGTAGGGGCACATAAGTTGTCTCTGAATGACTCATCTGTCTCTAACTTGAAGATTCTATGCATCAAAGTTAGAAAAAGTAGAATATTTAAATATAGCAGAAATCTTAAAGTCTTTCAAGAGTAAGTATTCAGAAAAAATATGTTAAGATATAGAGAAAAATCTAAACAAGGGTGAGAAACATTTTTTATTAATTTTCTATCAGTCCTTCATATCCTCTAAGGGCATATTATATGGAGTCCCAAATTATTAATCACAAAATCTATGTTAGAAGTTTCATATATAAGAATATAAATGTATGCTTAGAAGGAGAAAATATTAAAACATGCTTCTAATACGTCAAGATACTCTAGCTTGACTCGAAGTGTAGACTATTTTTTCCCATTTATTTGGTTGGCTGCCATGACTCGACAAGAGAGGGAGAGTCCTTTATTGGCATTTCCATCATTTTTTTTTAAGATTTTTATTCATCATTTTTAGAGAAGGGCAGGGAGGGAGGAAGAAAGGGAGAGAAACATCAATGTATGGTTGCCTTTCAGCCTTTCACCTGCGTCCACCTATGGACCTGGCTGGAGACCTGGCTTGCAACCTGGTTATGTGCCCCCCTGGCAGGGAATCATACCAGGGACCTTTGGGTTTGCAGGCCGGTGCCTCTTCACTGTGCTACCAGTCAGGGCCATTTCCATCATTTGACTTTCATAAGAATGTACCAAGTGTCTGGAGAGATTGGGGATTATCTGTTACCATATCCTGCTATAAACAACGTGGCAGCCTCCTCTGGCCACCTGAGGGCCACATGTCTTAGATTATACAGTAAATCCTCAATTTCTATCATCAATAGGTTTTGTGGTTTTAAGCCAAATAACACATAACAAAACCCGATTTAGCATAGTTAATAAAAACAAGAATTAACATCGTACAACATCTCATCAACAGTGGAATAAAATGACATTGAATGAAATGGTGTATCTGAGGACCTGCTATACCCTGTATCATTTATCTGATGTGTGCCAACCCAAGTCATGAATTCTGTTTTGTTTTTGAATCCCTTTGTCCTTGTATTACCTCAATCCGTTTGCTATCTTTGCTTGTTTTGTTGCCAAGAAATTGTCAAAATAAACTTAATATTCAGTAAAATATTACAAACTATTACATATATATCAAGAAATATTTCAATCTGAATTCTTCTAATTTTGAAAAAAACACTGAGTATTGTTTTAGTAACCTTCATAAGGGGAAGAAAGCAAAAAAAATTGGAATATTATGTTAAAGTTTAGACAATTATTTGAATAAAAATGGGAAACAGATGATTTTCTCTAGAAGGGGATTGAAAGGCAAGACATGATAAATTATTGCTTGGGCACAATATCATCCTTATCTTTGCACTGATTTTGATTTAACAACTTGTGTTCACATTGAAAAATAGTAAATAAAAAGGCAAAGCCAAAGGATCTTAATTTAGTTCCAAATGGAAATCAAACAAAAACAAAGATTTGTCAACATTTTAAGTAAAAAATGAGTGACCTTATAAATTATTATTCCACTATGATTCAACAAACATTTGTGTTCAATCTTTATAGAATCATACAATAGATATATATCTTGCTCATATTCACCCAACCTACATTTTTAAAAAAAAGTTTTATTCATCTGTTTTTAGGAGAAAGGGGGGGCGGGGGGCGGCGGAGAGAAACTGCAGTGTGTGGATGCCTCTTGCCTGCAAATAATTAGAGACCTGGCCTGCAACACAGGCATGTGCCCTGACCGGGAATCGAACCTGAGACCCTTTGGGTTGCAGGTTAGTGCTCAGTCTACTGAGCCACACCAGCCAAGGCCCAACCTACATTGTTATGTATGACATCTTGTTCTATTTCTACCATTTACCTAGGTAGCATCATTTATGTTATTAAAATATATATATATATATATATATATATATATATATATATATATCCTTATCAGATAATACTTAATAATCTTAGGGACCAATTATGTTTACATCACCAAGATAAGGAAAATTATCAAGACCCCATATTAAAGGATGCAAAGATATTTTAAAAGTACATACACAAAAAGTAATAGATGTGTAGATGACCAAGAGAATTAATGACAACAGATTGGAGGAGAGATTAGAAAGCAGCGAAATGGATACCTGATGTGAAGTTTCAAAACGCATAAAGCCTTGTTCAAGGCAAACGTGAAAAGTGAAATCTAGTGGTACTGCTTAATCTCAGAAAGCTTCTATTCTATGCCTCTCACAGTTGCTCCTCTCCCAGTTTTCTCGTTTCTCTCCAATGCTGGTGTTCTACATAAGAACACATGTTCTTGTGCTGGCAATAAAATGCCCAACCAATACATTGGCATGATTTTTGCAGGTTCATTATAAAACACATGCTGGGAGAACACATAACTATTGGAATAATGTAAACAAGAACATAAGCAAATATTTCAAAAATCCCTAAGTATCTTCTTTTGTCATCATTCTGATTTCTGGTAGAGATGAATGGCTAGCTACAAAATATGAAGAAACTATTTAGAAACGTAAATTGTGAAGTTTTGATTCAGAAGTAAGTGTAGCATCCCAAGAATGATCATGCTTCACCACACACCTCTGGGTTTGTTCTCAGATTTTTCACTATGTACCATTTAAACTTAATTTCATAGGCTTATCCTGATCTAATTAAACCACAATCTACTCTTCCTTGTTCATAACTTTATTGAATATACATGTTTAAATAGTATAGGAATTAAAACTAAACCTCAATTTCAGGAAGAATTTACTGTGTTTTACAGTGGATTATCTTTGATCCCCTTAGAGTCTTGTTGACTTAGAATTTACAAAAGTGTTTTTCAGCTCTTTTCCCTTTTGAAAGCATTTCAATTTTAATGGCTTTTGCTTCATAACTAGAATTTAACTATGTACAAAGCAGAATCAAATAAAAGTGAACATGGAAACACTGAATATAAATTTGGAAAGACTTACGATAACTGTAATTTATTATTTTCTGCTTAGTTATAGAGTTCCAGCTTTCTGAATATAGGAAGTAAAAGTCTTCTTGCTAGCAAATAATAAAAATAAAAGCGTATTACATAGAATACAGATGTTGAAATATCTTTATGCATTTCCTGATTATACAACACAGTGGCACTGTTCAAGTCAGAAAATTTACCTTTCTGGTCTTTCATCTCCTACAAGCTATAACCATGTTCATGTAGTAAAAACAAGTATTTTATTGAATTATATTTTGTGAGTGAAAGTTAATGTAGAAAAAGTCATGGGATTTTCTGTCTCTAGTTTTTTAAAATTATGAAACCACCTTTCTTAATATTCTTATCTCAATAAAGAATGCTCAGACAATAATATCAAAATACATGGTACCTAAAGTGCTGGAAAAAGTAAATGGCATCCAAAAATTTGCTTTCACTTGTTTTTGAAAACAGTAAGATCAGACATTTTAAAATATAAGCTTTTTTCCCCTTATTCCTTCTACACATTTTTGGGTGTTTTAAGTTTTTCTTTTCATTTACAATGTTCTTCATCTCTGCTATAGTTTTCTGAACTTTAAGAGACATTTACTTTATTAAAAGTGTGGCTATTAGGAAACATAAAATGACACAGATGAATTAATTGCATTTGTTCCTATTACACTTTTATTGGCCAGTGTTACTCCTTGGGAATTAAGTACCTTTTTTATTCCATTGATAATTAGATGCTAGGGGTCCTGGTTTTAGAATTCTGGACCCTGATGTAACAGAAGAGTTTGTCTGCTAGAAAATATCTCAGTGACCCTGGAAGATATATAATTTGAAATTACTGCCAAAATATATTTAAAACCAATTCTGGTGTAATGTTTATGTCACACTAGATGAAGGAATATATCTCATACATAATAGAAAGTAATTCCTAAAATGCTATATATACCTAAAATCTAAAAAAAAAAAAAACATTAATTATGCAAATTGTGAGTACAGTGTTTATCTGACATGAAAACACCATTAACAGGTAACTAGTGAAATTTCAGCATCCTTTGGCAGAAGATAGTCTGCATGATAGATGGGTAATTGAGAATTCACCGGCTTCTGTATGGTGGGGAGCATAGTTCTGAGATTTTGTTTATAAAAAAGTTCTCTTCCTGACAAAAATGACAAAATCTAATCAAATTTTGAAAAGAAAAAATGATGCTCTCCCCTAAGCATGGTCCTCTTTACTTCTTGCTCACCCTGCCCACAGGTACAGGAGAGTGGGCATCAAAAGAAGCACTACTATTTTTGAGAAATAAGATATTGTGGGGATGCCATTCCCATAAGAAGGCTGCCTCACAGCAGAAAGAGCCACTGAGCATTCCCTGAGTGCAGTATCATCTTCCAGGAGAGGAAAGAAGCTGACCGACAATTGCAGAAGAGACCAGGAGAACATCCAACTAGAGAAGAGTCCTGGAAGCTGGATGGGGACATTGCTCTCAGTCATGCTGAAGTGTCCTCCCCACCCCACCCTGAGAGGAGGAAAGTGAGGCCAATAGATCTGGGAGGCACACTAATTCTAGTGTCCTGCCCATCTGTCTCTCTTTCTTCTATTCACTGTCAGAAAATTATATTCTGTTCTCATTATAGTGAGTGGGTTTAGGCACCATCAATTTTCTGTTTTCTTTCTTTTTCCTTTTTGCCTTGAGTTAAATAACATCTTTAGTTTTTAAATATACATGGAATGCATTCAAATATAAACTATATATAACTAGAAATGATATTTGTATGTTACAATTGTTGCCAACATTTTTCTGCTCAGTGGATAGAAAATATATCAGTATAACTTACATAGTGTCTGAAAGATGCTGCTACCATCTGGATAGACGGCACATGAAATCTACAACAAACACTCCACACACATTTATTGAATAACACATGAAAATATGGGTTCAATCATTGGAACAAGGCTTCAAGATCTGAAACTATAAATTATTTCTAAATTGTCATTCTTTGCTTTTTGAAGAATTAACAGTAAGAAAGTTGCAATGATTCACTCACAAGGCCACATGTCACTTGAGACAGCAGGTTTCCTCTGGGACACAGAGACCTGGGAGGTGTATTGTTTGTTCTCTACAATAATAAAAAAGAAAAGGTAAAACAAGACAAACTACAGATTAATGACTGTTCTTGAAACAATCAGAAAACCCAGGATTCCGGGCAAACAGTCCAATACCTGGGGGAAGACAGGTCCCTGTAGGGATGACCCAAACAAAACCTGAGCACATGTGTACCTGGGGAAGATGCTGCTGGGGGCCACCATCCTGGCCAGGAAGATCCAACTAGACTTTTTTAATGAATTGCTAATGTCCAAATGTGGCTGGTGTGGGAAGGTGGAACTCTGTGGGCTTCTGGCCTAAGGTTTGCCTGCTCGTACAGCCTTTCCTCTCAGAACCCTCTAACATTAACAGGGAAGAGTCCAGAGAGGTCAGAGAAAGCTTCGGTCAAGCCACTGGCTGAGGGATGGGACAGCAGCCATCGCTGAAACTCTATCTTCCCTGTGGAACCAGAGACTCATTACTTAAGGGAATGAACAAGAAAACTTAGGACTGGTAGAAACTGATTTGTGGTAGAAAAGAGCAGGTAAAACCTATTTCTGGGGAAGGTGCAGGACTTGTAGGCCACAGAGCAGAGACCTGGGTATACAGTGCCTGCCAAAGACTGAGATTTAGTTAGATTAGCAAAGGGTGTCCAAGGTTCGATTCAGCATGTGGTGGTGGTAGTGGTGGTCCGGGGTGTGTGTGTGTGTATGTGTGTGTGCAGAGACTGAGTCAGGTGAAAAGAGTAAGCCTGAGAAAAGATCCAAGTACTTCTTCTCCTGGCCCATCCAAATGTCCCTAGTTTTCTTCTTAACTTTTCACTCTTCCTTCAGTTCTGAGATATCCCAGTATTATTCCACTAAGTTACTTTTGGGGGTGGTGGGGAGCATCTGCATCTGATATTACCTGTTTCTTGCAATGAACATGCTTCCGATAGTAAATCGCTTTCCGATGGTTTCCTAGCACAAAATATTTATACCCTTTCTCTTTGATAACCTTTTTCCTCTTTTTGTGGTATCCCCTTGAGGTTTCTACTCTTTATTAGATTTCTCATTTATTATATTTTTCTACTTCACATTTTCTCCCAGGGCAATTTGATACATTCCTAAGGTTCAAACTTATGTGCAAATGTGAACAGTTCTCAAACTAATTCTTAAGTTCTTGAACTTAGGGGCATTATTTCCAACTTCTTACTAAACCTCTTTCCCTGAATATCCAGAGAGATCTCAAACAGCATATTAAAGACCACAAATTCATAAGATTCCATTCCCAACCCATTTTATGCCTTGCTTATTAAATGAACCTCCATTTGCTTATTTTCCCAAGCCAGGAATCTGCAACTTTATCCTTGATTTTTTATTCAACTGAGTTCCCCACATCAAATAAGTCACAACGTTCCATCAATTTGCAGGAACAGTTTTTGCATTTATAGTCTCCTATTACTGCTCTCCTTGCTACACACCATAGATATAACTATTTCCCCCAAATTCTACCGTAGGTCTCCAATCTGATCTCCATTCCTCTGAAGTCCTTCAACATCACTCATTTTTTTATTTCTCCTGAAAAGTATCTCTTTTAGTTTTCTATTGCTGTTATAACAAGTTAACACCAACTCAGTGGCTTAAAACAACACAAATACACTATTTCCAGTTGCAGATATCTAAAGTCCACAATCAGTATCACTGAGCTAAAGACAGAGTGTAGAGGGCTGGATCTCCCTGCATCCGTGGGGGAAGAATCTGCTTCTTCGCCTTCCCAGCTTCTAGTCACCACATTACTGGGCTGTGCCTGTACCATCAGAGCCAGCACAGCCCTTGCAGTTCATTGTCACATTACCCTCTCGGACTTCTCATTAGAAGCATGGTAATTACATTGGATCTACTTGAATAATCCAGGATAATCTCTCTATCTCCAGATCCTTAATTTAATCATATAAGGGGGGATCTCAAAACACTGAAATTATCTTTTTGAGGGTAGGGTCCTTGTAGCATGAACTTCTTCCACTAGGGGAGTGTTCTAGGAACCCACCTGGATCAGTGCACCAGCGGGCGTTGTTGTGAGAGGCTGTGCTTGGTTTCAGGAAATTTCTCTGGAAAACTCTTTCAATGTGTTTGCCCATTTCATGATGGGTGATTTACAAGCTCGCCTGCCCACACCTTTTTGAGTGAGTTCAGCACTTTTTGCCCCAAACCGGCATGATCCCTGTGCCCACCCTTACTATTGACCTGATCATGCCCCACGGGACTTTTTGTTTGTTTGTTTCCCTGGATGAAAAAGTTCTCAAAGGGAGATGTTTTGCCAATGTGGAAGAGGTGAAACAAAAAGTGACAGAAGCTCTAAAAGACATCAAAATTGACAAGTTCAAAAACTGTTTCAAACAGTGGGAAAAAAAAACATTGTGATAGGTGTATTGCATCAAATGGGGAATACTTTAAAGGTGATGACAGAAGTTGAAACATGTAGGAATAAATGCACACTTTTTATAAATAAATACATCCTGTTTTCTGGAACTCTTTTCATATCTGTAAAGATTTTCTTTTTCTATACAAAGTAACATTTGCAGGTTCAGAGACTTAGGATGTAGACATCTTCAGAGAGCTATCATTCAGTTTGACATAGCATCTACTAAAACATGTATACAAATTTATGGTTCTTGCTTAAATCCTTCTGATAACTTTCTTCAGCACCCCAACACCAATACCACATTTTTATATGAAAAAAATTAAACAAGTTGGCCAATTATTCATTTTTAAGTCACTTCAATCCTCTTTCTTACTATTATTTACTGAAGAAACTAAGTCCTTTATTATTATGTTTACATGCATTTTTCATATGTTTCAGGCACCTACCTGTTTATTCCTTCTCCTTAATAATTACATTTCAAAGAAGGATATGCCATTCAAAAATATTTATTGAGTCTCTGTTATATGCCAGCATACTTCTAAGTGCTAAGGAGATGGTGATATATAAAACATAAAGCAATATTTCCATAAACAATGTCAATAAGTGAATAACTTATTTTCAATTAGTTATATGAATTATAAAAATAAAGTGGGATAAAGGAGAAATAGGCAGCAAGAAAGGCATGGTCATTCAGGAGCTTAGGAGACAACCTTGCAAAGTCTTAAATGTTGAAAAAGAGTCAGCCACACAATCACTGGGAAAAAATCAGCATGGGGGAAAAATGAAAGGAACCATTAAAGAGTTGACACGATATGTTCCTGTGCCTTGGGAAGTCCACAATGGCTGGGGAACAGGGGAGTGTGGGAGGTGGAAAGTCTTACAGAGCTTGAGAAGTTGTTTGGAGTTTGAAGTTCAATCAGGAGCCATTGATATTTACATAGAGGGATGACATAACTTCATTTAGGTTTGGAAAAGATAATACAGTTGTTTTAGGGAGAATGAAATAAAGGGGAGGGAGGTGGGAAAACTGATTGCAATAGATCAGGTAAGATGACTAGGAACAAGGGGAATCTTATATTTTACAGATTAAGCATGCAATTAATATGTAATGTCATTGTTTGAGCTCTGGGGATATATGCAAACAAGGCTAGAGTAATTAATATCTGCTCTCTAAATTATTCCATGAAACCCCTATGGCAGAATTTTCTCTTTCATTCATGCCTCTTTTACTCTTCATATAAATGTCTTATCATATATAATTTGTCAAGCTTGTCATTATTCAAGTATTTATCTTCCAACTTAAACTTTGAGTTTATAAATAGCATTTTTTTTACTTTAAAATTTAACATATTTTCTATACTTTTTTGTACCAAAGCAAGAAAAAGCAAAGTTATCTCTCTTCCTCCTTTTTTTTTTTTAATTTTAAATAAGCAATGCTGGTAAAAATTTGTAAATTAACTGTAATCATCACAGACAGGACTGTGTCAAATGGTGCTTAAGGCAAATAAAACTATAGCAAAATTCCATACTTGCTAGCCCAAAATAATTAATATAATTGGCCAGGTAAAAGCTTGATACTTTACATCTACTGTCCTTATGTGTTAAAGTGGAAAGAGAAAAATTGCTAGATTTTATTTTGGTCATAAAGCTTTTTATAAAATCATAATGGTTAAAAGTCACGTAAGTCATGCTTGTCTTGATAAACACCAAATTGATTCAGACAATCTGTACCTTTGCCTAGGGTGACTGGTAGACCTAATATTTTAACTCAGTTGATTCAATTCTTTAAGTTAATGTCTAAAAACATATTCACATTTAATCTATTATTTTTATCTTTTTTAAAGATTTTATTTATTATTTTCAGAGAGAGGGGTAGGAGAGAGGCAGAGAGGGAGCTAGACATCAATGTATGGTTGCCTTTCACCTGCCTCCAACTATGGACCTGGCTGGAGACCTGGCTTGCAACCTGATTATGTGCCCTGGCTGGGAATAAAACCAGAAACCCTTGGGTTTGCAGGCCAGCACCTATCCACTGAGCTATCAGCCAGGGCCTTAATCTATTATTTTCTACTCAATGATATTTTAGTATGTGATGATACATAAACTAACTGAATAAAGTGATTCAAATAAACAGTAAATTAATATGGGAAAAAATTGTCAGAATGTCACATTAAATGAATGGAATAAAGGATGAATCAGCAACTGTGAAAATATGGGAGGTTGATCTAAAATTACATGTCTTGTGACAGTGAGAGAATTGACAATATTTTCAATTACTTTTCACAGCAGGAGTCCTTGAGCAAATCTATACCATTGGTTTTATATGCTAAATTAGATGTTCCTACCGTAACATGATACATTGCTTCAGGAAGCTTTAGTATCTGTACTTTAAGAATATATACAGTATATATATATATATATGTAGAGAGAGAGAGAGAGAGATGTACATGCATTTCTCAAGACTATTTCCCAGTATCATAATATTCACCAGAAATATACTAGCTTATTCAGAAATTATCACCATCACATTCCCATTCAAAATGAATACAATATCATTGATGAGGTAAAACTCACTGATAAATATCCCATAACAATGAATTCAAGAGTTCCTAAATTTTAAAACAGAAATAAAATCAGTTATTTATTTTTTTCAAATGTAAGTTTTTTTTGCTCAAGTAATCCTAATAGTTTTTTTGATAATATGAGTTAAATTGACTTACTTAGACTGACATTTAAGTATTCTTGTTTGGGGATTATTTTTTAATACCAGTTAAGTAAGCTTATCTATACCTAGTTTAGATGTGTTAAATCACTCATCAATTCTATGTGTTGCTACTATTGAAAAATTAAGAACCAACACAGGTCATTGTTGCTCCAGATGCTGATTAAGGGTTAGAAGCAAACCCTGGCTGGTGGCTCAGTGGATTGGAACCAACCTGGGAACCCAAGTGTTGCTGGTTTGATTACTAGTCAGGGCACATACCCCGGTTGAAAGCCAGTTCTCCAGCCAGATCCCCAGCTGGAGGCAGATGAAAGGCAACCATACACTGATATTTCTCTCCCTTTCTTCCTCTATCCTTTCCTAAAAATAACGAATAAAATCTTAAAAAATAAAAAGAGTTAGAAGCAGACATCCTGTACCAAGAGATACTCAAGGGGTCACTGAGGGGCCCATCATATTCCTCCCTTCTCCCAACAGACACCAGACACTCTACCACTCCCAAGAGCCAGTCTTATTATATTTCTTAAATACTACATTATATATTTAAAGAGATGCATGAAGAAGACATTTTATGTATGAATCCAGATGAACCTGTCTGATGCCCCTCACACCATATTTCTACCTGCCTCAAGGGTTTCCTTTTGCATTTCTGGTGGCATGAGTCTGCTGGTGAGGGAGGCTTCTGGCTTTGTAAAAAATCTTTAAACATATTTTTTTTTTGCTTTCCTATTTGAAAGTCATTTTCATTGGGCATAGCTATACCCGGAGACACATAAGGTATTATATACACCTTTGCTCCTGCGTGGTGTAATTTGCAGTTAGTGGACTAATATCTGCCATAACTTAGCCAGTTTTGCTAGTGCCAGACTTGAAAGCTAAATACACACATCCTTTAAATCTTTCAGTGTGACATCGACTCCTGCCGTTTCCTTGGGGTACAGTACTGCTTTTTATTTGTTGCCTTGGCAGTGGAAAGGGGCAGTCTCAGAAGCTTCCACCTGGACTTTCCTCCTGTAATAGCTCTCATCATGTTTTGGTTAGGTCGTGAACAACCAAGAATATCCATTTAAATTATACATATGGCATCTGAAAACACGAGCAGGGGGCAAGTCCATGTACACAATGGACACGCGTTGAGGTAGATCTGGGTTAAAACTCCAATTATATATCTGACCCCTACGTGTGCCCTTAAAAGAACTGGGTAGAACATCATAATGGAACTGTCACCAGGGTCCTTGACAGTGGGTTGGATCCCTGTACTATTTGTGACTCTACAATCCAGCTTTATATTCCAGCAGCTCTGGGACTGATCTCAAGCACACTCGCCAGGACATGTTTGTCAGTACGGGAACCTTTGACATGCATTCCTTCTTCTCTATTTGTAGGCTTGACTTTTGCCCAGTACACTTAAGCTGACATTTGACTCTAATTATATTTCATGGGATGAAGGGGCCATGGTGGGACCGCTTTTTCCTGTAAGGTATCTGACTGATCTGAATGTTCTGCCTTTCCCTGCAGCAAGAGGGTCTCTTGTCTTCTAACATGGGAGGGTGGGTCATATTTGGGGATTCAGATGGTACAGAAAATGCTGAGAATTCAACATTCTCGAGTGTAACTACCAATGTATTTTTTGCCCACTTGAAGGGCACACCCCTTCCCTGACATAGTGACTTCAATGCATGAGACTTCCCTGACTGCCTGCCACCCTCCTTGTGGCACCTGACACTCAGCTGTGCTTATTTGGGGCTTCCAGGAGACGAGAATCTGTTTAAGTGGATGGAAATGTCTCTGACTCTCACACTTGGTTTTTAAATGGTTAACTTGATCTTCTAAGCTTGTTTCCTTTCTGAAATAAATCAATTGTGCCGAGAAATACCCATCTAGTTCTACAGTTGTTGCTTCTTCTACGCTACCCAAGAAGGCTGGTACCTGTGTCTCATCCCAATTCAAACCGGTGACAGTCTTTGGAATCGCATTGCCACAGTCCCAGGGACTTGCATTACTTCACATGCTCCCCTGGAATTGGGTACTCTGGGCCATCAGCTAGCAAGTGATGGAAGCCCAGGGGAACTGCTCATACTCTTAGCCTATTTTCTAGGGTCACTCACAGCTCCATGTGAATTAGGTAAGAAGCTGCCCTAGAAACAGAGTGTAGATGGGAGTTCTTGTTCAAGTGATTAATTGGGGGAATACACTCAGGAGAAATGAAACTTCGGGACTTGCTTCACAGAGTTAACCCTACCATGGGGTAAGGAGCCTGCATCTGTGCGCAAAGTGTCCCCCAGGTAGGGGTGGGAGTGGGGAGGGACTCTCAGGTAGGCGACTCCCTGCGGTTGAAAGCAATTCTCTGGGACAGAAGGCAGCTATGAATTATTAACAGGCAACACTAGCAGGTGACAGGTATAATAGGTATGCCTGCTAGGATGCAGGAACTTGATGGGTATTACCAGAATCCACTTTAGCGAGAGTAACAAACACCATGAAAATCCTGTGGTTCTTGAGGTTAATGCTTTTAAGACTTCCACTCCACTCCTTCAGTGTTTACTGAGTACTTACAACATGATAAATTCTGCAATAGGTCCTATCTTGCATACAGAGCATAGAGCTGCACTCTTAAAGCATGTGGCAGTTAGAACACAACATTAGAAGGGTGGTCCAGTTATCAAAATACAGGGCAGAATGTGGAAATCACCTTAGGTCTAAAGTAAAGAGAGATGAAATCAAATAAGCACTTATTTTACAGAATTGAGTGTAACAACAAGGGGTTTTTGTGACATTGTGACATGTAAGAAAAACTGATGTTCTCCCTAAGAAATTAATAAAGTTTTGTGATGTGTCTATTCAACTTAGCTCTGCAATTATGTAGTAAATCAGCCCCTGTGCTTATAGAAGTGTAAAGGATAAGACATTGTCTCTAATTTCATGAAGTTTGGATTAGTGTAGACATTATATTTTGAAGGTTATTTTTTCTTCCTGATTTAATTGAAAAGTGGAAATAAGGTAGTTAAATAAAAGAATCCTCTCATGAAAGGTACTTTTAACAAAGGATTCTTAGTTTCTAAGGAAAGAAAATGAAGTTGTGCTAACTAGTGAGATTAGTTGAGGGTCTCAAAAATCCTACTTCCTTGTATACATGTCTCATCTTTTTTAATATGCTTTCTAATAACTACTTGTTACAGTATTGAAATACAGTGCCAATATTTCAATACCCCTGAAGTCTGTGATAGGTAGGCATTTCTTGTTATGATTTTGGGAGAGAATAAGATTCAAAAGGTTTAGAAAAAGATGTGTAGTGTAGAATGTAATAGTGCCTACAGAAACACCTGAGAGGAACAAAGTGCTTAGAGTAATTTTGTGCAATTATACCAATTTTTATTTTCCTCTAAACAGTTGTTGTAACTTTTGAAGCTCCTCTCCCCTTAAGAATTCTGTAAATAGCATGCATGGATAGTATAATATTTGATTTATAAAGCAGAACATTATATTAAAAGTAAATTATGTTTTCTAAGTCCATTTTAGTTGACATGACAGTGGAGATAATACAATTTCCACTTCAAAGATTTTTATAAAAAACTGTTCCCTCATGAAATTAAAATATCCTTGATTTCTCAGGACAGCCTTAGAACTAGTATTTTTAATTATGGTACAAGCAACAAGTTACTTTGTTTTCCATGTATTTTGTCAATCCCTGTTGATAGATGCCAATTTAAAAGTATGTCAGAGTTTGGATTGCAGTCAGTCTCCATTTCATGTTTGCATTTGAATTTAGGTCTGTCATGAGTGATAAAAAGTGATGAATGTGACATTGCCATGTTAGAAGATCATTAAATGTCACTCTGTGTCCAGGCAGCCAAATGGCTGGTAGAAAGTCAATGAGGCAAACTCAGTGTGGAATGTGCAGAGTGGAGATAGATCTAGGGTAGCACAGAGCCATACAAACTGTGAACAATCAATCAATCATTTTATTCATAGGAAGGGTAAAGTGAGATTTGATGGAAATACTGTGCGGGACCCTCCAATGGTGGACACACTTGCAAGTGTGTTGATTTACATTTAGAACCATCTTGCCGCCAGCAGCTGAGATAATAGACTGGAAAAATGACATACATATTTGATCAATTTTTTAAATATCTCCTTGACTTTAGATGTTCTTTATGCACATTAAGACTCAAACTGTCTTCACTTTCCTAGCTCTAGAGTGCAGGTGGCCTATTAGACTCTCCTGTAGAGGAAAGATTCATACACCCTGACAAGGGAAGTGCTAAATCTGAATGACAATGCCCTTTCAGTTCTTCAGGGCTTTCTACAACTTGAGGATAATTTACTTAGCTTTCCATTTTATGTGCTGCCCTTCCATTTCTGTGAATTGATTCTCTCAAGTTCCTAATATAAATTGTACTTACAACAGTGTGGAAATGCTTACTCAATATTGCTATTTATTTTCGAAAAGCTTTTAAAGCTATAACACAAAATATCAAGTACTTTGTATATGTTTATCCAATAATATACACCATTTGTGTTTTAAGTGTAAGCTAGAAAAATGGAAAAAATTGCTATTGACTACTGCCAGTTCTCCATAGATTGATAAATCTGTTTAATCTAGTTCATGGCCACCTGATAAGAATATGGAGTATAAAACATACAAAGTAAGAAGGGAGGCAGCAGGTATTTTGACACCAGAAGATTGCATTAGTGAACTCTCTCTGCATTCATAGATTTGACTCCCAGTATTTTCAAATGTTACAAATGCATCATTGTAAGTGCACTGAGAACAATATTATCTGTTTCAAGTCATAACCATACTTTAAAATTTTTACTAGACTATACAGGTAGCAGGTATTCTAAGTCAAATTGTTTGTGACTTATTAAAGTAGAAATAGAAACCCATTTTTTTCCCTAACATGTATGCCACTGAGATTTAAAGAATTTGGTAGTATTTATTCAAAATTTTCCAATTTAACATAACTATCTGGTCCCTTTGACAGAGTTATCACTAAAATTAAAAGCAACTAGATGGATATTTACACTTAAAGTCATTAGCCATTAAAATTATCTGATCAAATTTCTATATTCTAATTTATGGGGAGCAACAAGGTTGTTGTGACTGTTACTTGGGTTTCCATCTAGATAACCCTACAGGAATAATAAAAAATATCTAGGTGGTATGTTATTATTTATATCTCTTAGCAATTATATTTTCTTTGTGTTAATCAATGGCATCCTTCTTAAGTTTAAATAAATATCTTAGTCTAATATGACTACTCAAGAAAGCAATCATTGGTCATGTCTCCATGTTGTGATCAGACACCCATTGGCATCTGAATCCCTAACCTTTCCTTCCAATACATTGTTGACTGCGTCTCTCCCATCAAAAACCAGACTGGGTGATCGTGCTCTGATTCTTAGCCCCACTTGTGGCTACAAAGATACTTCATCTGACAATCTCTCTTTTCTTCCATCTTTCCTTTTTTCTCTCTCCTGGATCATTTATCTACTCTATTATCTCCAGTTATGGGGCATGAAATTTTTATCTACTTTCTACATCTTCCCGGAACCCTAACTTTTTTCCCAGTTCTCAACTTTAGTTTCTCAAAATTCTTCTATTTCTATTATTATCTATTATAATTATGATATATATTTTCACTTGTGCTGTTTTTATATTTTAAATATAGCATACATTTGGAAGTTTCTAAAAGTATATAAGCAGTTGAAAGAAAACAAAAATTAGTGTTTTCAATAGTTATATGAGAGTTTGTTGGTACTTTAGAAGCACCTGCTTGTGTCTTTCTATTGCATTCCTTCTCTTGTATCTAGAAGCAATCACTAACCTAAATTTTATTTCCATCTATGTATAATTAAATAGTATATTGTTCATGTTTTTAACTTAAAACAATTCATATGACTCTAATTATATGAGATGTAATCTTCTATAGTTTGTGTCTATCACTCAACTTTATATTGCCTTATGTCATGAGACTCATCCATGACCACGATAATGTGTTTAGCTATAGTTTATTTACTTTCACTGTTGTGTAAACATATTTCTGTATGGACACAACCAGTTTATGTATCCATTAACCTGTTCATTGAAGAGGCACTTTTAAAAAATATTTTACTTATTATTTTTAGAGAGAGAGGAAGAGAGAGAGGCAGAAAGAGAGAGAGATAGAGAGAGATCAATGTATGGTTACCTTTCACCTGCCTCCAGCTACGGACCTGACTGGAGACCTAGCTTGCAACCTGGTTATGTGTTCTAGCTAGGAATCAAACCAGTGACCTTATCCACTGTGCCACCAGCCAGGAATTTAAGAGGCAACTTTAAAAGCTTCAGATGGTTTGGTACTCCACCCACACCAATTAAGATCTATGCTTCCTCTCCTTTACTCTGGGCAGAGTTGTGTCTGCTTAGTTTTCAAATATAGGTAGTATGTTGACCATGGAGCTTACATCTGGTCCACTGGAACAATTTGTGTTCATTGTCTTAAAAAGCTATTTTAGAAGTCCAGCTACCCTGAAGCTAACATGGTGGAAACTAAACATGTGGACACTCTTGTCAACAATGCCAACTAATATCAGACTTCCAATAATCCTGATCAAGAAAAGAAAACATGAGTAAAGCCATCTAGAACTAGAACCCACCAGCCCAGCCCATCTGCCAGCTGAATACCACAAGTGACCTCTGCTACAGTTCCATGAGTAAAAGATCATCTATAATACCTGATAAAATTCCTGATTCCTGGATCAAGATCATGAGTTCAACAAAATCATCATTGTTTTAAGCCACTCTGTGTTTAGGATAGTTGACTTCAGGGCAAAGATAAATGGGAAAAAATGTGGATGATACTACAGCAAAAACCTAAAATATGTGGTATTTTTATGGGACAGGGTGGTAGTCAGGGCCCAAACAAACTCTTATTGGTGAGAGTTTGTGATGATTTGAAAAATGATGTCCATTGGAAAGTAGCCTGAAAGGTAAACAAAAAAGGACCACTGATACACAGTAATGGAGTTTTGGAAATACCATCTTCTGCAATGATATGGAAAATAGGAAACATTCCAAATGAACCCATTGATCTGCTTAATGAGATTGTCACACTGTTGACATCGTCACTTGCCTTCTACTATATGTTTATCAGAAGGAAAAAAGATAAATGAATGGAGTAGATAACATTAACTTTTGAATAGAATTTTAATGGAATAGGAAGGTGCCAATACAGTTTTCCCAACCAGAAAAGAGTTCCCTGAATGAGAGCTAGTCTCTCAGGGGAGAAAATGAAATCCAAGTCACTGTCAGATTGTCATCTCAGTGTAAAGAGGGAGCCAAAGCTGTGACTGAAAAACCTTTTCAGACCTTGAGAAGACATAAGCTGAGGCTCTGTAGGCCCTTCCAGGTGGGGGAGATCTTCTGCAGACCTCTAATGAGGCCCCCCAGGCCCTATCTGCTACATAAACAGGCATCTGAGAACTTCAATGATATTTCCCATGCAGCCTTTTACAATTCCCAAAATAGAGGGGAAAAAAAACCTACCTCAAAGAGATTTGTAGTTTTGTCCTTTGTTTAATGGAATGCTTACAGTTAGATACATAAAACCCTCCCTTGTTTTATAGGATGATATCAGTTTGGGCTAAATGGTTTGGAGATGAAATAAATAGACTCTAATTTCTATAGGAAGAAATAAGTTTGAGAACACTATGGACCTCAAGACAAACCCTATTTCTTATTTTCTCAGATAGAATAACATAGAACATGGAATCAAGAGCCCAGAAGACAAAGAGATGTGGATATTCACTCCTAAGAAGTAGGTCCAAGGCCCATGTAAAGTTGGCCCCAAGTATTTAACTGGTTTTCAGAATTTCCATGAACTAGTAACTGTTTTGTGCAGCCACTTCTTCCAATTTTGAAGGCGGTTTCTGCTGAGGTTAGCTTGTGTACACCCCTCTGTACCAGATCAGACACTTGTTTGTGGCTCAGTTTTTTAGGTCTGAAGAACTGGACAGGAGGACCCTCATCTGCATGAGGACTAGGTTTGAGTGAAGAGATTCTCTTCCTTGAGTTCAACAGCTGAACTGTCGAGGAGTGCTTCTGTCCATCACTTTTGGGCCTTTGTCACAAACTATACATTTCATAGTTGAATAAATTTTAAATAAAGTGCTCTTAGCTTTCTGATAATAAATAATTTTTAGGAACAAACATCTCTGCCTTGGGTGAAATTCTAAGCTAAAAAGCATTGATTAACTTCTAAAACAAATGCCCCATGGTTCAAGTCCTACTGCATGATTTCTAAAACCAACTTTCATGATTCTCACTACTGTTTGTCAGAGTTTAGATTTGGTGGTAAAGTAACATTTAACAGAGGTTATTATTTATAAATGAAAAATTAATTGCTATTTCAGTGCAATGCAGGGTGTTTGTTTGGTATCTGTAGTCATCTAGAATAATAATAAATGGCAATGCTTGGTCAAAACATACTGGAGCTCAATATCAATTGCCCCAAATACAATATTTTCCATGTAAGAAAATTAAGTACTTAAATGTTGGCACTGTGGTCAGTTGTTATTTGTATAAATGGCGAAAAATTGATCATTCATAAATTTGTTATGAGACTTCTTTAAAACTGTTTAAGATTTTACATCAAGAATAGTCCATAAATATTATAATTCTATTAAAATATCAGAGGGCTTTTAGAGAAATCTAACAGAAAGCAATGGATAAATATATCTGCCTATCTAAATTCTCTCAGGCAGTTAAGAGTGAGGTTAAGATGCTCCTCCTAAGTTGTCAGGCATTGATTACCTTCAGCTCAAAATAACCCATGTGCCAGAATGGCATGTCTCAGACTGGTTTATTCTGCTATCCCTTGTGTTTCTGCAAACAAGCACAATTGACTATTATAGAAAATAAGAACTGAGAATCAAAGAGTAATAAAGCATAATTCTTACACTAGCTTTGGCTGGTGGCTCAGTGGATAGGCACCTGCCTGAGAACCCAAAGGTCACTGGTTCAATTCCCAGCCAGGGCACATAACCAGGTTGCAAGCCAGGTCTCCAAGCCAGGTCTACGGCTGAAGGCAGGTGAAAGGCAACCACACATTGATGTTTCTCTCCCTCTCTGCCTCTCTCCTTTCCCCTCTCTCCAAAAATAATAAATTAAATATTTTAAAAAGAATATAAAATCAAATCACCCTTTAAAAAATAAAATGAAGACCACAAAGAAGGCAGAATAGGCTTAAATATCACAGTATATTTTAAGGTGAAAATGCCATAATTAAAAATGAGATTGTTTTTCTTAGTTGATTTTCTCCGACTGTTATGTATCTCATTTCCTTTCATTGGTAAGTTATTTCATCTAAATGGTAGCTCATCTAAATAATCAAGATATATTCATCCATACTTTGTTTTTGTATAAGTAACAAAAAACTACAAAAAATATAACACTTCACATGAGTATCATATGTTGAGATTGGTTAACTCAGCTGAAGTTATGCTGCTATTTGCGTAAGTGCAAAATGGAACCTTCAGTTAGACAAGTTTAACATCATGCAGTCCAAAACACCAACTATTCAATGATGCTAACAACACAAGTTCACATATTGGTGGCTTCAGTCACCCTATGCCCAGTGGTTTTCAGCCAGGACGCTGTGGAACACCTGTGCACCGCGAGAATTTTTACAACATGAAAAAGCAAACTGTTTGGCCAGGAGTACTGACCCCTTTATTCTTAGATGGACAAATCAAAATATAACAAGGCAACTATAGCCATCCAGTGTGAATGAGCCAAAATTATATCTATTTTTTCTCAGATCAGCAAAAAATAAAATTTGGGGGTGTCTCAGAAGTTTAGTCATTAGGTTATGTGTGCCATGAGATGAAAAAGGTTGCAACTTGCTTGTTTCTATAATTAGGTGATCAGTTTATTATGTTAGCATTCTGCTGACTCTGAAGCCTAAATACATTACATTCATTATGTTGTTCTTTTAGTCTTTGTGCGTAATGTGATGGTCCACTGGATATAACTAAGGCCTTGAAAAGCAGAAACACTACCAAGATGAGACAATGAAATAAGAGTTATTTCTTAACTCTATTAGACAATTAAATAAGACCATGAGATAAGAGTTATATTTTTAACATAAAATCACCACTTGCATAGATTTGATACAAAGCTGAGGTTCGTTTCAGAGAAGGTAACTCTCGGAAGCCAAAAAAACTAGGACTCCCAAACTTAGCCTCTTTTTGGGCAGCAGGAAGCAGTATTTACAGATAGAAAAATCCTTCAAAAGCAGCACAGACCCTCAGGCTCAAACCTGAGCATGGATTAGGGTAGACTGAAGTAAATCAGGCAAGGGACTGATAAACATAAAATTAACTAGGTAGGTCAATGATGGAAGGATTATACTCAGATAACCTTCTCATCCTCCTTTTGATTAACATTTCAGATACTGGTATTTAAGCAATTCATTTAGATACTGATTTTAGAAAATTTACTCGAAGTTTCACAACTGAACCAGCATACCAGGTATGGTTCTTGTCTAATCTGAACATAAAGTAATATCAAGGAAGAAAAGAAACACAGGCATTATAAAATTATCCAGGATTTATACAGTTGAACAACATCAGGATGTGTGAGGTTAGCATATGGCAGGGGAGTGTACACAGGACTGGAAAGATTGATTTAGAGAGATAACATTGGGTTGGGGGAACAGGGATAGCAATATGTTTTAGCAACCTGGAAATAATAGTTAATTTTTTTCTCTTTTTACTTTAAATGCATTGGGGTGACAATGGTTAATAAAATTACATAGGTGTCAAGTGTATAATTCTATGATCCATCATCTGTATGTTGCCTTGTGTTATCACCACCAAAGTCAAATATTTGTCACCATATATTTGACCCCCTTTTTCCTTTGCTATTCCCACTCCCTTCCCTCTGGTGACCATACTGTTGTCCATGTCTAAGTTTTTGTTTGTCTTGTTTGCTCATTCGTTGCTTCCAGTTTTATAGCCCCTATGAGTAACCATATGAGTAAAATCATATGGTTCTTGACTTTTTCTAGCTGACCTATATTGCTTAGCATGATATCCTCAAGGTCCATCCATGTTGTTACAAATGGCAGTATGTCATGGTTTTTTTTTTTTTTTTTTTATCATAGTTGACAATTTGATTTAAGGCATGTAAGTATAAGCACTTTCATCCTAAACCACAATTTGTATTAGGCAAGATATTTCTTTTTATCTTTGCCTTTTAGGCTAAAGGTTAAATTTAAATTTTAGGATTTATAGTGTAAATTTAAATTAATGCACATGAATAAAATGTTATATAAAGAAAGTGCCATTACATAAGTTCAATTTAGAATATTACCTTTGTCTTGTAATCTTCCAATATTTATTTTAGAAGATCCTAGTTACCTTTATTAGGTATAGTCATCCAAATACAGTTAATATCATCCTTATAATAGAAGAATCATGACTAGCTGTTAAAATTAATATAGAATTAGTATCTGTACAATATATTTAATTGCTGAAAATGAATTCCAATTGCAGTAATAAAAGACATTTAACCCATATTTTCACCTATCCTTCCTTTAGCTAAGGAAAAGATGTGAGTATACACAAGTCTTTTTAGAGGCAAATTTACTGAATTTTAAATGTGATAAAGCTGCATAGACTAGGAAAATTGAAACAATGAGAAGCATAATAGTATATTTACAATAAGGCAGATGCTAATTAGAAGCACGGATGTCTTTAATTCCATGCTTGGGAAATTATATGCATACTTTCTATCTAATATCCTACTTATTTATGAGCATTATTTAAATATGATGAGCTAAAAATTAAGGATCTTTTATTCAATGAATTATTAATGATTAATAGATGTTTCAAAAGTGAAAATTGCAGGGGTAATATTTTATATTATTAAGTGTGGAAATTTAATTATTGTTAAGTATTCACAGTTAAATTATTAAAATCTTTTTTAATTGAACATCTAAGCAATAATTTTCTGATTCTAAATAACCAGAGATCTATAGGCTGTCCAGTTTTTATACTGGGTATTTTGACCAAAGTGCTTACTAATTTGTCAGTTTTGTGCCTTCTTCCCAAGAAATCACAAGATAAATGAGTTGAGTACAGTAAACTACCTTCCATTTTGCAAAACTTTCATATGTGAAATTTTCTAAATAAGTAGACTTTTAAAAATGCTTTGACATTGACAGTAGCAGGCAAATGATGTGCTATTCTGTTGCTATCAGTGATAACTGAAGGTCAGACTGAAATGTAACAAAAATTAGTTTTAAAAAAGCTGTGCTTCAGTCATAAATTTGCATACTTCTAGATAGCTTTAGGATAGCAAGAAATTTTGATTAATGCTTTAACTTGTGAATAGCAGGTGGCATTGTGATAATATGCATTGAAGGACTGGATGTGTGCATATTTATATAAGTGATGTATCCTCACCCAAGGCTTTGGAGGGCAATTTTAGTCAAGTTGCTCAGCGGAACAAAGGTGTATCTAGCAACGGAGACATGAAACACGTCTCTCTTCTTGCTTGAATAAAACGACTGAAATACCGCTTATTAACCTAGTAGGATTAACTGGAGAACACGCAAGAATGCTGAATGAAAGCTGCCTATGAAATATCTGGTCAAATAAGATAAGGTTACCACATATTTATGCTGTCTCCTCAGTAACTGTGTCGATGGAATAGCACCAGAAACAAGAGAACGCTTGCTATAAGACTGCAGATCTCAGCGCCTCGCTATTGCTGTTCTCACTTGGTTCCTGAATGTTCTGGAGGCAGTTTGTGGACGAGCCCCACACCCACAGTCTTCATGGTTTCACCAGAGTCCGTGAACTGGACCAGAGACAGGGCACAGTCCACCGGAGTAGCAGGCAAATCAATGAAGCTCCAACTGCAGGCCTACGCTTTGCAAACGGAAGGCGGCTTGCCGTCTGCTCTGTGTGTGTGTGAGATTTGAAAGCTATTGAAATCATCTAAGCAAAGTGTAATAGCTGTTCCTGTGCATCATAGTTGTACTGAGATTATATAGAAGTAGACGATAGATAGGTAGATGCTAGATAGAGGGTAGATATGGACATATGTATATATACTCATATATATATATATATATATGTCAATGTCCATATACTATTTCTGAATATACATATATTTGGGCACATTTATACACACACACACACACGAAAAAACAATTTCAAACTACCAAGCTAGACATAAAAAGCAGCAGTCAGAATCCAACTTTGATAATAAAAGATTTGACATTGTGTCATAGTTAGTCTATAAAACTAAAACGGGCAGAGATGCAGCCTTGCAAGCAAAACCAGGCCTTCAGCCCAGGCCGTGTCTCCTGCAAGGGGACCCGGGCCAGAGAACCTCCAGCCAGGGACACCTTCCTTGCTTTCAGCCACACAAGGACACCCTGAGAGATTCGCAGTAAAACCCAAAGCTCATTTTCAATTTGAAAAATGATGCAGATGTTAAAAACAGCAACACTTTATAGACAGTTTATTTCAATGACATACTGTTAAAAGGATCATGACAACAATGTTCACTTCTTGGTCTGTTTCTGGATCATTCCTAATAAAGGTAAATTGTATTCAAAATCAACCTGCCAATGTATAGAATGTCTTTCAGGTGACAGCAAGCAATGATGCACTATCTCACATAAAATCTTGGCTGGACAGCAAATCCATTTAAAGGCCTTTCCTCATTTCCACACATCTTTCATAGATTTTATCCAAAAAGAGAGCAAACTTGTGAGACAGTGTTAGAAAGTAGAATTTTAAGTGTTCCCGCCACTGGAGTCAGGGGGAAATGAAATGAATGAGAGACTAGCTAAACTAGGTTGCTCAGACTCCAAGAACAGTATCATCTGAAATTAGGTTATAAGTACTTTGCACTTAGAAGTTTTCTGCTCATGTTTACCAGGCTATAGATAAGAGCAAACTTATAAAATGAATGCATATAAATGCATCAACTCTGCAGAGCTCCTACAGGAAAGAATACACAGAGAAGATCTTACATAAGAAGGAAAAAAGTTAGGCTCATGCTAAGTTAACTATTCCTGAATTTTATAAAGATCAAAATAAATTTATCAACAAAAGTTTGTGTGTTGTAGAAAAAATATTAAAGTCAATTATCACTATAGTCTAGAGTATTTTAAAACTGAAATATGAATTAAATAATATTATAAACAGTCATTGTGTTAACAATATCCTCCAAAGAATGATATTTTACATTTTGGTGAAATTAAATTTACACACGTATCTATTATTTTCTTTATCTGTTGAGAAAGCTTGCCAACTCCGCTCCCACTCTTTCTGATTTCTTTATGATTTCCTCTAATAGATTGAGAAAATTGTTGTTAATAATAGGTGTTTAAGTATCCAAGCATACTAATTGTATCTACCTGACTTTCTTGGCTCTGTTTCTATTTACTGATCTCTTTTCATGGTTATGGGCACAATTCCTGTCTTTGGAAATATATCAAACTTTTCATTAGATGTCCGAATCCATGATGAAACATTATTAAATGAAGAATTTTGTTGTAATTTAAAAATGATGTTTGTTTTAACCACAATTTCCAAAGGAAAAAAGGCAACTCTATTCTAATAAAATTTCATGAAGTTCTTATTGTGTAGGCATATATATAAAAAGCTTCTGGTTGTGAATTTTTAAAATTTTAATATCTCTATTTGTCTTTGAAACTATAATTAAAATCTAATTTAAAAACTATATGTAGCCCTGGCTGGTGGCAGAGTGGATAAGGCACCGACCAGCCTGCAAACCCAAAGTTTGCTGGTTCGATTCTCAGCCAGAGCAAATAACCAAGGTGCAAGCCAGGCCTCCAGCCAGGTCTGTACCTGGAGACAAGTGAAAGGAAACCATACATTGATGTCTCTCTCCCTTTCTGTCTCTCTCCCTTCCCTTCTCTCTAAAAATAATAAATAAAATATTTTTAAAACTAACTTAAAAAACAACTAAATGTAAAATAACTACCAGTTGTTAAGTTAGGTCAACTCATTTATTTCATGGAAATTTAACATATTTATATAAGAAAGATAGGTGGAGGCAACTAATTACTTTTTTGTAGTTTCAAGGTCAAGGATAAATCTAAAGGGGACTCTGATCCTTTCTCTAAAATGCCTCTCCAAGATTAAATTCCACCTGTTAATGATATCAGTTTATTCTTCCAAATTTCAATTAATTTTGGTTAGCTTTTCACAGAGTCTCTTACAGACTACATATGTTGGGTATCTAAGACCTTACCAAAGAGAGCTGGGTTGGGAGGGGAGGGGGAGAATGAGAGAAAGAAAGAGAGAGAGAGAGAGAGAGAGAGAGAGAGAGAATATGGTCTTAAAAGTATGGTTAACAAGTCAAGTATTTTAATTGGCTTTTGAGAAAATGACTAATTTTTTCTTTCTTTTTGAATAATATGGTCCATGAATGATAGAGTGCATTTTTTTTCACTGATTTTAATTGAATTATATTTTAAGCCACATTGGTATTTTAGATCAAATTTGTACCAAAGCAAGTTTAAAAAGCTAATTCCCTATACAGAGATAATCCAATCCCTGGAACTTTATTACTAGAGCAAACACACAGATCAAATTGAGACTGACTTTGCAACAAGGAACAAATACCAGAATTAGATTAAAACAGTGTGAAATACAAATTTAAATTTGAGGAAATCAACTTATTAGTCATGTCAATCTGTCTATAATATGTCGTTTCTTTCAGAAAATCATGATTATCAAGTAGGTTGATAAATTTGATAAAGAATTATGTGTTTAATAGAAATGAACATTGAAGAGTGAAATAAGCTGGGATCCATATTCACAAAGTGCTTATCCACTAGGCTTGAGCACCCCTTCCAAGCTTGTGTATTCTGAATAAGGTATTAGTGCAATGTAAATACATTAAATGAGAATAAGCCCACATAAAAATGTGACTTATGGACACACAGAATAATATATACATGTATATATTATATAGTACACATATATACTATTGCTGATAATATGTCTAGTATATTATATATGTGAGAGGATAAAAAAACCTGGAATTTATGTATTAAAAATATGTATTTATGCTTACATGTTTAAACATTGTCACATTCAAAGTACTCTCCATTTGATGCAATATACCTGTCAAAATATTTTTTCCATGACTCAAAACAGTTTTTGAATGCATTGATTTTGATGCCTCAGTGCTTCTGCTGTTTTCTGTTTCACCTCTTCCACATTGGCAAAACATTTCCCTTTGAGGACTTTTTCATCCAGGAGAACAAACCAAAAAAATTGCCCTGGGTGAGATGGGGGTGAACAGGGAGGGTGGGCCTGTGTCTCATGCCATTTTTGGTCAAAAACTTCTGACCACTCAGCATAGTGTGGGCAGAAACACTCCTAAAGCACCCATCATGAAATGAGAAAATTCTTTGAAGAAATATTAAAAAAAATAATAACTGAAGCCTCTCACAACAATGCCAGCTAGTATACTGGTACAGATGGGCTCCTGGAACACTCACCTAGCGGGGGAAGCCTGCGCTACAGGGGCCCGCCCTCCAGGTGATAATTCTATTTCCTGGCTCCCCCTTTGTATTATATGTTTTGCATATTTATATATTTTATGTTACATAATAAAGCATATTGCATATATTATAGATGTTATATAATATTCACATAGTATTATAGACTATGAATATATAATATACAAATTAGAGTGTAGGATACATAATGATATTCTCCATATTATAATATGCTATATTATATATCATATATAATACATAATAAACACAGTACATAGTACATGTATATGTATTATATGTATTTTATACAATATTTCTGTTATAAATTATTAAGTTATCGTAACACTATACATGAAGATACATGCATTGCACTTGTGGTACTGTACTTAGTTGTGTAAACTGATTTTTGCCTTTAATTTCTCCATCCATGTAACAAGGTTAGACTTCTATGAATGTTTTTTGCTAACATGTTCCAATTATGTTTAATTTTTATAGACCAGCCCTTTATAAAATCTTATTTACAAATAACTTTTATAAAAACTTATTTAAAAATAATTTTTATATTTTGACAATAAAAGCTGAAAGCCGATAGATACAAATCTACTTATTGTCACTTTGCATGACACTAACGCAATACATACAATATGAAGATTATCCTGGAGAAAATAGTTAGAATGGCTGGTACGTAAGGGAGAAAAAATATTTATTCTTAAAATCATGTCATTTACTCGATTTACCTGATTTATATCATTTCATTTTTTTTAGTGTTATTTTAAAACTCTTTCTAACCAGGCGAAAGGCCTTAAAAACTACATGCCCCTAACAGAACCATGTTAGGGAAGCAACTGATATGCCACCCCACTGGGGTGCCGGAAGCACTGGAGATAGAAAATATGGCTAAGCAGTCAATGCTAGAACAGCAATCTGTGTAATGTGGGACATCAACAAAAGTCTTCAAACAGCCTCGATTTCAGGTAGGTATCAAAGTGCAGATGTCATGTAAAATATATTCCCAGGCAAAGCTTGCACGGCAGCAGACAGGCCTTCTGAGGCAACTTCCAAGGTGATGCGCCACCATAATAAATCAGCCAAATAATCCTCCTCTCCGGCTGATGAAAGGAAACTCTCCCTAAGATCAATCACACGAACAAGCTGACAAGGAGGTAGCCTTGCTGCTGATCCTGTGCCAGACTCTGAAAGATCCACGCAGCCTTGAAATGCAACTCGTGTAAAAATTGCACACCCCTCACATAGACCAGCTGGTTAAGAGAGAGAGAGAGAGAGAGAGAGAGAGCCTTCGGACCTAGGAAAAGAAAGGGCATAACAGAGGGTGTGTGGGCGCATGTGCGCGCGCCAATATCAAGAGTGGATTTAAACGCAAGAGAGAGAGATGAGGAGGAAGAACTAGGTAAGGAGAAACAGATGGGGCTGGGCAGCAACAAATCCTGACAGAATTTCCACTGTTCTCAACTAATAGGATGGAGCTCACTTACAGTTAGCCTGAAAATACTGGTTGGAGTTATTTCCCCTAAAATTTCCATCAATACCTCTCCTATACACATCCTGCAATATGGAAAATTGCCACCTTTCTCACCATTGTGTAAACTGTCTTGTATAATGAACTTTAAGCCATACTTACAAATGGTTTATGACTTCCAGTTCTCCTTTCCTCACATAGACATTCTGGTATATCAATATTTGCAATTAAAAATTGAATAATTCATTAAGTGAACCTGAAGATAGAAAGCACTGAGATGCTTGCTGGTGTCACTGAAAAGTTATGTGGTTTGTCCATAATTGTCAAATGTGTTCAGTTTCAAGTACACAGTCCATTCTGAACGGTCATTATTAGCCATGAGCTCAAATGTAGGTATACATGCTTAAGCTGAATTAAGACAATAACTTGGGGTGGGAATGTCACTAATGCCTGTTGATACCAGAACCAAATTGAATCTTGGTTCCACGGCTAGGTAGTTCTTCTACATTGGGTTAGTCACTTAACTTTTTTATTTTAGTTTTCCTAGCTTCAAAGGAAATTCTTGCCCTTGATGAAACTGAAGTTTCCATTATCGGACATTTTGAAATTATTATTTTCTACCCCTCTATTCCTGAAATGTTGCCTGTGTGCTTGCCAAGGAAATTATTACACTAAAGAATATGATATTTTCTTATCTAGCTTAATTTTGAATTTTTATCTAGCCTAATTGTAATGTTCTCTTAAACATTTATGAATTTGATCCTTTATTTTTGTCACATAAATTGTGGTCCAAAATTGTGTAATTTCCTTCCTAAAAATCAGCTAGTGAGTCAAGATTATTTATAGATCCTTTCCACTTTTTAAAAAGGTTTGAACTTTATTTACCCTTATGCATCTGAATTATTTTCATACTTATTGAAAGAAAAGCTAGACACTCAATTAGAATAGCTGGTAATTATATGCAAAATGTTTGAACAAATACCAATGTAGTTATTCTGTACAAGTTATTAAGGTCAAAAATCCTCCTGAAGAGACTTCCAACATTGTCATGTTAATGCTTATCTTAATGAATAAAACATGGTATATTTTCAAAAGTATGATTTGTTGAATGTCAAATCTTTGCAACAATATAGGTCTTTTAATTTCCTTTCCTCTAATGGACATTATTGAAATGAATCAAGAACAAGCTTAAAAAAAAGGAATCACTGGTATAAAATGAAGAACAACTTCCGGTATACAGATTAACTGATCACATTTGGGGAAACTATCAAATATATCCTTCCATTTTTTTCCTGTTTCTTGATATTTGCTGATTGTATATACAGTTTTTTGATCATGATGAATTTTACCTTCTAGTATTTTGTCTCCTTCCACTGAAAACCTTTTACACATGATTTTAATATAAAAATCAATACTTTCCATCTATAAAGCCTCTTGTGACAACTGATCTGTATTTCTGATGTTGAAGGCATCACATTCTGCTGGAAACCCCTGTATTTGTTGATAGCGGTCTCAAAATCAGGGAGAAAGAAGGTGAATGACCTTGTAAGATACCCCTTTTCCTCACCTTTAAAGTCAGCATACTCTGGGTTTAAGGTTAAAGAGAAAAGATATATCTGAAGAATTTGAGATTGCAATGTATTTGGTTTATGCAGGATCATTGTGCTGCTTGTGCTGGGAGGGACCAGAAAATGTGCAACTGATTGTTCTCACAGACCCTTGACGTTGCTGGTAAGACAGTTACAGTAGAATCAGGCTTAAGTGTTGTAATAAAGTTTATGGGAGCTATATCAATAGCATACAGGCTGTGTAGCAGGAACTATTTTTGTTCCTTTCTTATCATTATATGTTTCTTTTTATAATAAGAACTTTCAAATAATGGAAAGCTCCTCATCGAATCCTCATAAGGAAGGGTTACTCAGTCCTTCTGACCTCTCTCTTTCCATTTGGCTTGTCCCCAGAATGTCCACACATCTTTCCATGCAGCAAAGATATCTGGGTAAAATGTGTGCCTTAAAGAGTTACATATAGAGTTATATAATCTCTCTCTTTCTCTTCCTTTCTCTCTCTCTCTTGCACACACACACGCACACACACACACACACACACACACAAAATACATAGCTGAATTTCCAGACTATAAAATCAGATGTTCATGTGATTTCAGTCAAGAAACATTCAAGTATTCAGTATTCCGCACATTGAGGGAAATGACATCTGCTAATTTATAATCGATACTGATAAATGCCAGAATTGACTATTCTGGGCTCTATTTTCACAGACTTTCTGAATGTAAGCTTTGAATTTCTAAGATGTGTGATGTTAAACACACTTGATTTGAATTTAACCAATCTTACAAAATTACAATATTTTATATATTTCTGAGAGCTTATATACTAAAACAAAAAATTTTACACATAGTTTGTACCACCGGCAGAAAGTCTAACATTGTACAGAATGCTGGAGACATTTAAGATAGCTCAAATGCTAAAATAAATCTATAATGATGAAGAATTAAATGGAAATAGAGGAAACATAAATTAATTTTGGAAATGGAAGAGCAAAGCACTATAGAACTATTGACAAAGATTAATCAATATACTTCATGTGCAAGAAGATAGCAAAATGAAAAAAAAGTGGTTGACAACTTTGAGTGTTATAAATCTCTATTCTGAGCATTCTTTTTACCCTTGATGTTAAGAAATCTGATACTACTTTAGGTTTTCTGAAATGCAGTACACTCAGTATTTTTCCTATGAAACACCTCCATGAATTACATTGGCAAATTTTGCTAGCAAATTTAGGGGAAAATGATTGACCCATAGTCATTTTCTATAAAGTTTATATTCAGAAGATAAATTTGTACTGAATCTGCTTTTAAATTTATCATCAACAAGCCCTTGTTATATGAAATGTTAAAGGGACTTATGTAAGAAAAAGAAGATCAAAACTATGAACAGTAAAATGACAGCAAAGTTACAACTGTCAACAATGGCATCTAAAATACAAAACAAAGGAACAGAAACAGAATCATAAATCTAGAGACTGTATGGAAGCTTATCAACTGGGAGGAGAAGAGGGAAAGGTACAGGAATTAAGAAGCATAATGGGGTGGGTACAAAGTAGAGAGGAGGTATTACGAATAGTAAAGCAAATGGAGAAGCCAAGGAACTTAGACACGACCTACGGACGTGAACTAAGGGGAAGAGGGTTACCAGGCAGAGGGAGACAAAAAGGAACAAATTCAGACACCTGTGATCACATAACCAATAAAATAAATTTAAAAAATAAAAACATTTTATGGTAAAACATACTTAAAAGGTGAAAATTTATTTACTTAAAGAAAAGCGTGGCTCTCTTTAGAGAGTGATTGTTAGACTCTGTAATCCGGGAAGCAGATGTAGAATATAACCATCTAAAATGTGTTAATGTTTTATTGGTAATTATTTTCCGGTATTGTGAATGCTTGTGTTTCAGCCTGCGGCCGGCAGCCAAGCTACCTTGGAAGGCCAGGTGCTGACACCACCAACAGTCAGCTTTGTGCTCTCTCTCTCTCTCTTGCTCTCTCTCTCTCTCTCTCTCTCTCTCTCTCTCTCTCTCTCTCAGACATGGGCTCTAACTTGGGAGGAAGGAAGTACCCATTGCAACTCCTTCCAGAGCTAAGCACACTTCTGCCCGGCTGCTAGTGGGTTCTTTGGTGTTGGAGCAGACATAAAGAGCTTTTGCATGCAGATCATTATTTTGTGCCGTATCCTGTTGGGAATTCTCATTTAGAAGAGTTCCTCTGTGAAGGCTGAAAGTTGACACCAGCAGGGCCATCCGGAACAAGCTGCAAGCAGGCACTTGCAGCATTGAAGAATCGAAGTGAAAACCCGCCAGGTAACTGAGAAAGAATCCAGCCAGGGGCACCTGGATGGACAGAATAAGGCCCAGAGAGAAGGTCCAGCCAGTAATGAAGAGTGACTTTTAAATAGCACATCTGCTATTTATATTTCGTTCAGGCTACCAGCTGAGGTAGGAGAAGCCTCAAGGTTTAAGGATTTGGAGGTTCTTATCCCCCAAAGAAGCGACTCACTTAAATCCTACTATATTCGGAATGTGGCTACAGTAACTTATCTTGACAGACTTCACACAGCAACCTTCTTGACTTTCAAGGCCAGAGACACATTCATGAAAGTATTCTTGGCAGATATATAAAAATAGTTTGAGAAAGAAAATACATTTATGGAGAGTATACTTTTTTTTCAGTTTATAATGTTGCAAAATTCGTATTATAAAAGTCGCTGCGTATGTTTTGCTTTCATTATTCATGCATTTGTTTGGGATTGAATTTCTTTAATGACCACATATTTATAATTTACATTTCAAATATTCCACCAATGTTTTTCCTTCACCATTTATAACTGCTGGAGAGATTACTGAATATATCACAGTTCTAGGGACAAAGGCACTTAAAGTGTAAACAACAGAAACTGAACCAAAATGAAAGGTTTGCTGGGGAGGACTGTGTAGCTAGGAGAGCATTCTCAGGGGAAAGTCCCTGGCAGAAAATTGATGAAGGCACACCATTGCTTCTTGAAACCAAGAGGGGAGAGAACTCAGTATCTTAAATAAAACTTTCAATTCCTGACTTCACTTGCCTCCTCTGCACTTGAACCAAAATCGTTCATTTTTAGTGTCAAGTAAATGAGAATCCAGGATTTTACTCCCGAATGCAAAAATTCCACTCCCTGGACCATGGTGGGGTTGGGGGATCCACTGCTTATGTAAATTCAGGGGCATTAGGAATCAATTTCATTTCACAATGTCAAAGTCACTGCAATAGTAAACCACGATGCTGTTCTTAAGATAACAATGTTTTGAAGCATTCTATGCTAAGCTTTGGAAAAAGATTTTTCTCAGTCATTTGCCATTTGAGAATTTAGATACAGTATTTTTCTTTCTGCCAATTTTCTGCACCATTGAAGGCCATTTTGGATACCTATTAACATTATTGAAAACTTATCTTTGGAATAATGGGCATAGGATGGGTTAGGAGGCAGGAGTTCTATACCAGCCCTGTCACCAGTCATCCGTGATTCTGAGCAACTCAAAATCTTTGGCCTTCATTTCCCTATAAATAGTGAATATCTTGGGCTAAATTAGTCCTAAATAAATTTCCTTGGAATTAAAATAAAAGGTCTTTCATCAGAGTATTGGCACAGTAAGATTTGCAGAATCTTTCATTCATCCCTTATCAATAAATAACAAGTCAGTGGTCAATATTTGAGCAATTTCAAACCACTAGGTATTTTCTTATGTGTCTTCAAGTTAATCTCTCTCCTTCTCTCTCTCTGTCTCTCTCTGTTCCTCTCTCTCTCTCATTGTGAAAGTCACAAATCATCAGTCAATTAAACACTGTTTATTAGTAAAAGAAAATCATTTTCTTATGAGATCTTCCAGCATTTTTTGTAACACTATGGTAACACCATCTAAACTCCAGGAAGCTGGGGGAATGAACTCACTCTCAAAGCCCAGCAACTTTCCTATGATTCCTTTGCAGTTGTTGTTGCTATGTCTTCATTGGTGGCATAGTTTAATTTCAGGGGGCGTTTCCGTTTTACACCAAATGCTTCCAAGCAATGGCTTTTGTTTACTTCGCATTACTCCTAAGTGGACTTGGCAAAGCCGTGGCTACTTGATTCCATGCACTGCTCAAGATGATGATGGAGGGGAAAAGTTGCCATCCTTGCACAACTGCATTCAATTGCAGCTGTGCACTCAGTCATCAGTAATGCATGTCCTCAAAGGGGCAGGGGGATGGGGGTATGCGATTGCTACTTTCTATATCTGGGCCTGATTTGCATTACATCTTCTGGAAGAAACCTTATTTAATCTTTCTCTTAGGAACACAATCACATTTTACTCCAGCTTAATGCATTTTTGTAAACTCCAGTGATAATATACCCAGTTTTACTAGACTGATGTGAGAAAAACATTGCATAGTCATAAATTTGTAGCATGTGTCCATGTGTCTGCAGTCACAAGATTCTGGGAAATGAAATCCTATTGAGATAAAACTATATATATATATATACATATATATGTATATATATATATATGTGTGTGTGTGTGTGTGTTAGGGTGATTTTAGCTAAAGACATTTGTTTTGTTTCTTCCAGAAATTTAATGATAATCATATATGAATTGGCTTTTAATAATCTTCAAGGGGTATTCAGGAACATACATTAATATAATACTAGCTTATTCAAATGTTAGTTTTTAACTTATATTTCTAATATTCGACTGGCTTTTTATAGCAAACCAGTCATACAATTCTACTTAAATTTTAGGAAAAAAATATATTTTTTACTATTTTAAAAATTCATTTTAAAGTCTCTTATTATTTAATTTAATCATTCTTAATTTGGTTTCTTCACCTAGTCATTTACTTTTATATATTTTTAAAATTACTCTGAATCATGCATCTTAGTTAATGAGGTTAAGTAAATAACTAATGATAAAAATTTAAATCTGAAGAGTCTTTGTATTACTTTATGGCCTTTTTCAAAGTAGAGTTTATGCTTGCCAAGGAGCTATTATTGCCAATAGTTAGTTATTATTAGAGATAGAATATAGAAGAACTGTCAAGAAAGCAGATGGATCATGGTGTCAGAATTTTCTATGAAAAATAACAATAAACACTTGGGTCAGAAAATTGACTATTTCAACATGGTCTTTACCAAGGGAAATGACAAGAAAACTTTTAATGAAGTTTTAACTAAAAAGATAAAGGTTTTTAAAATAAGCATACATATCTCTATTTTGTACCATCTGTGGTTATTCTGCTCACATGATAAAGAAATTTCAAGCTAGGAAAATAATATAATAACTAGATCTGTGTCCATGAAAATTCTAAAGTCCACAACCTACCCTATTTGCTGAGAAAAATGTCTTTGTTAAAAACAAGTGAAAATTTAAAGCTTAATAACCATGTTAAAAAAGAAGTAATCAAGAGGTAGAATCACCATAATTAGTACAGAAGGTTCTGGGATAATTAACAACTCAGTATGCCTAAAAGGGAGAATATAATATAATAGTGATAAAAGTCAAAATAAACAATGTAACACCCTAAAAATTGAGAAAGCATGTTTGAAACGTGATCAAACTGAAATTCTAGTGTCTCCAATCATAACACATAAATAAAAAGTATGTTGCATTTCTGTATTTAGATAAACTACTGTATAAGATTAGGAGTGAGGTAACATTATAATTTTCAAAAATGGTTTACAATTTCTAGTGAGTTATAAGAAACATAGTTAACTTAGAGGACCCAGACTTCTTAAAAAAATAGGGGAGTCAAAGGTATGATGCCGAGCAAATAAATTGGTTAATTTAATAGTAAACTTAAATAAGCACTAACCAGAAAATTCAAAAAAGAAGTAATAGCAATTTGAGTAGATATAAATAAAAGGGAGGTAAATATACTAGATAAATCAACAAATCAGAGATTAGATTTAAATCTCCCTGTAAAGGAAAAACAATTGTTAGATCAAGATTTGTTGCTAAATTTCTTATGGTAAATAGAATGTATAACTTCCAAACAAGAAAGGTTAAAGGGGAGAAAGTACATAAAATGACCTGCCTAAAGGCAGAAAATGTAGAAAAGAAACCATGGAAAATACAACAAACAACATCGAGGAAATAATCCCTGTATTACAGTGCATAACAACATGGAATTAAGTGTAAGGGTTTTAACTAGTTGGAAAAAGATTAAGATATTGGTTTCAATATTTTTTTACAAAACTCAGAAATGATTAAGGAAAAAGAAATAGAGAATACAAAGAAATAGGCAGTAGAAATGTCAAATATCTGAACAGAAATGAATAAACTAAGTTGGAAGAAGAAAATTAAAACCAAAAATGGTTCTTTGTAAAGACACAGACATAAATAAATATTATACACAACTGATTAAGAAAAAATAATGGAGGTCACAGGGAATAGCATGATAACTGAAATGAGATATAATTAGTATTACTCTGTTGCACAACACCTGAAGAAATGATTTCACAGTATTTTTTGAGAAAGGCTCAAACTGTGAATAAAATATGTATGATATATCTTAGAGTGATACTGAATATAATAACATAAATGCTAATATTTTTCCATAATAAAAAATAAATAATGAAAACAATTTGGGCAAATAGATTTAAAAGTTAGACACAATAATCAATTTCCTGAAAGCATATGCATTATTTTTAAGAAGTCCTTTAAGAAATAACAATTTTAGAAAACTTATGAAATTGGATATGACCTATTAAAGTTATACATATATACACATATATATTGTATTTGCATTTGTTTTATAAGTTATATTATAAATAAAATATTTTTATGTATAAAATTTACAAGCCAAAGCTTACCACTTCAGGCAATAAAGTGTATTATAAAGCCAGTGATTCAAATAGAGCAGTGATGGCATAAGAATAAAGAAATTTTAGAAAATTATAAAGAACAAATGAAATGTAGAATATGTGAAGATGGCAATAAAAATCAATGGGCAAGAGTGGGACTAGTTAGCCCTTTGTAAAAACATTGTTTTATGGAATATTACAATATATTTTATGTAAAAGATATAAATAATATAACTTAGTTTTAATGGATAGGACCATAAATTATTAGGACACGTACATAATATTTTCATATATAAACATACACACTCATGTAACTATTATGGTAATCACTAACATTTAAATACATGGTGATTGTATGTGTATCTGAAATTCTTTGTGGTCCTGTTTGCTATGTTTTATAATTAAATATTTCAGTTCAAGTTTAAGGAAAAATGAAGCAAGTATACATTCAGAGAGCATAATACAGTCCAGTCTTGCTCAGTGGTTCTTTTGTGGGCAAGTACCTATAACATATATTATTTTAATTCTTCAGACCGCAGCATGCACTACTAACTACCTATCTCTGCAATGAAAATATTTCCTAAACTTTCATAGTTGAACAGATAGTCGAGTTTATTTTTACTTCCTTTTTCTACTTTATTTTTAATTAATTTTATTAATCGATTTATAGACAGGACATGGGGCAGAAGAGGAGAGGGGAAGAGAGGGGAAGGGAGGGGAGGGGAGGAAAGGAAAACATCAATTGGTTGTTCCCCTAATTCATGTACTCACTGCCTGATTCTCGCACCTGCCCTGACCAGGGATCAAACTGCTACCATGGTGCAGGGGGACCACACTCTAACCAATAGAGGGGCCTGACCAGGGCCTATATTCTTCTAAATCTTGAATGGCCTGTTGCATGAATAGTTTTCATTTTGTTTTATCTCCTAAACCTGAATCTGCACCATTGTAGGAATGGCATTATTTTGCTCTAGAAATTATTTGCAGGATTAAAGGATGAGGAGCAATGACCTCAACAGTTAAAACCTCCCTCCCACTGTGACTTGTGTGACTGCAGCCAAGTCAGGCGACTCAGTGACAAGCTAGCACCTTTCTAACACCAGGTAAACGAAGGAGCAGAGCCTCACCATCTGTACATAATTTTATTTTCCATTGAGATACAGTATCATCTCTAACCATCTCTTGCATTTTAATTCGCCCTCGGAAATGAAATAAACCACACTGCAGTCACAGAGCAAATGAACATATGTAGGTGGCTTCTGAGTGAACTTGGCACCCGTCCCCTCGCATGTCGCTGTCTTCCCTGAACCTGCTGTCCTCTGCTCCATTTGATCCGTTTCTGTTTGCCTGTCCCCCCACGCAGGGCGCTTGGCAGCCCAGGAGTCGGCAGCACGCTGACCAGCCTTCGCTGGTTACCAGCAGATGTTGGGGAAGTCACATTTCTAAGATTTATATTCTCTGCAGAATAGAGGACAGGGTTTTAAAAATAAATTTTTTGCCACATCACACGTCCTCCTCTTTTGATAGTTAGGCACGCACAAGGCGGTTCTGGGAGAAGAGGCAAACTTTTGGAACACTTTCTGATGATGGCCTTAGGCCCTTTCTTGGTGATCAACCCGGGCTGAGTGTCCAAAATGCTGCAGAATCTAAGTGCTCATCCAACCAGGTCAGGCTGTGAAATCACACCAACAATCTCACTGAGTACAAAGTTGGAGGAAAATACAATTTAACAGCCACATTAGAGGCTTGTTAAATTAATACTATTTTAAGACTATTATTTATAGAAGTTAATATGGACCTATTCTCCCTGGCGGGAAATGCATAGATGATTAATTCATGGTCTTTGCCCTCAAAAGAACTCAAACTTCGGTGATCACAAAGAGGGATAGAAAAAACTAAAATAGAAGTGAGATTTAAAAAAAAAAAAACAAACAAACATGTGAGGTGGGACTAAAATTGCACCTGTATGTAGTATAAGCACAGATAAAATGCCACCTGTATCTAGTATGAGGGTGGTGTACAGTGTGAGTACAATTTGAAACTGAAATGTTGAGATTATGTTCTAATGTTTGGTTGCCAGTTTTATATCTTGCTATTCACAGTCCTTTTAAAGCTCCAAGCCGGTTACTTCTGAATATATAAGGAGGAAGCATATTCACCTTATCTCTGAGGCTGACTTTGAAGTCTGAAGAAGGCATAGGGAATTTCCATTTTATTTTATGAATAGAGTATGTGTAGATGAAAGGAAACACGGAATGTTTGTGCCAAGCTAGAAATGTCTCAGAAAGGACCAAACTGCGTTGCCTCACCTGACAAAGTATTAGATAATGTCTTGCTTGTCTCTCTCTGTGGCCACTAAGCCATTAAACTGATGCAAATTTCATCATTACAGTTATGACTATGTCAGCATTTCAATTATCACGCTACACAGTTAATGATTTACAACAGAGTCATAAAATGTCATTTTTCTCTAACAGGGGGAAAAAAAAGAACAACTTGGGTTATTAGGTCCCTGAAGGAGAACTATTTCTAAAAGCTGATATTTTAAGTCTGGTCATTTTAATTTTAGAGCATCTTTAAAATAATGTTTTAAGGACATTTCTACTCCAGAATTTTAAAAAAGGGATTGGTTTAATATGCATTGAACCTTAGCTATGGAATAATTACTTGAAACTGGGTTTATTTCCAATGTTAATATACTTTCATTTCTATGCCAATTGAAGTTAAAAGTGCTATTTTCAGTGTCACAGGCTGGTAATGATTTAATCTCCTTAAAGGAACCTGAATTTCAAACAAAGTGAGAGAACCATCTAATCCCCTCAAGTTACATTTTTCACGGGGTGCTTTATGGACTGCACATTTCCTAATATCAATTTTCCACATAAGTGTTGTTTTGATCACTTAAATGAAAACAGACATTGTGTACGCCAGAATTTAACCTGACACAAAAGAAGACTGGCTTTTGTTCTTGGCATCTGGGAGGTCATTTCTAAACCCTTGGAGTGTCCTGCCTGACTGGAGCATCTTTCTTTGTCTGGGTGTCTTGGGCCAGCCAGAGAGTCACCTTGTGCTTCCAAAGGGAGGACCTGCCGCCAGGTTAATGCTGGGATGCAGGCTGGGTCTTTGAGACACATGCTGGAAGTGGAGCTATGGAGAGGCTGCTGCTGGCAAGCAGTCATGTGGACCACGAGTTGCGCCCAAGTGATGTAGCTCTATGAATCTCTGCACCACAAGAACCCAGTGACCCTCTCTGGCTGCCCACACTCTGGTTGGTCATGTTGGGCACCAACCTGGGAGCTCTGCATTTGGTTCCCTCCTGGACTCTACCCTATGCGTCTCTTCCCTGGGTGTATTTTATCTTCTCCCTTGTAATAACCACAACCAGGGGTAAAAACTCCCTCCGTGAGGTCTATGGGGCCTGCTAGGGAAGCAGCAAAGCTGAGAGCGATGCTGGGAGCCTCGTAAAGGATCAGTTGGTGTCAGAAATGAAGGTTTTCTTGGGTAGACTGTCCTCTTTACCTCAAACTTGGCCAAACCCTCCCAGCAATTTTTTTAAATAGTTGTATTACATCCAAGATGTATTTTTGTTGCATTGCAAGTCACTTCATGGTTTGTGAACCCACAACTTGATTTTGTGTGCGTACATAGACACACAAAATTTTATAAAATGTAATTAACAAAATCCTACAAATCCTTGAGCAACCTAGAAGTGGGTTTTCTTAAAAGATATATAGGATTTTCACTGAAGACATTCAATTAGCACTTATTATATATATATGTGTGTATATATACATATATATAATACATATAAATACATATATACATATATATACACACAAAATATTCATATTTATTTGTCATATATAATTTCACTTGTTACATATTACAAATTTAATTCCAATATATAATATATAAATATGGAGGAGAGAGACAGAAACAGAGAAACTGAATACTGGTTGTAAAAGTAGGAGGAAAATCTGATCAAACTGAAAAAAACATTAAGAATCTTGCACACAGAGAATATTTTGATGGCTGCCAGGTGCAAGGGGCATATGGAAGAATGGGTGAAGAGGTAAGGGGTTAAGAAGTACTAATAGGTAGTTATAGAACAGCCATGGGGATGTAAAGTACAGTATAAGAAATAGAGAAGCCAAAGAACTTACACCCAAGACCCATAACATGAATAATGGTGGGGGTACTGCCTGAGGGAATGGGGGTGCTGGGTGGAGGGTGACAAAATGGAAAAATCAGGACAATTGTAATAGCATAATCAATAAATTGTAATTTTAAAAAACTCAAGTGAAAATAGGAAATAAAACTAAGAGTCCCAATACTATGCCATTTCCTTCGTGAAATAGTGATTATCCAGCAGGGAATGCTTTAGTGATATATTAAAGGAATAGTATAATGTCTGTGACTACTTATGACCTGATCAAGCTTGATACTGAAGCCACTGATATAGTTAAATATAAAAATCAATGTTTCATAACAAACTCTTCTTTTCGTTCACCAGTCTGTTTTGTCTTGCATAAAATGTGCTCCTAAAGTTCAGGGCCGCATAAAATATATATATAACATGCTATAAGACGTTAGATTTGAAGGGAGTGGGACCTCAAGTTACCTCATGATATTCTGACCAAAATAATTTTTCATTAATATAGTTCTTTTCATATAGAACCTGGAAAACCTTGAAACTGGAGGTGCATAATGAAATTCAGAAAATATTTCATTCTGTTTTGCAAAATAAGCTGGTCTTCTCAAAGATTAATATAATGAGTTCACAAATGGGAGAAAATATCTCTCAATTTACTTAACTGGATGACTTAATACTGTTTGTCCAATTGCCCCTTTGGCTTATTTTTAATCTCTCACTGTCTTTCACAGTCAGTGTTTAATATAATCCTATTTAAGGCCACTTGTAGCAAGTGGAGTAATTAAGTAAACAATGCCCTGAGCTATATAATCCAATAGAGTAAACACTGTAGGCATTTTTTAATAAAACAAAAGGAAAAAAGAGAAAAAAAACAATTGGCTCTTGATTTTGGCTAAGTAATGCTGTTTACGCTGTGTTCATTAATTATTTATTAAGCACCTCTTCTAATCAGGGTGTTATGCTATGCACCTTTGCCTCAAATTGATGAGTAATGACTTCACTCTTGGTCTCAAAGTGCTCGTGGTTTAAAAAGGGAAGGTTTAAAAGGGAAGATTTGAAATAGACTCAGTTAACAACAATGCCCATCTGAATGTGATAGCACCTGCAGGTAGCTAGGCACTGAATGCAGAGTGAGTTTTGGGGAGACCTGTCTACCTGCCCAACGAGTAGCAACCAAGGCTCCATGCAGAAGTGACATTTTCAAACAGTGCTGATGCATAGCTAAGAGTTGGATAGATGAATATAGGAATGCATGGTTGCATTCCATGTCTAGTGGGATGCATTGATAAAGATTTAAGTAAATATGACAAATTTTTAGAGAAAATCAAATGTGAGCTTCGACTATGGAACTCAATAGGTTTGGGCCTAGACTGTGGAAGGCTGCCAATGCCAAGTTGAGGGGTACATATTATTATGGGTCTGTGTACAACAAATGTTAGCATATGACTGTTCTATAAGGATCTTTTCATAAAGGGCAAAAATATATAATAGACAAACTGTCTTCTGTGGGAAATTTTAAACACCATTTTATTTAATAATGTGACATCTAATTTTTTTAAAACTTTATTTTTAAAAAGATTTTTATATATTATTATTTTTAGAGAGAAGGGAAGGGAGAGAGGCAGAGAAGGAGAGAAACATCAATGTATGGTTGCCTTTCACCTGCTACCAGATATGGACCTGGCTGGAGACCTGGCTTGCAACCTGTTTATGTATCCTGACTGGGAATTGAACCAACAACCTTTGGGTTAGCAGGTCAGAGCCTTATCCACTAAGCCACCAGCCAGGGCAGTGACATCTAATTTTTGACATTTTTTGTAACTTTTAGTAGAAAGCTGTTCATTTAGGTTTCTCATCATTTTCATATTTATAAGCTAATGATTTTAATTTCATGTTTTTTGAAACAAAACATTTATTATACCCACATGTGGGTTCCACTTCTTCTTTTTTTTCTTTTTGTGTTTACCTACTCTGATTGCCTTTAGAAATCTGAGCTGTTGTCAACAGCTGGGGACAGCCATCCACAAGGAACAGAGAACATTGGGAGAAAATGCTGAGTTATGTCTGGCACCTTGACATGGATGGGTAAGGCTGAGGTATCCAGTGATCACTGAGATCAACACAGACATGAGTGCAGTGGGAGTGAAGGAGGCAGGCACCCCCACTTCCCAGCACCCAGGGTCACCCTGCTCTGCTCCAGCCTCACCCTGCAGCCTGACACCATGCCCAGCTGCAGGCTTCCTTCCAGACTAACTGAGATGACACGTTGGCCTGTTCAAGGCATTGGTTATCATTTTAATCACATTTCCTCTGGGCTTTCTCACACAGGGTGTGAGAAATAACTCCCACACAGGGTGTGCCAGTCGCATGCACTGGTTTGTGAGTTTAACACAAAGCATGACAGTTCATTTTCATTCCCAGTTTTCCAGGGTAAAATTCAAAATAGCAACAGATTCAGGGCCAACACCGGGAATGGGCCCTGCAGCAGGTGCACGGGCTCCTGGCCAGACCAGGTAGGAGCAGGTCGGCAGTAGCTGGGTGATGTGAAGTGATTGGAGGGCTCACATGGGCTGGGGAGATGGAGGCTCATCAGAAGTAGTGACAGTTTTCAACCAGCACAGAATCGCTCGATGTTTAACAGTCGGTGGGCTGCACTAACACAGGACTCTGCATCTTGAAGTGAGACAGGGTTCCAATAACACCTGCTGCTTGGCATTGATCAACTAATTAAGGAAATGACCACCAGTTTCAGCTAAGTAGGCAGGGAATCTCTATGTTGGCTCTGTAACTTTTAAAAAACATCCTCACCTAACCGTATGTTCATTTGCTTTAGAGAGAGAGGAAGTGAGAGAAACAGAGAGACAGAGACATCCATGTGAGAAACATCCTTCAGTTGCTTCCCAAAACACCCTTTCTGGGGACTGAACCCCAAGCTTAGGTTTGTGCCATGACTGAGGATCAGGCTTGCAGCCTTGGCTATAGCTTTTAAAGGAGTTCATCTGATTGCATCATTATACTTCACATAATCCTGTCAGTGTTGCCATACAAAGGGCCCACCCAAAGGCTAACGTATAAAATTTGAACATTTGGGGAGGGTTATTTGTGGCCCTATGAATATTTCTTTTTTCTATGCATGGTTTGTTTGTCCTTGGTTTCCATCTAAATCTCATAACACCATCTTACCTGACTTGTTCATATTTTTTTGAAACCCTGAAAATGCAGAACTACATACCTAACTATATGTATTGAAATATTAACAGTTCTTTGTCTCTGAGCCACCTTGACACATGCCACTCAATAACAATGCAAAAGAGAGAACTCAGTGGTGTATATTTTGGGGAAAGGAAAATGACAAAGAAGGACAGTTGAAGAAGGGCTGCCATTTGAGCCTAAGAGGGCAGGAAGGGGCCCTGGCTGGTAGCACAGTGGACAAGGTGCTGGCTTGCGAACCCAAAGGTCATAGGTTCGATTCCCAGCCAACGCATATTACCAGGTTGCAAACCAGGCCTCCAGTCAGGTCTGTGGCTGGAGGCAGGTGAAACACAACCATACATGGATGTCTCTCTCCCTCACTGCCTCTCTCCCTTCCCCTCTTTCTAAAAACAATGAAATAAAATCTTTTAAAAATAAAATAAAATAAGAGGGCGGGAAGGGAAGGAGAAGAGCAAAACCTATTAAGAAGCCAGCGATCACACTTACAGGGATAGAGAAAGATGACCAATAAAAGTATCTATTACTGGTTAGAGGAAAAAATATGAATGGGTTAAAAAACAGAAGAAGAAATGGAGAGAAAAACAAGGAGCCTCAGAAACAAGAAAAAGGAAAATAAGGAAGAGCACTAAAAAGGAGAAGGTGTGAAATAAAACACGAGAACGAGAAAAGATAAAGAAAAGGTGACAGTGATAAGAACACTAAGGAAACCTGAGAGGCAGACAGGGTTACACTAGATACTAAATAAATAGGGAAAATTTTTTTGAAAGAAAGAAGAAGAGGACTAGCACAGGAGAAATTAGAAGAAAAATATGAAGCCACTTAGCTCTAATAGGCTGAACTGCACCCTTTACTTAGGATATTTATTAAGCAGTTTTAAATAATACTTAATTGATGGACCAGACACTTGAGAGCTTTAAAGGAAAACCCAACATTCAATAATAATTGGGATATTGTGGAGACTTTACAATCATCAATAGTTATCTAAATAGAAAAACATATATAAAACAAGAGAAGACCACTTTGGGCAAGAGAAGATCACCAGAGGCAGTCTAGTGATTAACTCTAGAATATTAATTAGGAAAAAGTTATTTTTTATCTACAAGTCATGAAAAGATACATTAACAATATCAATCAACCACCATTTGACTGTATCTCAATACTCATGATATAAATGACTGCTAATCACAACAAGGGCATTAGGCTGAGCAGAAGGAGGACAAGAAATGACCAGGAAAGATTTATTCTACTTGAGCCAGTGGAACAGGTGAAAAGAAAAGTGAACTATAAAATGCACTTCTTGCTAATTATAACAAACCATGACCGAAACTCATTAGAGATGAATTAATTCCTCCCATGCTAGAAAACATACAAAGATTATCCTGGGTTCACAATAGCTATGGGTTGTGTTATTATTTTATTTGTATAGTTATTTTGATGATAGGAGAGGGTGTGAGGGTTATAGTTGATGGATATGTGAGGCCTGTCCTGAAAGTATCAAACCAATGTCAATCTAATTAAAATAGTTTGTGAGACCAATACTTTCAGGACAGACCTTGTAGTACTTTCAAGTTTGTAGGCAAGCGTGGCATCAAGGTCCTAATAGTATATATGTTAAATTTTGCATTTTCAGGTCTTGGCTGGGTAGTTCAGTTGCTTACAGTATTATTCTGTTACACCAACATTTGGGGTTCAATCTCCGATCAGGGCACATACAAGAAGCAACCAATGAATGCATAAATTTAGAAAAAAGGGAGATTCAAACTGATCTCTCTCTTTCTCTCTCTTTTTCTCTTTCTGAAATCAATAAAAAATGCATTTGCAGCAAGGTGAACTTCTAAAAGAATGAACACTTTTCAAAGAACAGGACACTTTTCTTACCTGGTGTATTTTCTCTATTTTTCCTTCCTTCACACTTTATATTATAGTTATATTGCCCTGTCACCTATAGTAGTACTTTGTGGATTATATCAACAAATGAATGGTCTTATTATTTAATAAATATTCAAGAGACTGGAGGCAGTAATTGATCAGACATGGTCAGACAATATAAGGTGCAGAGAAAAAAGGGGAAGAAAGTCATAAAGAAATAGGGAAGGCAGGAAGAGGAAGGCATGAGAAAAAAGAATTGTATACAAGTATTTTAAATAATTTGTTTGAATCAAAACACTACAGTCAATAGTGAGGCCCTAATAGGACACAGTATGTCATTTTGAATATTCATGTTGTAAAAAGAACACAGAGACATTTAGGAGGATCCAATACAAATAATTAAAGAGAAAGAAAATAAAACCTTAATTGGAGATGAAAGGAAACAAACAATATTAAATAGAAGAAGTCAACACTAGTGATCAAAGACAACTTTATCTTTTCCATGGTCTAAAGAGTATCAGTCTGCTCCTATCTAGTTTCTACATTCTTGCTGGTCCTCTCTGAGAAAGATTTGTAAAACAAAACCCCTTGATGCTTTTATAATAAATTCTTAAGGCATATTTCACCTTCAATTCCAACTTGAGCTCTATATCCTAAATATTATTAAAAACAGATGGTCTAAATGAAACAGATCAGGATGAACAGGAAAAAATAAGTAAAACCCCCTATTTATAACTTTTTGCATTCATTCAGTAACACTTGAGTTGCCATAATGCACTAGATGTTGGAAGCAAACAGTGAGGAAGGCAGCCTGGGTCCTTTTGTGGAGAGAATTTATATAACTCTGATATTGAATAAAGAGGCAGTTAAGACTCAATATAATGCTGGGTAACTCATTAGCACAAGCCATAGCTGTGTAAAAGAATGATAATTAACTCCTAGATCTGAAACACACAGCAAGGGAAGGGAGCCTGTTTAATAATGAGCCAGGTGAGAAATCCCATTCGGACCAAGTAGCTTAACATAAAACGCCCTGAAGCATAGGGACCTTAGATTTCAAGACTTGGACAGTCACTATAAAGAGAACAGCTTCCATCAGGATGGCTGAGTCACCAGGGAAGATGATCTAATTAAAGGACAGGCTAATAAACCTAATGAGAAAAAAGACAAGTTTTTCAGATTATCGATGGAATCTTTTCTACTTCACAGAATAAGATTTTGTTCATCAGGTTGTTATTAGTAGTAAAAACATACTGTGGCAAAAATGGAGTCTCTATAGCACTTTTAGCATTCTTAATGAGGGCTGCTTCCCTCAAGGATTTTGTGTGTGTGTGTGTGTGTGTGATTTACACCAGATCCAGGTACAGTAGTTCACCAAAGTTCCTCAGGTGGATCTACTGAGGCAGGATTAAGTAAGAAGTTAGGGAAATTCCATGGTAAGAGGAATGGGGAAACTGAGACAGACAGCTGAACACACTAGCTTCATTCAGCACCCTGATCACCTGCCTCCTTCTCCCTTGTCTGTCCACTCTCTTAAGCATTAAACCCTCAGGGCGATGAAGTTCTCATCAGCATCAAATGACCTTAGGGGCCAGGCCTCAGGACCTCAGGACTGCAGAGGTGGACTTCTAGTCAAACCAGAGATAACATTCAGGTCAGGGTTGTGTTTCAGCTCCAGGCCAAGAAAAGCAGCAAAACCAGATGAAGCAAGGTCATGGCTGGCAACAGGATCAGCTGCAATGACCTGTGTGACCCCTTAACCTACCACCCACCAATCAGTAGAGACCGGAAGAGGACATACTTGGAAAGATGATGAATATGCTATTGAGATCCTTTCCTAAAATTCTTGTCTTTAGAAAACAGATAAAAACCCTCAAGACACAGGACCCAGCATTCCCATTCTCTCTCTGGAGCACACCTGCATCTTTCCTCCTCCCTTCCCAAGACCTGTACCTCTGCTCTCCTTCTTCAATCACCATTCTCTTGCTTCTGAACGCATGCAGCCGAGCTGACCCACTTCTGCCCCTGACGTTCTCTCTGTACAGCCTGCTCAATGCTTTCTTTTGAGTGTACTTTCATTTTCCCAAATAAATTTCTTCTTGCTCTAGAGTTGCGGAACTGAAAGCCTTTATCACTGCTACCCCTGACGAGTACAGTGAAGCCATCACGGTTGACGCATGCGCATTCCCCATCGCTCTCCTTGGCTGCCAGGTTATGTCAATGTCACGCAAACGGTTGGTAGTATATTGGCAATGGCTGTACTTTCCCCTGACTGACCTTGTATATTTATAAGCATAAGTACATATAAATATAAATATAAACTATGGTGGAATCTGTTAAATGCCAAATGCTTAATCATCATTTTTAGAGGTGATCTCCAAACTTTTTCTGCCAATACTGAGATTACTACTTCTGAAACAGTTGAATATCTTGCTTCAACATGGATCTCTAGAAAAGCTTTGCCAAAATAGTAACCATGCCCATGTAACTGAAATTATTCATCCACACCAATAGTTATATACTCCACTTGAACACTTTCACAACTAAAATATAATTTGATTTGTCTTTGATTAGTCAATTATAATAAGTAGAAACTATATAGCAGTCAAGAGTCTAGATTGTGATCATCTATTTAATTTGAATTTTCCCTGTTTAAGTTTGGAAGTGGGATGTAACTCAATATATATTCGGTGTTACATTATTCGACCAACCTTGTTTTAATGTAGATGCTATATTATCACTTGCAATCAGGCTTCAGAGAGTTACAGATTTGGGGAAGAGTTGTCTCTAAAAATATGATCTCCAAAAATTTTCACATTTTAGACTATGAAATGCTTTTGGGTATTTATATACACATACATACACTGCTTTGACCTAATAGGAACAACAATGATTAAAAAAGAAAAGGGGATAAGTACAGGTTAACCGTTTGCCAAAAAATTCTGTAGACCTTTTAAAATGTATCAAGTGATCAACCTAGAGGTACCCAACTGGTGCCAGGAAAAATGCCCCAAGAGCCTGCGAAGGAGACAGCTGCTCCTACTGCTAAATTATCTCCGTCAGGTTGGCCTGAACTTGTACAACTGGCTCACCCACACAACACCCTGCGGTCTTGTTTGAGCTAATTATTTAAAAATAGTTTGCTTCTTGAGCAAATGTGAATCCTCTCTCCACATTTATCCTATTGCCCTAGGAAAACACTCCTTTGTTCTCCAGGCAGGCACGTGAAAGAAAATAACATGTGTGGAGGAGACCTTACGTGGGTTGTTAGATAAAAGGGGCACTTTGTTGATCGGCACTAGCTCTTTCTACCCCTGCTCCTATTTTACGTTCATTCAGCCCCTTTTAAACAAAAGTTTATGAAACTGCAATAAAGTGGCTGAAATGCTGAAATTTAATAACCAGAGGTTTAAAATATTAAAATGCTATGTATTGTGAAGCAAAAAAAAAAAAATTGCACATGCAAATGTACTTACTTTTGATCTTACTATGTCATAAACATATCCTGAGACAATGAACTGCTCCATGGAGAAGTGAGGATTTCATTAATTTTATTAAAATTCTGTGACACACAGTTATATATATATATATATAGTTATATAATACATATATATAATATAATTTTGCCAACCTGACAAAAAGATAGGCCTAATTTTGATTGATTTACAAAAAATAATACTAAAAGTAATTACCTACCTTTTTGCTCCAAAGTGACTTTTTACAAAGTCAGTTGCCCATACTTGCATAAAAGGATTTCTGGTACCAAGAATTAACCAATTGTAGGCAACCTTATTACGCCACATGACCAAGAAGATGCAACTCTGTTACGTGACCTATATATCTCTAGTTCAAGGCAGGACATGCACACCTGACAGCTACTGTGGTGTTATTTTTTAATTTGACAATCTCAGGGAAAAGAGGTCAGTGCCCCTGACTAAATAGACAGGTATGGCATGTTTTAAAAATTCCTGCCGCACTCTGGTTGAAAAGTGCTTCTGTAATGTATTAATTAAAAATCATTAACGCTTTTTCTGGTATCTTTTGCCTTTTTCCAAATAGCGCTTTTCCTGACTCCTGGAAAATAATTGACATATATGACTATGTAAGTTTAAGGACGTTTTCTTTGATTTACATATCACATTTTGAGTACTGTTAAATGCATGACAATATTTCCCACCAAAACCAGTGAATTTAAAAGAAAATTCTTAGTATTAGGACACATTTAAAGATCATCTTTTGATTCTCTAATAATTTTCAAATTACATTATTATTTTGGCAAATGTGTCAATAATCTCCAAAATATTTGCTATTATGTTTATCTGAAGATAGAAAAACTTGTAAAACTCTTATCTTTATTTTTTAATGTTATTTTTCTTATATATTATGAAAGTTTCATACAAGAGAGAAGAACTAAGTTGCTGTAAACATACTTTTTAATGTATTCAAAACTATTTTATAGTGTAGGTGGCAAATTTAGGTTGGAGAGAATTTTGGGGAGTGAAAGAGTTTTACATGCTACATAATAACAGCTTGTGCTGGTGACAATAATTGGGTTATACAAAGCACAAAAAAGTATGAAAGTCCTCCAATTTAGTTTTCCTCCCAGCTATAGAAAATTAAAGGTAGAGCTCACTTAATTCAATGCCAAGGATGTTCCACAACATATGCATTAAAATTAAATATAGAAGTTGAGTTATTTACATGGTGTTGTCAGCATATCTGCATCATTGTTTAGAAAATATTCCTTATTAAGTTTTAAAATCAGTATAAGATATACAAAATCAAAATTCTTCAAAAAGAGTGAGACAGAATGTCACTTCTTTGCTACATTCATGTCAGTTGCAATGATTTCTGCAATGCTAGCATGTATTCGAGAACATATATGCATCCCTCAGTGTGTATACAATATATGCATATCAGATTGGAGTTTTTCAATACCCTCTATAATTTATTATATTCTGAAGTTCAATTGAAATTATATATAACTCTTTGGAGTTCATATTTCATGTGTAATTCACATGCAATATCTAACCTAAAATTAAGAATATTACAACAAATATATTGAGGTCTGCATACATTGAATCCACTAGAGAAAGAGCTGCCACTGGAAAACTATATATGTGATTTTAAAATAGTATTATTATTATTAAAACAATGACTACTAGATCCTGAACAGACTTTTAAAGTACAGGGTGATTTTCTTCAGCCATATGGAGGACTTTTCCCCTGGGACCTTGTTTGCCAGGAAGAATGCTGGGTGGGAAAGACCAGCAGCTGGCATGCTAATGAGTCCACTTCACTGCAAATGAGTTGATTATTATTCCATTCCTGCAGTCTAGTAATTCTCAGTTGCATGTCATTTATACATAAATAAAAATAGGTATTATGTTAGAGCTAAAGTCTGGCAATCTACAAGAACAACATTTACATAGAGAAGAGACACTGGGAAACGTATGCAAATGAAGCTGGAGGTAATGGAAAGCTACAGAGTTTAAATGTTTCATAAAACAGCCCTTCTTATTCAGGAAAAACATCAACAAAAACAAATCTGTATGAATATGAACTTCTCGTAATTGGGGTCCAGCCTTGTTTTATCATTATATAAATCAAAGGTAGGAAGATAATACTGTTTTTGACCTTAAATGATTTCTCATGAATTATTATTTTATCAGAAAAAGGCTTTCATGTTAGCGTGTTGAGGACCTGAATTTTGAAATCAAATAGATACTTCAGAAATTTAAAACACTCAACAAAAGTTAAATCCAAAATGGTTTTGATACAAAAGTAAAATATGAAATTAATTTTATAATACTGAAATATAATGAAAGTAAAATAGAAGCTCAGTTGGTTAGAGCATTATCCCAATGCACCAAGGTTTCAGGTTCGATATCCGGTCAGGGCACATACAAGAATCAGCCAATGAATGCATACATAAGTGGAATGATAAATCAATGATTCTCTTGCTCTATCATTTTCTCTCTTTCTAAAATCAATAAAGAAAAAATTAAAAAATAGATAAAATATAAAATGAATAAGACAGACAGTATTTAAATTCTATTGTGGATAAAATCAAATATATACAATTATGTATAACAGTTTAATGTGAATCAATTGACAATAAACAAAATATGAGTAAATAATTTAAGACATATAGCCAATGCATTGATAATGCATTTTGCTAATTAAAACATACTTTAAAATAGGAAAGTTAGTTCAATTGTAAGGCTGTTCATTGATAAAATATTCAGGTCAAAGTATAATGTGTAAGCTTCATAACAATAAATTTATTAAGTCATTAAATCATAAAATTTATAAATTTTCAGGGTAGTATGATTTGTGTTAAGGAAAAAGGGTTGAAATTTAGTACATTATTAAACTATGGACTAAAGAGAAAGGCTATGAGAAAATTCCAGGGAAAGAGAAATGATTGCCTGATATAAAGTGCACATTTCTTTTTTATTTGCTTGTTTGGTGAATTAAATTAGTAGTTGGTGATTATCTTGGTAAAATAAAAATCTGTCAAAGCTTTTAAAAAAACACTAATAAAATTTATGTAAATTGCATTTCTTGCAATTATAATTGCTTACCTAAGTGCAGAAAATGTGAAATTAATATTCAAACTATTGTTCAAGATCCAATTATCCTCATTATTTACAAGTAAAGTTATATTTTAGAAAGCAATGTAATGTCTTTCATAATGTTTTGAAATTTTAAATTGTGTAAGCATATCAGAGTAGTCTAGAATACCAGAACCAAGAAAATTACTACCAAATTAATTCTACAGGGTTTGAGACTGGGAAACCTCTTTTAGCAATAATCAAGGGATACATTAGAAGAATAAGACTTGTCATAAGAGAGAAACATAGATAAAATCTAGAATATTCAGGAAATATAACAAACAATAACAGAAGACATTGACTTAGAAAAAATATTATATGTAGAAAGAAGCATGCTTATAAGAGTAAACAAAAATTCACCAGTCCTTGCCAATAATGCATAAATATTTAAAAACTAGAGGAAGAATAATTACCTAGCATAACATGATTACAAGTATATAAACTTAGACAGCTTTTAGAAAATAAAAATTTTGTTTTATACATACATGTAAAGCATTTCCAAATACTGAAACAACTTTTGTTTTACAAGAACTTAACATTATTACTAGTGCACAATATTGTCCCAAGAAGGTTAGCAGGCTGTTGTTTTAGTCTCACAAATAACATGGAATAAACTTTCAAATCATTAGCTGCTTATTCCAATCTGTTGTACCCTTTGAAAGACTGCACTTCACAGGACTTGCCCACTTGGCCCCAGAATCATGATCAATTGTTATGTCAATGTCATGTCATGTACCCTTCACGTACCACCACTTCCTGGTTCTGGTCCAAGTTTCTACACCAGAATTTCCTTGGCATGATTTTCCTCTAGACCACAGCAGCAACAAAAAAATCCATCAAAAATGCCTAAAACCTCATTATAGAGTTTACTGCATTATTTAGTCAAATAAATGCCTATATTTTCCTCATTCTAGCAACCCTGGAGATTTCATGGACTCCTTACCAAAGATGAAAATAAAGGAGATTTTTTTGAGGGTCTCGTTCTTCCATGACTTCCTTCATTGTCTTCGTTTGACTTAAATGTTAGCTAACCAGTAATGTTGCAAGATCATTTATGATCATTTGATGCAATGCTACGCTAAATGCCATTGGCTAAAATTCAATGTACTGAAAGCTTTACTTTATCTATCCTCTCCTGATATGAGCATGTAAATGGTGAATGTTTTCTATGTGCATCATATGCATCTTATACACATTATATGTCAGTATAACTTGAATATGCATTTTTTATTCATATATCCAAGGGTATATCACCCAAGGGTATATCATCTAAGTGATAGCTGTCAATCATTTCATTGGTTATACTTGAATCAGAAACATCAATGTAGTAATATTTGATTATGCAGAACTTAACATAATACATACTTTACATGACCTTTGAGAATGTGCTTAAGCTTTAAAAATTGAAGTATTTTTAAAAGAACAAGATGCATGACCTGATTTTTGAAACCAGAGGAGACAAAACTATCAACCTATTGGTAATCAAATGCCACCTTAAAGTTGTACATTGTATCTCAAGTTACACATCATTATAATCTTACTTTATGTGTCTTCTCTCTTTTTTTTTAAAGATTTTATTTATTATTTTTAGAGAGAAAGGCAGAGAAGGAGAGAGAAACATCAATGTATGGTTGCCTTTGACCTGCCTCCAGCTACAGATCTGGCTGGAGACCTGGCTTGCAACCTGGTCATGTTGCCCTGGCAGGGAATCGAATCAGCAACCTTTGGGTTCAAAGGCCAGTGCCTTATCCACTGTGCCATCAGCCAGGGCCCTGTCTTCTCAATACCAACAGCCACCTTTTAGTTCTTGAAAGTTAAAATTATGTTGATTTTCATCAGTTAAGAATTTCTGTCTCACTGGTACTGGCATAATCAGAAGAAATAAATAATTGTAAAAACTATTCCATTAATAAGAAGTATATAAAAGAATATGCACACACTTTAAATGTCCTCTTTTACAGTTACAAAACTTAAAAAATAGTCTAGCCCTTTATTATTTTGTTATATTTATTTGCTTGACCAGTTCCTGACAGTTAGATCAGAAAAGATTTTCAAATGTTGTTCATAAAATTGCTTCCTTGGGGACTTAATAACATAATCATTGAAAAACCAAAGAAAGAAGAGACCTTCCAGATCATCCAATTCATTTGCAGTGGAAAAGTATTGACTGAATCCTGACTCAGATAAGTTTTGTGTGCACTCTTTCTATTGGCCATAACTATTTTTTTTTTTATTTTGTAAGAATGTGCCATGAACCATGAACTACCGTTGATTTACTTTGTAAAAAGTTCCCTTGAACAAATTAATCCTGCTTATGCTAAAAGCTGAATCAATTGGTGTCACTGTCCCAGATGACCTGAAAGGGGAAATTGAACCACATTTAGATCTCAAAGTGAGTATGTCATTTTCAAATAGTTCGTATTTTTAATACACACAAAAACCCTACTGACAACAAAGATAACACAGCTTCTGGGCTGAAAAGGAACAACAAAATGGTCCTGACCTTCACTATACTTGTCAGATAGGGCATTTTCCTATTTATAAAATTTTGTAACACACGGCCTGTCTGGTCAAGTGGTACAGTCTGTGTATGATAATTGGTGGGCTCAAACCAATGCTTATTTCTACCAACAGAGCCAATCCTATGGCAGAATGCAATTGTACTTTTGGTAGTCATAGGCACAATCAAAAGAGATGTTTTAGGTACGTGAAAAATACATTTCTCATTTTTTGCCTTTAATGACACATGAATTTTTAGGACAGGTGAGACAAACTAGTAGCAAACTTTTTGGTAGGTCCATTCTGATGAGCTGTAAAATAGCAAGTATTATGCTGAGGCAATAAAGGCAAGATTTCTTAGGGAATCAGAGAACCAATTATTCAGAAACATGGTATCAGGTCATTCTGCTCATAATTCCCCACCATGCCACGGGTGCATACATTACCAATTTGCGGTATATCTTCAATCTTATCCAATCTAGGCTGAATAAAATGTTGGATTTTATAGTCATTGAAACTGAAAAGCCATTTTCAGAGACTCAGTTATGAATAATGGAGCCAACTGGAAAGCAAGAGAAGACACACCTTCTCATTGCTTGTCTCCCCTTCTCATTGTAATGACCTGGCCCTGGTTCATTTCATCTGTGAACTTCAGTTGCCTTTCTCAAGTTTAACTTTGCAAAGAAAATGGGGCTGCCACATTGCCGTATCAGAGCCATTTCAAATGTTGTAGCTGATAAGGTCTAAAATATTATTTGAAATATCAAATGTAGCTTACAAAATCTTTTTCATTAAAAAATGCATGTTTTACTGTTCCATAATATTTGATAACATTTACAAAATGTTTTATTCCCTTTTCCGGCTAAAACTGCAAATACAATTTATAATAATGTATTGCTTGCATATGTTGAGGGTGAGGTTAGGCTAACAATCGGTTAACACTAATTCTTGGTTCTTGAAATATTCTTGTCTTTGGTTCATATATGGCCCACTTATTTATTGAATATTTCTTTCTTCAATAGATTACTTTTTTAAAATATCCCCTAAGCAGGATAGTTACTATTCCCTCTGTAATCAAATGCTCCTCAGCCCCTTTCTCTTCCCCTCTAAAACTGAACTAGGCATTCCCCTGAATCTCCTGATTATCATTTCCTCACCTACTATCTTATCAGTATCTAGTTTACTTATAACTATTGCTAAAGCATATTATATTGCTGCTGACATTTACCATAGTGTATCCTGTCCTATAAATCTTTTCAGGCTTTTTGAGTTAATTTTATTTTGCTAAGCTCCATCTGTATTGTGCATAGCTATGGTTGTGTATTGACTGCTGTATAATATTCCAGTGTTCACGTATCATTCATTGTCTTTCCCACTTACGGATACTTGGGTTGTTTTCCCTTTTTGCAATTGTGTAGAAAGCTGCTCTGAATAATGCTTTACACAATGACAAGTTGGCGAGCATGTATTATTCAAAGGTGATATCTTGCTTGTACATTAAGCTTTTTCCTTCAAGTGAACATTAACATTTAAACTTTTAACTAAGAAAAAGTGGTGACATTTCTTTTGCTTCTGTGAAATTCTATGAAGTTTTAAAGAAAATATATTCTATGCTAAGTTGCAATATTACCTATTTTCAAAACTGATCTTTACAGCCAGATTGGGTGGGTGCTAGAAACCCAATTTAAGTTGAATTAGCTAAAATAAAAAGTGAATTAACCATGAGTCCATGGTGAAGGTACTGGCATATCTCGTGGAAGTCATGGACAAATGGACAGAAATTCCATTAGGATCAGAAATCAGGGACTAAACTCTGTCCAGTCATTTTGCTGTTTTGTATTCTTTCTTGTTGCTCCATGCTATTCTTTATCCATCTTTATAGTTTATATTTTTACTTCATGTTTCACACCTTAAAAACAACTTTTATTGCTGGCTGTAATCTGAAGTTCACAGAAAGAAGAAAAATAGCCATCGTAAAGAGCTCCCATAATATATGTCCTCAAAACACATTGCTGGGATGTTTTGAGTCCTGCTTCTTAGCCTTGTCACAGAAGGTCAGTTACAGGGTCAGCCTGTGTCAGTCACCCGCTCCTGGACCATTCAACTCTGCGCAGAAGCTTGGGTGCCCCAAGCTTTGCTGGAGGTGCCCAAGGTAACTTTGAGGGTGAACTTGGCAATTTCATGCAGAAAGGTGATAGGAAGTTTCCTAAAAAGAAGTGAGGATGTGCTGAACACACAAACTAATACATGCAGCAACATCTTATAATGCACGTGCGTATAAGCGTTGTCTGACTTTCTTCATTAGCTATTTTGTACTATGTGCCCGAGCATGTATCTATAGTATATTTATGTTTATGTCTATGTGTGTGTGTGTGTGTGTGTGTGTGTGACCAATTTGCTCAGATTTGACCAATTTCCTCTGGTGATGGTGGTGAGAGAGACCCTGGAATAGTCAAATCTCAGAAACTTTGAGCAATTCTCTAATTAAAAGCAAAATAGGCATATATACATACATATATATATGTATATATTCTTCTAATTTTGGAAGCTTTCATATGATATTTAGATAGTAGTAGAGATTCTAACAATAATATATTGAATGTTTTTTAAATTAACTTTTAATATCTACAAATATTTTCATATTGTTACATAAACTAAAATAATATTATGAAGTACATAAACATTAATGGATTAAACTCATTATATATGGAACTGCTATTGTAGGAAAAGTTTAGAGATTTCTTAACCAGAGTTGAATACTAGATTTCTATTTGTGAGATTTTAGTTAGTATCTCTCACATACAGTTGTCATTCTAAACTCAGTTTCAGTCTTATAGAGATTCTCTGTCACTTCTTATTATCTGTGTCCTTTGGATAAAAAAATTAAAGTTAATTGACTGTAAGCATTGAAATACATCTCTTCTTTTCAAAGCTTTTCAAGGTTCCATCTGTGACACAACCAAAAAAGAAATATTTATATTTCAAAGGTATATTATTAGAATTTGTTGTGCATACTTAATACAGTTTTGATGATGGTAGAATGACCAACAACAAGCTAATATAAACTGTCAAGTGGCTCTCTAGAAGGTGACATATGCATTTTCAGTAGCTGTCTTTTGACTGTGCAGCCTCTCTTGCCTTTATTCACTTCGACTTTAACAGAGAAAAAAAGATGAGGCAAAAAGGAGCAAAATATATCTTTATTGGATGATACAGAAGAAGCAGAATAGTGAAATTTCTTAGTTTCAAGTGTGAATTAGAAAAAAAAAAAAGTCTGGTGTCACATATGCCAGAATATCCTAGCATATTGACTGCCTACTGTGCACTCCCAGACTTGGAGAGCTTCTTGGATGTCTCTCTGGGCACCCCGGTGGTGGGTACAGGGGGAAATGAGGAAGTGAATATGGATAACTCCAAACTGTTCTCTCTCCAGTGAGAAGCAAACACTCTCGGCTCTCTGCCTGATGTCCTGAAATTCAACTTAAGATCTTTTTAGCAATGTGTTGTTGCTAAAAATAATTAAGAAAAACAATCTACTGAAACATTTTCCTTTTACCTTTTAGATTTAAAAAATATATTTTGCACAATATTGGCAGAAATCATACTAGAAGTAACCTAGGGAAAAGAAAATAAATTTTAAAGTAAATCTGATTGCTCTAAAGATTATTATGCATAAATTATTGAAAGGAAATTGTAGAATCATCCCCAAATTAATGTGTTTGCCTCATATTTATACCTTTTATAAAAACTAAAAATAATAATTAAGAAAAATAATAAATAAATAAGACAAAAGAAAAAGCAATGTGGGAACAAATCTTGTTTAGGAAAAATTGAGGTGTTCAGACAAATGGAAATGTATTTTAGCGGTGCTGAGGGGGACTGATAACTAGTTTCCTGAGTCCCCGGTCAGTGCCCTTCACATATAGGTTTCCTCAAAACAAAGGCAAAAAAAGTCACAACTTGTAATTTCTTCAGGGATTTTGTAATTTCAGGTGAACAAAAAAATTCAGCATCTTGGGAAATGAATAGTATCTGTTTTCCCCTCTTAAGAGAATTGAATTGGACTGACTATCAATTGTTCCTCATCTTTTTTTCTGCTTGATTCTTTTGAGGCATTCATTCTAGGAATAAAAGCATATAAACTGAAATGCTGAAAATTGTAAAGTTTATTTTAAAACAGGAAGAGCAAGCTTGTCTCTCTCCATATATATATCACAATGCTGCTAAAACACTAAATGAAGAATATCTAAGCATATAGATTCACCTTAAGAAAAGGGGCAGGTTATTGGCCATAGTTGGTGGCCAACACATTCCTATCATTTCAATAAATATGAAATGATTTATTCCATATTATGGCCGTTTTATCCTGGATTAAGACTGTCTTCACAGTTGGAAAAATGTTGTTAATTTTGAGAAAATTTTGACATTTCATCCTTCCTTTTAATCTTTTCACTGAAGTCAAGATTTGTGAAGTTTAAAAGATGCTTCTTTCAACTCTGAGGGAAGAATGGAACTTTTGTGAAGAGCAGAAAATTTGAAAGAATCTCCTTGCTTCTTAAATGCTGGTAAAAGAAAATCACTAACTATTTAGAGGAAAACCTAGAGTTATACAAACCCCATTGTCCCATACATGTTTGTTATTGTTGTTTTGTTTTCTGTTCTCTTTGTTTGTTTTATCAATTAAGGAAGAAAAGAAGAAAACTGAAAGTAAAATGATGATGGCAGTTTGGATCTTTTTAAATTGATTTTTTCTTTACACACACGTGGTAATTGACTGCAGGGATGAATGTGTAAATTAACTTGATTGTGGTAAGCATTTATATATAATCATCTTTAAAAAATCATGTAGTGCAACCTAAATGCATATATTTTATTTGTCAATCATATTTCAACAAAGTATGAAGAAAATCAAAGCTAATTCAAAATCCAAAAAACTATCTAACAAAGGTGAAAACTTAACACAAATCATCATAGATAAAACAATTTAGCAACATACATTAGCTTTTCTTCAATCTTTTGACTAAAATTCACTTGCCAACAAGCAGAATGGTCTGTTGCAGTGACTTTTTAATTAATTAATTAATTGATTGATTGAAATGTAAAATCTTTTTTATTTAATCTTTATTGCATATTTTCCCATTACCATTTAGGCCCCTTGTACCCCTCCTCCCAGCTTCAGTGATTTTTTTTTTTTTTTTTTTTTAAGAATCATTTTCTTTTTAAATTAATAGATCATTTTCTCTTAACAAAAATTTATAGCCCTGGTAAATTCATACTTCTTTTGAAATCTTTGTAACACAAAGATTTGAGTTTTGACTTCCAATAGTATGGAGGACTTAATAGAAATAAATCCTGCATAGAAGATTTCCTCTACATTAGGAAAAGTACTCTACATATATTCATCTCTAGCCTTAAGTCATTTATTTTGTTTTCAATCATGTTAATGCTATGAAAGATGTATTGTTTTTCTTTTTTGACAGATAGAATTTACTGTCATATTTATGTCCCAAAGAAGAGAATGGTTCAAGAAAAGTCACTGAGTGAGCTAACGTCACCTCACGTTCTATTTTAATTAATGCTTTCTACACAAAGTAATGTTCACTTGTTTTATTTTCTTTTGAAGACTGTAATTTGACTGATTTGGGTAACAGAACTGGCATCAGCTTAAGTTCCTTAGTGCTCAGTGATTTTTATTTCCCATATTTTGGTTTGATAATAGTGTGAATTCAATCTTGAAGGTGCTGTAATAGGACAAAGGTAATTATAAAAGGTGTGTCAGCCTCAATTAAAATATTACTACTAGCCCTGGCTGGTGGTTCCTTGGGTTAGCACCTGTCTGTGAAGCCAAGTGTTGCAAGCCAGGTCTCCAGCCAGGTCCGTAGCTGGAGGCAGGTGAAAGGCAACCATATATTGATATCTCTTTCCCTTTCTTCCTCCCTCCCGGCCCTTCTCTCTGAAAATAATGAATAAAAAACCTTTAAAAATTACTACTTTATTGAGCTTCCTGAAATGTATTTCTTGCCATAATTGTAGTGAAAGAAATCACAATTTTCTAAAACTTTTTTTGGAGGTAAACATATCTAAAATGCATATTGCTATACAATAATATGTAAATATAAATAAAAACATACAAAATAACTTTCTACCTTGCCTTGTATATAATCAAAAGAAATAGGCATTAGTCTCACTGGAAATAGAAGACAGAAGTGAAATATATATATATACACACACACACACTTATTGTACATGTTAGAACATAAATTTCATGTGTTCTTCTTAAACAGCTGTGTTTCAAATGTTTTACCATACATAGAAACACATAAAGTTCATTCTCTAAAATTATTCTCTATTTTCAGTTTCCATTGGTTGTAACTTGTTTTTTTTTTTAATTTTTGTCTTACGGTTTATATTTAAGGCTGTGAAAGCAAAATGCTGGCTATTTGCTTATGATACAATCAACGTATTCCTCGCTAGTCTATTATTTATGGTTTTGTTTCCTAGTTTGATTAACACAACTCGTATCAATCAGTTCTTTGAAATGCCTTTTGCAGGAGTTAACTTGTTTTTCCTTTCCTTTTTGCCAGTGCTGGAGTTTCATGATGCTGGGCAGGTGTCTCTGCTAAGCTAACCACACTTTCCCTCGGACTGTCCCACAACCCAGACCTGAGGCTTGGGGGGTGATCAAGAAACGTAGGTCCCAAGAGCCAAACCACATTCCCCAGTGCAGCTTTAAGAGAAATACGTTGTTGTTTTTTTTAAATCCCAATATAATCTTTCTCTAGCTACTTACTGCTGCATCACAAATCGTTTAAAGACGTAGCCTCTTAAAACGGAAACAACAAAAACTCACTCTCCCCCAGCAGCTGTCATTTGGGAAGGACTTGGTGGACGTGCTGGTCTCTGGCACCTCGGTCCGGCAGTGCAGCTGCACCTGGGAGACCCCTGCGGAAAGGCTCACTCACACCTTCGGGAATCCAGGGCTGGCTGTCCACCCGGGACTCAGCTGGGACTGGGGCCTACCTCCTCCCCTTGCGGGCTGTTAATGGGATTCCGCAGGGTGGCTCCTGCCTTTGCGCAGAGCATGGAGGCCAGTTTTATGATAAAGAGCTCTGAGGACTGGAAGTGAAAGTGTACTGGTCAGTGTTGTCCAATAGACTGGATATGTATTGAAAGAGATTTATTATAAAGAATTGGCTCAGGCAATTAGGGGGGTTGAGAAGTCTTACAATTTGCCATTAGTAAGGGGAGACCCGGGATGCTGGTGGTGCAATTCAGTCTGAGTTCAAAGGCCTGAGGGCCAGGAGGCTGAGGGCAGGGGAAGATGAATGTCCTAGGTGGGAACTCTTCCTTTCCCAGCCTGGATGCTCTGTTCAGGCCCACGGTGGATTAGGTGAGGTCACCCACCATCGGCAGGGGAAGCCACTTACAGATTCCCGATTCAAGAGCTAATTTCATTCAGAAACCTCTTCTAGACACGCCCAGCAATAACCTTTAAATGTCTGGGCGTTCTTTGATGTAATCAAGTTAACATGTGAAAGGAACCATCATAGGAAGCTACATGTTTCTTAAGGCCGGGACCCAGGAAATAGCAAATTCCACCATACTCCGTTGGTCAAGCAGTCCCAGAGGCCCATCCGATAGCCTGGGAGGGGTACACAGACTCCCAGTCTCTACAGGAAGCCACAGTGTTTGTAGCCGTCCTTGATCCATCACCGTTCTCAGCTCAGGAAGGGCTAAAGGATGTGTTTTCACTCATTATTAATTCTCTCTGGTATTCTGGTAATATCAAGTGATCAATAATAAATTTAGTGTTTTGTTTATGTGTCCCTTTATAAATGGTAAAGCTGGGCATAAATGATTAACTTACTTTATCTAGCTCTTCCCATGAACCCATGGATCAAAAACAATGAACATGTTAGGTTGTATTCTGGAATGTTTCAGAAGTAGCTCCAAAGTACCCATCAGTGTAATTCAGTTTCCAGAACTTCATATATTACATTAAATCCCTCTCATAGGATTCATTATACATTTGTGTTTTCGGTCGGAACACGTGCCACATGGTTGCTATGCTTTTCATGAACACCTTGAAGCTCTCAAGACACACATGGAAGAGCATTTCTCCCTCATTTTTATTGGAAAAATCTCATTCATAGGGCAGCTTCAACAAATCAATGACTCTTAAATTTATATCTTTGCTCCTAAACTTTCCATCTTAGTTCCAGATTTGCCTAATTAACATCTCCCCTTAGAAGCCTTAAACACACCTCAGATATTTCCCCAATAATTTATATTGTTTTCCCCCAAACCTGGCCTCCCTCCTTACCATAGTTCCTACATGTTGCATAAACAAAAACGAGGGCCTGGTTTTGACAGTCCTATCTCCCACAGTCCCTGTACTGTACTTATTTGTCTGCTACACTGGAGACCCCACAAACTGAGGCCCACAGAGGCAAGGATTATGCTGCTTTTTTTCTGTCATGTCACCCCTGTGCCAGGCACGGTGTCGGTGTTCAGTACATTTGGCTGAAGAAAATAATTGCCCTTTATTTTCTCTTAATTTTGGAAACATCTTTGATGAGTTAATAAAAGCAAAAAGAGTTCTGAGGTGCCTATAAAAGCAAACAGGTAAGAATATATCTTCTTAAGTTGTAACATTTATAGAGATGAATCCAAGTGCAGTAGGGATTGTTAAGGACAAAAATATACGTATTTGTGGAAAGAATTACATCTAATAGATATCAGGGGCTGTTTTAAGATTCTTTGGGGTTTACACAGGTTTTTTCTCTTTTTTCCCCCGAAGGAAACACTAAATTTAGGACGCCTCTGAATTCACATCACAAAGTAGTAAGGAGATTTTATAGTTCAGTCACCAGCAGAGAGAAATGGCAAAATAGCACAAAAGACTGCTTCAGCCACAGTGTAAATCATGGAGCAAGAATAAGATTTTCTGTTTTCTATATTATCAGTATAGCTGAAAGGGTTTCCTCTGAGACAGTAACACAGGAGTAGACAGGCCATTCGGATGCAGTTAAATACTGATGGGCCAGGTACTATTATTGCTGCCTTCCTATTTATCAAGGTTCAAGTAACCTCATAATGTTTTTATCACTTTCTGTCAGGAAATCATTTCTCTGGTCTCTAGGTAAAATTTCTTTACCCCTAACTTTCTTTAAAAAGTGAGTTTGGACAATTCTTTTTCACTTGTCTTCGGCTCCAAGGAGTTTTAACGATACCTCTAGCTGAGAAATAATTTTGTTTACTTTTTGGTTTTCTCCAGTAAGTGGTCTGAGTTTTGAGAGGGAGTCTTGTGTTCTATATACCCTTGTATCTCTGGTGCTTAACACGGTTTCTGACACACTGGAGGTGACTGGTATATGCCTACCAGTTGCAAAATAAAAGCAATGAAAATTTAGGAAATAAAAACAGAATGCTCCTCTGAAGGAAAAACACAGAAATATTAGAGAATGCCACCATCAAGGAAAAGCAAAAGGGAGAATATGAAGTCAATAGCTTACATTAATTCTTTTGCAAACTTCTATTTATTGTTTTACTCTAGTTTTGAGAGAATAAACTCACTAGATACATTTTTATTTCATCCAGTGCAGTGTTTTTCTAGGCTTTGGGCCACAACTGATATTTGAAATACACCTAAAAATTTAGCATTCAAATACACACAAAGAGACAGACATATGCACACACACCTGAAAAATTTCATAAAGATGTGTACCTTACTTTACATGATTAATTCCAAAATTTCACCATTATATTCTCTCCTAGCTCTGTCTTGTAAGTTGATTTCACAGGTCATTAGTGGGTTGTGACCTGCAGTTTGTAAGTAGAGTGGAGAAAAGAGTTTGGGATGCCCAGACTCCTACAACACCTACAACACTTGGCTGCAGCAGTTAACCCTGCGATGTGGATTCTCATCAGCCGTCAGAGGTGAAATCATAGTTCCAACAGGTGAAATCATGAGTCCAAAGTCTTGACTGAATCAGACCCAGGCTTTCGTGGAATCTCTGCCCACAGTAAAATCATGAGCACAATGCATGGGGACTTCTGGACTCATTTAACCACATGTGTTTCAGGCAAATGGTTTCGGTACATGGTTTGGACCCATTATGTCTTGAGTGAGTCAAAAATATCTTACAGGGGGAAAAAGGACATAGTTAGCTAATGCCTGGTTTATGTCTATTAAACAGATATTGTTTGTTTTCTTACCAAAAGTTTCTTTTTAAAACAACTCCATTTGCTCTGAGTATGTTCTGCCTTACTTAGTTTCACATGCTGATTGGATATCACAAAGAAAGATTTTAAAGTAGGTAACAAACACATTTTTTGAGCTTACAGAACTGTGAGGCATTTTATTTTTTCAGATAGCATTATTGCTGGAAGAACAAGTTGAAAATCATTAGGGAATGCATTTAACATGAATGTATTTCATCCTAGGTTAGGTCTTCCAAAGCAAACACCCTGTGACCTATTCTATTATTAAATAGATCTGAGCATTGAATACATTTGTCCATGCTCATTTATTAAAATTGAACTCTAAATAAAGGGGTATCTTTCTCCATATGTTCTGTAATTGTTCTTAAAGAAAACATGTTATAATATATAGTACTTCAATTCACCCCACTTGGTCACTGACATACCCTTTCTTGACTAAATTTTCCCTCTCCTACCCCCTCACTTGTTCTTCCTATAATCTTATCCCAATAAACTATCTCATCCAGATTCTGCTGCAGGAGGTGTTTTAAGGGAAGCTAACTTAAGAAACTAGTTTACTAAATTACCAAGTGGTACTTTATATTTGTGTAATGGGCCATTTTCTAATGCAAATATTACTTTAAGTGGAATCTGGGGATATTCCTTTGTCTCCATTTTGTAGAAATGCCAGAAAATCTATAGCTAGAATCACAGCAGCAATTGTTAAATACAATTTATTTTCTATGTGAGGAAACTAAGGACCAGAAAATTAAAATTTACATGATACTCAAGGGCAAATGCTCATTAGTAATTGAACAAGAGTCTTTTCCAGAAGAATTTTGTCGGTGCTCCTGACTCTGTTTTAAACTGTAGATATTTTGTTTTTATAGAAGGATGAATACAAAGTAAAAGTTCAGATATTCTGCTTCATTTCCAAAAGAATAACCACTTATTTTCTTAATTTCCTTCCCTCTTCGGCTTATAATGCCATTTATAAGTTAAAGTGGTCTTTTTCAAAAGTCATTATTTAATACTTGGAAACACAAATTGATTCACATGGAAGATTCTATGTAAGTACACATTGGTCTAAATCAGCAGTAAACCATCAAATTTGCTTTAGAAATAACATTATTTTTATTCATCGACTGCTCCTTTATCTGTTTTCTTCATATTATTATTTTTCATTGTCTTGAATGTCTATCCTTTTAAGTTCCAAAGCTATTTTTGATATGTCCAACCTCTAATATATAGATTATATATCATAGCTCTAATATATAGAACATATATCATAGAATGTATACCGGAAACCTGCGTGACTGTATGAATGAATGTTGCCCCAATAAATTTAATTAAAAAAAAGATATACAGAAAGACAACATATTCAAAATCTTATCAAATACCCCTCAGGAGAAAAAACAAACACTAGAGGTTGCCTGCCTAGGATAAAAAGCTTCAAATTCTCTCTCTCCTATGATAAAGCAGCCATGATCACTGTTTCTTTCTTTTTGTCTTAGTTGGACCCCTTGACTTCTGCTCCAAGCATGGAACTTTTTGGAGTCATCCCAACATTTGGGTTGAGTTAATTTTCAGAATTTAAAGAGATTCCTCTATAGCTATATTCTTTCCCAGAGGGATTTTTTTAAGTATGTATTTCCTCACCTGAGGATATATTTATTGATTTTAGAGAAAGGAAAACATGGATGTGAGAGAGAAGCATTAATTCTTTGCCTCCCATTCATACCCCAGCTGGAAAGCAGACTGTCAACCTTGGTACGTGCCCTGAGTGGACATAAAACCCGCAAACTTCTGGTATACAGGTGACGCTCAACCCACTGAGTCACCCAGGCAGGCCTTTCCCAGAGGTTTATGATTACCTTCCAGCTACAGAGAACCCCCTTAAAATACTCATTCTGACTTCTGAACACCATGTAAGTTTCTATGTTACTTAGGTTTTCCCTCAGACAGGAAACCATAAAAATTGGAAATGACCTTCTTCCTTGTTCTTTTTACTGTCAACTCTTTCCAAACTTCTTCCTGTTTTTGTTTTTTTTTTCTCACTCTTATGCCTTTACAGAGTTGGTTTTTAGAATATTTTTCCAGCTTTTGTAGTTATCACTAGGAGAATTGACTTGGTAAGAGCTATCTCTCTATTACTAGAAGTGGAACACTAACTCTATTTTTTTTTTTTTTTAGCCTGTAAGAATATATGTTTGTACTAGCTGATTTGGGTTTGATATGATTAAAACTTTGTTAACTCCATGGGCAGATATTAATAACAATTTCTAATAAAATTTAGCCTTTCCCTGATCTTATTTTCTCCAATTCACTTAACTCATAATAACCCACTGAGTATTTGCATTATAAGTTTACTTATTCAGGTGAGTCAGGTCTTTCCATAGTTCTCTATCACTAAACATTTAAAATTATACACTTTTTCTCTGGCTCCACTAACCCTGACAAGGACTTATGTCCATCATAAATTTCCTTTCTAATAACTTTCCTTCCTTTACATGGCTGTTGGTCTGTAATTTGTCTAGTTACTTCTAAGACATCAATATTCTTTTCATTACTGATTTAATTAACTAATTGACTAACTTACTTTACCCAATTTCTCTTTAATCCTCCACTTCCATATACATGTTTTATTCCATAATAGAGTTAAGGTGAAATTTTTATTTAACATTCTTTTAAATTTTCAAAACTAATTAGAACCCCAACCTATTCAAGTATGTCTATTAATCTCCCAGCCAAAAATAGAAGAAAAAAGAAAACATAAAAATAAACAAAAAACACTTTTATATCCAGTAATTCCAAACTATGGTTTAAAAATTCCACCAATATGTTGAAGATAATTTTTTATTATTTTTAGTTTTTTTTTATATTAAGAATACTTATGAGATGTATAAATTATGAAATGCCAACTCAGTAGCTTACTACCAATGAGATGGCCATCAAATGATAATAAAATTCACAAACTAAATTAATAACTTTGTAGTTTATCAAAACAAATCAAAAGTAATAACCCTTGTTTTCTAACATGGACAAGTTATTATTATATAAATCCTTACACTTTCTAGTCTACTCCCTTGCAGGTGTCAGATATCATGGTAAAAACCAATTACAAACTCACAAACACAAATTTTAATAACTGCCATAGTGGGAGCTAGGGGGTTGCAGAACAAAACAGGTTGGGGCACATTAGTCAGGAGGGACAGATGTATACTGAGCTGTCACTTATACAGGGGATATTTGTGCTACACATTCAACCATGCAGACAGAGAAGGATCATTGAGTGAGGACTGAAAAAAGGGAGCCAATATATTGGAAACCACCTCATCACTTAATAAGGAATCAGGAATCTTTTTCAATGTCTGCATTCTAGGAAGAAATGAAGAAATGAGGTGAAGGAAGTAGGAATAAAATGCAGAAATTGCATTTTATGGGTGAGTAGGAGCCATATCATAATAGGACTTACGGTTAGCATAAAGTATTTAGGTTCTGTTACATATACAATGCTACTCCTTTGAATGATTTTAAGTGGGGGAATGACAGGACATGATCTCAATTTATATAGACACATCCTGGCTTCTGATGGAGGATAGACAAATTATGCATCCCAAGTAAAAGGGGAGATGAACAAGTTATTCTCAAAATTTCAGTTGTGTGTTCCTCTCTCAGCTGAGAGCTGATGTGCCCACCCCTGTAGCCTGTCCCTCAAAGAGTCAAACTTATTCTCCCAAATCCTTACCCATCTGGCCCAGATTTGTTAAATTAAGTTCTTATCTCAGAGGATTTGGTAACCACAGTAACACAGCATCCAAGCTGTCAGTTATCCCTGCTGCTTCTAAATGCTCACTTTGTTAGAATTAAGCCTGGATGAAACTATTGGTTGAGAATCAAAAGTCATGCTCTCTGATAGATTTTTCCATAACTTTTGCTATTTTCCACAGAATGAATGTCAAACAGACCAGAGAATTGCATTTAGGTTTAAATATATGTAATAGTTACCAACACTTTATAAGTCTAATGTATTACATAAATAGTGTCACCCTGGTTCAGATTTGACCTGTCTTATATGTCTCACACTGTGATGGTATACAATTTAGGGCTTCCTCTCTCAGTTTCTGAAGTTCCCTTTATAGCCCTGATGTCTATTTTTGAGTGTTGTTGTTAAGAAAAAATAATTTTTATTCTGACAACCCTGATATCCTTTGCGTTTTTCTACAAATGAATGAAAGAGCGATATTGTGTGAAGGGATCTCATTTGTAACACAGTAGTTATTTTTCCTCAGCTAAACATGACAGCCTGGAACAAATTTACATTAAATGTGTGCTCTTAGGAAGAAATAAGCATTTAGATTTGAAATAAGTCCACTACTATTTTTATGAAGGCAAAACCATTTCATTCACCTGTGATTTTAGTTCTAACAATGATTCACTCCAATCATTTACTTTTCTACTTCTGGTTGTCGTGTTGGTTAAACTTTAAACCTTCCACATTGTCCCTTTCTTTCCTCTGTGGCAGATTTCAGACAATGTTGGTTCTGCTGTTAAATTTTACAGCTCACTGGTAATAAAATATCAAGGATGCTATTTCATGGCCTTTTAGAGATGTAGATAGATGGATTTAGAACAGAGGAATGTATCTGGTTATGTAAGTCATCTGACAAATGCCCTCATTTAATTGATGACAAATCTATTAGCGGCACAATACAAGCCTCAAATGGATTTTGTGCATCCATCCTACTTATAGTCGCTTTTATTTTTTCTTTCTGTAAGTGAAACATTTGAAAGATACCAAAAGGTTAAACCATTGGTGGTCATGGTTAATAGGAAACATTAAAATAGCAGATGGGGGGATAAACCACAAATGCACAGCTTGAGTAGCTGTTGGTCACCAGGAGATGGAATAATGGACTGGAGCATAGCTGTGTCTCATTTACTAAAACACATGTTACCTTTCTTGCTGTCAATGAGAAAGGATTCTGGGAGCATGACTATAGCTGCAGCAATGAAAGAGATGGCATCGTGGTCTTATTCTCATTGTCTTTCTACTTGTTTTGATGATTGCCCATGACCCTGAACTCCTTACATGGCATTAGTGTTAGGTCAGGCAACATGGCTCCCAATGAAGGTTCTGGAAATAAAATTAATTACTTAATATTTAAAGTCAACTACATAGGTCAATCTGCATGTCAGCATACTCTAACAATTCCCTCACACCATGAAGGAATTAGGTTGTTTTTGGTTGTGATAAAATGAACAATTTAACTCAAACTGCTTTAAAAAATATATATAACACTGATTCCTATAAATTAAAGTCAGAGATAAGAGTCACCTTTAGAGTAGATTTAATTATGGATGGCGTCAAGGCCCATGTAATCACACGTCTTCTCAGTCTTTAGTGTGCCTGGCCTTAACCATAGACCATCAAAATAGTGACAGAAATTTCAGGCGGCACCTTGAATGAGAGACACTGTCCCCTCCTGTTAATCTCACTGGCAAGTGAAGAAATGTTGCAGAAGCCAACCAGAAAGCTTCTGACATCTCATTGGCACCAACTAACTGAAATACTAATTCCAAAAAGGTGCTCTTGGAGTGGGGATCCCTACACACTGATTCCTGAATAAATCAATGGTGAAGACCAGCACATTTCCATAACTGACTTCAAATAATTAAACATTAGATATGGGAATATCTAACATGATATCTTACACATGGGTTTTCTGATTGAAGGTGAATAAAACACCACCATTAGGCTATGGAGTTTCATTGAGCATTGGGACAGGTAGAGCATATATATTTCTCTTCTCTATATGACGCTCTCATTGGTTTGGCCTATCTTTTATTTACCGGAAAACACAGCAGCTTTTATTTATTTCTTTTTTAATGTTAAGGTGTAACCTACCCAATCACCATAAAGTACAGAGCATTAGACATTGCTGGTCATGGATGACACATTTTTGCTACCTTTTCTATAAATAAATAAATAAACAAATAAATAAAAGTAATGAAATCTTGTCATTATAATTGGTTTCCTTTTATAATGAATTCATGAGTTTAAAAATTATGTTGAACATTGTCAGCTTCAAGAATAAGTGAGTCAGAGCAGAATGTAGTAATGAAAGTTAAATTTGAATATCTGAAAATAAAGTATAATAAACATTGGAGAAATTGACAAGAGATAAAGAAAGATGAATGGGAAGCAATAGATTATTATATACCCAAGGCTTTATTTTTCTTATCTGCCATAGTCTGTGCAGGCAATTTTCCTTTGAAAACATCTTTTAGGTCTTTTACTATTTTTTGTTTATTGATTTTAGAGAGAGAAAGAGGAAGAGAAAGAAGAAGAAGAAGGGGGGGGTGAAGAGGAGGAGAAGAGGAAGAAGAGAGAGAGAGATCAATTGATTTTTTTTTGTTCCATTTATTTAGTTATTTATTTAATTTTTTAAGAAGATTTTATTTATTGTTTTTCAGAGAAAGGCAGAGAGGGAGAGAGACAACAACGTATGGTTGTCTTTCACCTGCCCCCAGCTACAGACCTGGCTGGAGACCTGACTTGCCACCTAGTTATGTGCCCTGGCTGGGGAATTGAACCAGCGACCTTTGGGTTCACAGGCCGGTGCCTTATCCACTATGCTGCCAGCCAGGGTGTCCACTTATTTATGATTCATTTGTTAATTCTTGTTTGAGCCCTGACCAGGAATCAAACCCACAAACAATAGGCCAAGTGGGATCCTGCTGCCCTTCCCCACCCTCTCAAGTGAAATTCCAAAGGCAAAGATTTGGTGATAAAGGAGAGGAGTCCTCATTCAAAAGCTACAACATTTTGGAAACACAGCTTCCCACATGCATTATTCAGTTAAGTCTATCAATTAAGGCTAAAATCTTTAACTCTTTAGTTACAGCGATAATCACTTAAGCCTATCAATTAAGGATAAGATCTTAACTTTTTAGACTTTTAATCACTTAAGTCTATCAATTAAGGCCAATTTTTTTAACTTTTAGTTGCAGTTTTAATCACTTAAGCTTATGAATTAAGACTAAAACCTTTTAACTCCTGAGTTCCCCTATCTTCCCCTCTTTCATTTTTAATTATCTTATTTCTGTAGGATGAGTTTACAAACTAAAACAACATAAGATACAAAAGATGCTCAATTTTGGCAGAATGGTGGGCTCTGCTTCAGAGCCAGTCCCCTCTACAGCACACACAGAATAAGCCTGCCACCCTCTGCCAGGCCAGTCCCATCCTAGGCTGCACCAGGAATTCTCCTCCCACCCGCAACACCATCGGCAGGGAGCTGCAGCACTGTCTCTCCCAGGCATCCTTGAGGAAGAGAGCCAGAGAGCCAGTCTCTGCCCTCCTTTTATTTTAAATCTGGCCCATAATTCCTTGCACTCCAAGCAAGCGGTTTCTCATCCAACCCAGGAGGGCCTGGGGCATCCTCCTCCTACAAACCCCGCCTCCTGCCCACAGTGATCTGATCACCTCTTTCCCTATCACTAGGGTTCTGTATCATTATAATTACTCCCCTGACCTGCAAGTTTAGGGTCATCATGATGCTCCTTATGCTTTTGTCATTGCCTTTGGGGAAGAAAATTTTTCACTGGGGTTTTTTTTATCCTTTTATATGTATCTGTAACTGCAGAATATAAAAAAAATTGTTGAAAGAATTAAGTAGAAATGTGTGCTCTCCTAAAATGCATTCATGGGAAACTAAAGAGAAACGGTTTTACCTGGGAAATAGCCCTATTCTCTTTGTCCTACTTATCCTCCTTAGCATTTTAAAAATGGAAATGGAGAAATTAGCTTAATTAGGAAATATCTTAATTAAGTCCAAATAGATCATTTAGGATAAATTAGCTGACCAATTTTTGATTTAACTTTTCAAGCACAGATTTTTATTCCTAACCTCCCAGATCTCATACTATATCTTTTGTAGCCATTTACTTTCGGTGGCTTGCAAAAGAGGTTAATGAGATAAAACTGTTTTAACACTGAAAAAAAAAAAAAATAGCTTTTTCAACTAGATTGTTCATAAGGTCAGGCCAATAATTCCAACTGTACCCGTGCTGAGGTCTCCTGATTCTTAATGCAGTGTTTCTTCACTGTGTGAACCTGATCTATCCACAGCACGAAAATCTAATTACCTGTCAGTGTTGGCATATTGCAGATAAATCATAGCCTAAGGCTCAGTCCTGTAGGCATGTAGGTAGATGAGCTCTAACCTAGGACTCTCACATGTCCTACCACTTCATTTGCCAACAGTGGCCGCTTAGACCCCACTGTGTAACAAGTGCTGCACAAATGGTGGTCACTACTTTCAGCTCAGTGCAATTACATGAGATTCCTTTTCCTTGTAATAAATAGGCATTCATATGCACCTAAGTTATTATATAGCCAATTTTTAGCGAACATATTTTCAAGTGGAAAAAGGAAGGAGGAGAGAAGGAAGACAGAGGATGGAGAGCAGGAAAGTATGAGGAAGAAAATCAAAATCTCATGACCCTAGCAATTTATAGAGAAATCTCCAATTCTATACAGATTTGGAAATGGGGTGATTTAAGGACATTTGGGAAGCATTATGGATGTTGGTTGATGAACTAAACTAGCAAATTATTCTTCTCTACTCTTTATGTATAGAATCAGAACCTTCAACAATACTCACAATAATAATCTTCCTGATTCACAAGTATCAAATTAGTAGAGTATCCATCTGTAGAAAGTAATTTTCCAAAATTACTAAATTGAATCATTTAGATGCTGTAATGAAATTAAATAAATCTGAAGTATTACCATTTTAATTGGCTCAAGTAACTTCTATTATTTTCTCATTTATCATTTACAGAACAAAAATAAGGGTTGAAAATTATTATGAAAATTATTATTTAGACAAATGTTAACAGAGTTATCTTTAAAATATTATGTAGTAGCTTTGCTAATTCAATAGGTAAATTGTTTTTAATAAATTGATGATACATTAAATCAAGAATGCCATTTAATTCATTGCCAGGGGCAGTCTTTTGACTTTTTCATTCTCTTAAAAAGCACTATAATATGTGATTTGAATTAAGTGTTTATAAAAGTTACATTTTTTTTACCATTTTTATTTTAATGAACCAGTGAGAATGGTATATAACTTTTTTAAAAAGTTTCTAGGTCTCTGGTGGAGAGGATCAAAGGCAACCAAATATTGTGCAATTAGGTTGTAAAAATGAAATGAAAAGAACTAATTAGGAGGATTTGTTAGGTAAGTTCAGAGAACAAAGTTCCATTCCTGTGTCAAAATTAGTGTGGGCCTAAGGACTATAGGGACCTAATTACTACGTTTCTTTCTGTTTACTTATATTGCATTTATGAGTTCACATTTCTGAGTATTTGAAATACATACCACAAACTTGATGTGTTGTCTCATTTAATCTCTTATAACCAAATTACTTTAGTGCTGATATTCAATATCAAGCAAATGTTATAGATGAGGAAACCGAGGCTAAGAGAGGAAAAGCAAATTCCCCAGGGTTACAGAGTGAATATCTTTTAAGTCTAGTGCAAGAGGATGTAACCATAGAGTTGAAGCTCTTAAAAATCTTGCTAAATTTCCTCTCTATTTCTTCCAAATCTTAATCATAAATGATTCTTTGGAAAATTTGTCATCACTTATACCCAGAAAGATGTACATTAGAATAAAGATGCATTATACCCATCATCCCCCACAATTAAGAAAGCAAGTTATTTGGAAATGAGTTATGTGTACCATACTCTTTGATATGCTAAGAGGCCCTAATTTTCCCACATTGAAATAGCAAACATTGAAACAATTTCATTGTTATGTTAAGCTCTAAGGCTTACTTAAATAAACTCAAGCTTGGCCTCTCAGATTAGAGAGATATACTTAATGTTAGTATTTCAATTTCTGGTGTCAGTGATATGGCATATGCAATATTAAAAGGAGTATAGTTAAGCCATTTTACAAATAAAAATCTAACAACAGTCCAAAGGATATCTTGGCTACTTTGATTTGCAATGCAGCTAGCTTTTTGCCAAATCTTCTGTTATTTCTACAATAGCAACAACAAATATACTTATTTCCTTGGAATGATGCCTAGTGACTTCACTTTTGAGAAATTGACAATTTCCAAGTGAAAACATATTTTAGCAAAAAAGTACACAGAATTTCAAAGAAAGTAAAATGGAATAAAATGTATGCTATTTGTAAGATTGGGTATTCTTTGTCAGTGAAAGAACATAGTAAAGGAGGTATTACTCTGTTCTCTGTGAGCCATCTGTAGGACTTGACTTCTTTATTGTACATGAAAAATGAGGCACAATGTTCAAGGTCAAATTAGATGGAACACAGAAAGGTAAAACCAAAGCCCTTTTTATTTTTCAAGAAGATGATGGATCTACCATTTTTTAAAAGGGTTTTCTCTCAATTAAATAGAGAAATTCAACAACAAGTATTTTCAAGCATTTGTTTGAGTAGAAACTGAGCCAGTTTCTGTGGCAAAAGCCAACATTATAAAATAAATAAGGTAAAACTTCATTTTTGTACTAGACAAGTGATTGCAAAGACCATATCTTGCAGACTGGACATCTGTATATGTGTAGTGGGCCAAGGGCTGGCTGATAAAGCTCAAATTATGATCAAATATTGCAGTTGATGAAAGTTACAATACTGACACAATCTTTTTGAATAGAGCTACCTTTTTCTAAGATACCAACATTTTGGGGAAGGATTTAAACAACTTGTCTATAACTTCTTCCAGGGAAGAAAAAAGCCAGAGGACTTGTCTGCCATCATGGGGAAAAGAAGAACAAATGCCGTACAAAATAAGTGCAATGGATTTGCTAGCAGAAGAACTGTTATGCATATAATACTTCTAGCAGAATGTGCCTAGTTCTTTATTTTCTTTCAGCTTTTTTTAAGTTTAATTAACACATAAAATGGTAAGATATTTAAAATGCACATTTTAGTGATCTGATATATGGATACATTGTGAAAGGATTCTCCCCGTGTAGTTAATTAGCCCATCCATCACCATCACTACACATACTTGTCTATTTTTTTTTCAAGTAAGAACATTTAAGTTCTTCTGTCTTAGCAAATTTCAATTATACAACACACAGTGTTTATTGACTCTAGTCACCATGTTGTACATTAGATCCTCAGACCTTATTTGTCTTATTATTGAGCTACAGATGTTGTTTTACTTGCTTATCTGTACCTGGCTTATTTTTACAATAAAATGATAAAGGAAAGAACAGTACTGTGGCATCTTGGCCACAGAAAGTAAGACAAGGGATTCAGGACATCAATGAAGCAAAATTATGATGTCAGTTGATGACAAAACAGTATTATTAAAAACTCTCTCTTTGTTTATGTTTTCAAATATTGTCTAAGGTGAAAAAAATTTACCTTTATGTTGTAGTCTCATATAAAATTATAAAAGCAATTTCTTTATGTCTCTGTCTGTCTCTTTCACACTTATATACACACACACACCACATGCGCGCGCGCACACACACACACACACACATGCACATACACACACACACACACACATAAAAATAATAATAAGTAGTGTAGATCCTAGGCTGTGGAGTGGGCCTTTATATTCTTGCTTCACCAATCACTACCAGAGTAGCTTTAGGAAAATAAACATAACTTCCTGGTGTCTCAGTGTTCTCATCTGTAAAATAATAACAAAACAATAGTAATCATGTCATAAATGTAAGTGATGTTTCTATATAATATTTTGTTTTCAATATGTGTTTTTATATAAGAACATTTTAAATCAAATCAGAAGAATGTTTGGTACCATAAAATTTGACTGTAAAAATCTGATACTTAATTAAATAAAAAGAATTATCCAGTTGTATTGCCTTTATTCAGTTAGTTTATTTCTGTCTAAATTGCCAATGTTGTTTATTAGAATAGAAGGGACTTCTCCCAAGAAGTTTCAAGGATTAAACAGCTATGCTTTTCTTGACATGAAATATCATCTTATGACAAACATGTTGCATTTTTATGATTACAGTTTAATTAAAACATGACATGTCATTTGAGGGAAAGACTCTAGGTCTCTCGGTGAAATTTAAGGAAAAACTTCATATCAGTAACCAATTTAAATATAAACTTTGTGCCACATCATTCCTTAAGTGATGTGTTCATTTTTTCGTTACAAATAACAAATTACCACAAATTTAGCAGCTCAAACAACCCCAATGTATTCGTTAACAGTTTTATAGATCAGAAACCTGAGAAGCTGTGGCTTGAGGCTCTGCCTGACTGTCACACAGCCATGGGCAAGGTGTTGTCTAGGGTGACTTCTCACAGGAAGGGTCTGCAGAGATTGCTGCCAGGCTCATCCAAGTTGTTGGCAGAGGTCTGTTCCTTAAAGCTGTGGAACCAAAGTGTGTATTTCCTTGCTGGCTGTACCTGGTAACTTTCTGCTCTTGGAAGCCAAGTGTGCCCTTCTTCGTGTGGCCCCTTCCAAGGTCAATAGAGGCTTGTCACTTCCATCTCATCCTTTGACTCTCTCTCATTTCTTTTACTTTCACCAGCCAGAGAAGATTTCTGCTCTTATGGGTTCATAGCATCAGGTCAGGTATGCTTGGAAAATTTTCCTCTCTCAAAGTCAATGATTCCAGATAGCATAACCCAGTCATCAGGTGACATCCCATCCTATTCACCATCCTGGGGATTCCGGTGTGGAGTTGGAGGGTGGGGCATGCTTTTTAGAATTCTGACTTCCACAGATGATGTCATGGTTGGCTACAATGGTCCTTTTTCATTTTATTTGCCTTATGCTCAAAGTCACAGCCATGGACAATGTTCCATTGTTCCCTGGGTGCATTCTTTAGAATCTTCAGAAACTTTTAATTAAAGACAAGCAGGAGATAGAAATACAAAAGTAACCTGTCAGAAATGTCTAATAAACTGTCTTATCTAGCAGCCAAACAGGTTAAGTTTTCTTGTTTGCTTTTTTAAAAGATTTTATTTATTATTTTTAGAGAGACAGTTAGGGATAGAGGCAGAGAGAGAGACATCAATGTATGGGTGGGTGCCTTTCACCTGCCTCCAGGTACAAATCTGGCTGGAGACCTGGCTTGCAACCTGGTTATGTGTCCTGATTGGGAATAGAATCAGTGACCTTTAGGTTTGCAGGCCAGTGCCTTATCCACTGTGCCACCAGCCAGGGCTTAGGTTAAGTTGTGATGTAATAAACTCACTATTACAGGCTTATTTGATTGATAGGTAATAATCCCTGGCATGGATATTAATGTGAAACCTGCTGTGAAGAGAAAGACTAGACTAAGTAGTCTCTAAGTTTCACTCTAACTCTGATATTTTATGACTCAATGACTTTGAGAGTGATTTACTGCATAACACCTCTAAATATGAATTTTTATGGCTCTAAACTAGAATTTTTCCAAAACAATCAAGAATTTTCAGAAGAAAAGACCATAGCTATCATCTAAATTTCTTACATTTTACATATATGAAAACCAAAGCCCAGAGAAATCAAGTGACTTTACCAGTTTCCTCAATGATAGATATTGGACTCCAATCTAGATAAATTGTGCTGCTATTCACATGAGGCTTTGAATATGTTTGACTTCTTCTTTGCCAAATAGAACTAGAAAGGAAAATGTCAGGATGAATAATGCCTACTTTTGACATAGGACTTTCTCATTCTCCTTGCAGTCTTTACATCTGAAAGCTTAGTTTTACAAACCTGATGAGGAAAGCAGATTCACTTCTGTTCTGAGTGCCCAAAAACTGAAAGAGGACAAGACGCACTTTTAGTGAGAGGTCAGTAAGGGAATTCTTCACTAAATAGATATAAAAGAATTGATTAAAAGAAGACCATTTTTACTGACATTCCTGGAAGAAAGCAGAAATTCTATGCATTGTGGCCTTTTATGCAATGTAGTCTATATTACCTAGGGTTTCATAATTGAAAATGATGAAATTGTTTGAGAAAAGAGATGATGCAGGCAGAATATATGAAGTGGTAGTTTCAAATATTCAGCAGATAAACTTGGAGGGAAATGCTTCATCAGTATTCTGCCCAATATGTCACAAAAGAAAATGGTCACTGATCACAGCATAGCAGGTATTAAAAGAAACTCTATGGCATAAAATGTGAAGTAACTCTATGGCCTGTATGGCATACACTAATGAATATTAATTCAATTCAACAAGCATTTATGAGAGGCTACTATGTACATATCTTTAAATTAGGCACTGGGTAACATAAAAAGAAGCATTCAAAAGAGAAAGTTCTTGACCTAGCTTAGTAAAAGAGTAAAAGACGAAAGATTTATATGATATGAAGAGAAACTAGAGTATTGACCCAGTATAAGAGGGAGGAAGTTCACACTAACTGGAAAACATTACAAATACAACACTTTCTATCATATAAATATAAATAAATAAAGTATTCTGGGATCACAAATGAATAAATAACTAAGGCAGCCTAGAAAAGTCTTGAAAGGGCTCACAAACATGCGATTTAAGTGAGATTTCAATGGGCAAAATCAGTGGCATACAAGGGCAGTTAAATGGAATAGATAGAATGCCATGGAAAACCATTCAGGCCTTCCAAGTGCATGCTCAGGTCAGAGAAGGATGTAAAGAGAAATAAACCAGAGATGTGTTAATATTTTAAACCTAGTGGGAGAAGGGTCTTGATTATTAAATAGATTGGATTTTTCTCTATTAGTTAAGGAAAAACCTGACTTCTTGACTATAAGAGACATAAAATACTACTATGTCTTAGAATAACATCTTTAGTAACAGAGATGATGGAGGATAAATGATGAGAGGAAATTTGATGGGGAGGTGAACGCGCAATGCAATATACAGATGATGTATTATAGAATTGTACTCCTGAAGCCTATATAATTTTATGAACCAATATCATCCCAATAGATTTAAAAGGAATGATAGCTCTAGTGAAGGTATAGAGGATAGGGTGCATGGGGGTGTGGAATGTGATGACATGGAAGTCTGTTGGAACCTCTTCCAGACATCCGATGGCTTATATAAGTAATTCACATCAAATATGAAAAGAGGCAGAAAATTTGAAAATATCTAATTTCTTCTGATCTAATTACTTTTTTACTTTCTTGTATTTAGTTTTTACATCAAGTTAATCTGGCAAAATTTTTGAATAACCCTTTATTTTCCCATTGATTTGTAGCATCATCCAATATGCAAATTCTAGGAGCTATCTTTTTTATCTTTCTCACTTTGACTATTCTTTCTCATTTCTTTTGGAGTGAATTTATCTAGATAAGTAGCATATTAGAACTCTTATTGGAGTTAAACTCTCATTTGCAATTGACATGGGAAGAATTCTACCATTTATTGGTAATTCTATATTTCACGGGCCACCCAAATATTTGCACTTCAATATGCCATTGTTTAATTTTAACCTTTTAAAAAAGACTTTGTCTATTTATTTTGAGAGAGAGGGGAAAGAAGGGAGAAAGAGAGAACGGAAAACATCAATGTTTGCTTGCTTTTCCTGTGCCCCCAACTGGGGGCATGGCCAGCAACCCAGGCATGTGCTCTTACCAGGAATCAAACCAGTGACCCTTTGGTTTGTAAGCCAGGGCTCAATTAATTCACTGAGCCACACCAGCCAGGGCTAACATGCCATTCTTTGAACCTATTTAATTTCTTCTTGGTACTCTTCCCCACCTGACATTGTATTGCTTATTGCTTAGGATTGGAGTCACCAAATTAGTTTCATTGGGGAAATTCTATTAAAACATATTATCTTTACAGCCTAGAGTGATAGAAGTATTCAGTAGATTCTCAATAGACATATGCTAGCCTAGGAAATAATGAAGAACTGGGATATTTTATTTCTTTCTCCAAAATTCTGGAACTAGAATAATATAGACTGTTGAGCAAGTATATAATAAAAATAGGTATGTGAAGTTATAATGACATATTCTGAGGCAAATAACAATTGCTGAGTGAAAACAAAATGCCAAGAATGTTTCTGAAAGCTGCATATACATTAATTCTCTTTATCTTTTCAGGTACCTACAAAGAATATTTGTGTAGTTTTAAGGGTAAACTATTCCAGTTTAAAGCAGCATATGGGAGAATTCCAGCTCAGAGTATTTAAAAAAAATTTTACCAGTTTTATGTCCAAAAGCACCCTTGCAACAGTTTGCTCTTGGAGATGCTCTAGAGAATTCTACATACATCATCTCATTTCACCCTCGTAAGAATCCTTAATTATTATAATCTCCATTTAAAAAAACAATTGAAGATAGTTTGAAATTCAGGTAGTTCTACAAACAGAAAATATTCACAATAAAGATGACCATATAGTTACTTTGCATGGTGATAATTTATAATAAATGATCATTTTAACATTTTCAGGAAGATATTTATGACCTAATTATTTTGATAATAAATTTTATTTTGAAATGGTATAATGAACAATATTGTTAGCTGAAGAAAATTGAGACAAAAGATTTATTTGATCTCATATAGACTTAAAAATATCCTAAGTTTCCCATATTTTTAAAATTAGTTAAATATGATTTTGCAGTGGATTGGCACCAGCCTTCAAACCTGAAGTTTGCTGGTTTGATTCCCAGTCAGGGTACCTAATTAGGTTGTAAGCCAGGTTCTTAGCTCAAGGCAGGTGAAAGGCACCCATACATTGCTATTTCTCTCCCTTTCTTCCTCCCTCTTGGCCCTTCTCTCTGAAAATAATGGATAAAGCCTTTTAAAAAATGATTTTAAGAAAAACATATAGAAGACAGGAAACATTGACATTTGGCTTGCCTTCCTTACAGAGCCTCCTTTATTTTGTTTCAGTTTATGTAGCTAGGAATCTACCCTAGAAATTAATTCAAGCAACAGTAATTTAAAAGGGATCTGCATCCATGAGTTTTAATTATCTGTTTAGGCAGGCCATGAATAAACCAAGGTGGGTTAATTTTTTAAATCCTATTTGGAACAAATGTTGTGACTAAAACTTAGCCACATTTGAAACTTAGCCAACACCTGGTGAGATTATAGACGTGAAACAGACAAACTGCCTAAAATTATGTTTGCCATTATCCATCACTTTGCTTTGTTTTCATAAATCAACAATTTTTTAAACACAACCCTTGCAGTTAATTAAAAAGGGATTGTTATGCCAAATGCTGTGTTCTTTTAAATGTAATTATTTTATAACAATGTGTTGTTATGCCACACAGGTTTCCAAAGAGACACTTGCAGATTTTGAAACAATATTCTGATGTTCCCGCTGGTATGGTGCACTCTGACCTGGTTAAGGGACCATGTTTTCTATGCCCTAGCCCTGCTAGGTTTGCAGACTCCTTAACATATTTTGACTGTTCATGATCTATGTGTATTTACACTTGACCCTTGAAAAACACATGAGAAGGCAAAGAAGGGGAGCAGTTTAGTCAAGGAACTAGTATGGAAGAACCATGGACATGGATTGACTTTGGGGCGAGTGGGTGTGTGGGGAAGGGGACAGAGGGAAGGAAAAAGGGGATGGATGTAATAAAACGACAATAAAATTAAATAAAAAAAGAAAAACACATGAACATTTTCAATAAATGCTGTAAATGTTTCTCTTGTGATTTTCTTACTAACATTCTTTCTTTTTTTTAATATGAATTGCACTACATTCTTTCTCTAACTTATTTGTTGTAAGAACATATATATGTATATATATAAACATACAAAATATACTTAATTCAACAGTCATCCATAAGGCTCCCAGTTAACAATGGGCTATCTATAGCTTGTTTCAGGGGAGTGAGAAATTATACATACACGGACTTCCTACTACATCGGGCATTCATGTTGTTCAAGGGTGAACCGTACGTATAGAACATTAAGGCATATTTGTACAAGGTGTCCCTAATGTGTGTAGTTGATCTCAATGATTATTACTGCATTCTCCAGGGAAGCTAGAAAACAGTACAATGTGAGTGCTAATTAGCTTTCACATTCCACCTTTAGGAACTAGTTCTTTTCAAAATTATGTTGCCACAGTGATCGTGTGGCAAAAGCAAAGCAGTTATTTTCAACTACAGAACTGGGAAAGAAAACTCAGGTTGGCTCGGCGTTTCACTCAACTCTAGGGAAAATATTAAACATTTATTGTAGCAACAGATGATACTGAAGTTCTGTCTTCGAAGGTCCCCAGAGAAGCAATAACCAGCTACTTTAGTATGATAAAGAAATTGTTTTGTTTCAATGCTTGATCGAGGTGCCTACATTTGGAAATTTTATGATCAAAATTCAAAATACAGCACTTTACAGCATCTATTTCACTTAAACTCTGGGGGCTGGATTCTCCAGGGGCACTATTTTCCTCGTTGACAAGAACATCTGTTGGCTACAAAGAGAAATGGTATAAAAAGAAAATTAAAAACTTAACTCAGGTTGAAAGAAATTAGACAGTTTTGTTAACAGAAATAGACAGAATAGGTTATTAACTGTTACTGAGCAATCTTTGGGTAGATGATAGTCACTATTGCTTCATAAAATATATTATTATTTACAAAATATGAATCATGTTATAACTATATACATTAGTTCTGATGTGGTTTACCTTAATGACTGTGATGGATGCATTTTTAGATTTTATTAATTAAAGTTTCCAATTAATGAAGAACCAGAAATTTTTCTGACTTAGAACATGTGTCTCCCTTCTGAAACTGCATTTAGTGTATACTTCATAGAATCACTTCTGTGTTTATTTGAGAAATGTTTCCAGACTTTATATATAAATACCATAGAGTTAGCCAAAAACTGATTTTCATAGGTATTAAAGTAATCATATGCTTGTTATAAATTATTTTAAATTATGATATCTTCAAATTGGTTCAAATTTATACTTTTGCTTGTTCTGATGCCTGTAATTGACTTTTAAAAATCCTAATTACATAGTGTTACATTATGTGATTTGATTTGTTTTGTCTTATGTTCCCCATGGGGGTCCACTCCCCAAATCAGAAATATGCACTGCAGAGGTGATTAGCTATTGCTCATTAAGGAGACCCCACCCTAGCACGAGGTATTGGAGGAGCTTTCTTCTTCTTTCTCTCTAATCAGCTAAAGTGGCCTTTCTAATTAGCAGCAGACCAAACATGAAATTTTGATGGGGAAATCAGTGTCTTGGTAATCACCCTAATGATAACTATGAAGTTCCTCTAATCAGAATAGTGTGATTCTATGGTACTGGCATAAGGAGAAATATGTAGGCAAATATAATCGATTGAGAGCCCCAAAATAAACCCACACTGCCTGGCTAATTGCTTTTCAAAAAGGATATCATCACATTTCAATGGGGAGAAAACTGTCTCTTCAACAAATGATGCTAAAATAACTAGATTACCACATTCAAAAAATAAAGTTCATTAAAAAATAAAGTTGTCCTTATGCAAAAATTACCTAAAAACAATCAAAAGCTTAAGTATAAGACTAAAACCATAACTCGGAAGTAAATACAGGGATAATTCTTTATAATCTTGGATTCAGCAACATAATTTTAAAAGTGGTGCCAAGCACTTAACAAAAGAAGAAGTAGATAATTGGACTTAAATTCAAAGATTTTTCATTCATCAGATGACATTATCAAGAAAGGTGAAACATAACCTACAGAATGAAAGTATTTGCAAATATACTTTGCAAATCATTTATCTTATAAGTGTCTAAGATGCAGAAATATATAATGGTCTCCTAAAACTGAATTTGAAAAGAACTTGAAATGGTGACAGAAGGAGACTTGGCTTGGATGGTAAACACACAAATAGTTTTGCCTATAGGCTGTGAGCCTGGCATCTTATGGTCTTTGGCAAAAATCCAGTCATAGGTTTATCACAATGCTGCCTATATAACACTGGCAGAAATTCAAAATTAAACATTTTGCTCAAATGTCCCTTCAATCATTAGAGGAGAAGTAGTAGTCTTTTAAGTACCACACTGTCTCAGAGTAAATCATGTCTTATTTTTATAAAGATACACAGACAGTATTAAACTTTAATATTTAATGGCTGTGGGTCATGATATAGCCAAAACTGCAAGAAGTGGCCCAAAACTCCTCAAGACAGGTTATCTTAAAGGGTCCCACCACAGGACATAATTTATTTCTCTGAAATGCCATATAATTTTCTAAAATGATTTGATATTTGGGGTATTGGAAGACAAAAAACATAACTCTACAATAAATATAAACTTAAGTTTATATTTATGGACTGGAGCAGTTTGCTTTAACTAATAAATTAGAAAAATTAAATGCATTTAAAATGATTTCTTCAATAATGGGTTGTAATTCAGATAGCGTGTCCTAAAATCTAAATAAATATCTGTTGATTCATTCTATTCATCAATATAGACTATAAAACCACAATTTTAAAATACTGATTTCCAGTATTAAAAGTATGTATTATTAATCTTAATTATATAAATCTAGATTATTAGGTGGTATAATTATTATATTTCATTAGTAGAGAATAACTTTTAACATCTACAGTGATGCTCATGAAAATAGCAATTCAATATGCTTTATATTATTTACTATTCATTTTTAAGAAGAAAGAGATAAGATAGAGAATGTGTTCCATATATGGGAAGTGACCTTATTTGTCCCCAGATATAAACTTAGCCACTTTAGTCAGACTATGGTAGAATATAAATCTCACTGTTCATATTCAGAGCACTAGAGAAAAACAAAGCAATGGAAAGAAATATAATTCTGAACCCCCCAGTGACAGCTTCTGGGTTCAGTAGTCAATGCCAAGCAGTAAGGCTCACAAAAGAAGATTGGATTCAATTCTATAGTATTTAGTGAATGCTAATTATTTACGATAGTGACCCTGTGGAAAAGCAAAGATGAATGCATTGCTCTTTGCAAATGAGTTCATATGCAGATTGAAAATATCTGCAGCTCATGAAGTATTTCTGATAGGAAGCGGCAGTAAGAAACCAAATGGGGAAAACAGATGAGGGAGAGTGTGTGCTTACGCTAGGATTTTTACCAGACACAACACCCTTCAGGGAACTCAAGAAGAAAAAATTCAGGTTTTTATCAATTAGGTAAGATGAGAGGTGGTGGCGACCTGAGAGTGAAAATAATAAGTTAAACATGGGAAGAGATGTATCCCAAAATCAATAGGACAAACCAATATTTCACATGAAAAATTCAATTTTTTCTACTAACTGGATAAGGGAGATTTACAAAGAAAAAAGTCTGAGTCCCATGCCTAGCTTCTTATCAGTGTATCCACACGACGTTGAAAGAAATCAGTCCTGACAGGCTTGGTTTCTGTGCACAGCATTTCCAGAGGATCAACACTAAGTTGTGTAAACACATTCATGTATTCATGGACGAATACATTTCAATGGTGATTTGTCATGTTGAACACTTCCCATTAAAAATAATCCTATGCAATATTTCAAAGTAAATGTTGCTATTCCACTGCTAATTTAAGAATGACCAGGGACTGAATGTTAACTTGGATAGTTTTGGTGATATGAACTAAAATATCGTTCTGTATCTGAAACAGATACATAGCTAGGGAAAAGGCCAAGATGATTGAAATAAAACAATACACCTGATTCCACTCAACAAGCAAGACAGGGTTGTTAAAAGTGTTTTGGATATGTGAGGAAGATTTATAAAGAGATCCTTGAGGGTTAAGGATGGAGATCTTTTCAAGTGAGCGGAACTACTATCAACAAGGGATGTAAAATGGGGAACAGAAAGCATTTAAGCTTAGCTCCTTATTTAAAAAATTCAGTATAACTAACTTACAAATGTTTCACATGGCACGTTCCCAATTGGAATGATTCCAAAGCAAGTGAGTTTAACCTGAAAAATTTTATCTCTAGAAGAAACCTGACACCTTCCTTCACTTGAAATCACTGCAAATGTTTTTAAGTCACAAATCTCTATCAGAGCATCATTGTGAGATTCAAAGGAAAAAAACCTGTAAAGAACTATCTGCAGATATTAAACTAAGTTACTTCTTTGAAAGTATTAAAAATTCTAAATACCCCTTTAATACACAATGCATAATGAGGGAGCAAACACGGTACAGTCAATAGATATTTTTTTGTTTGTTTACTTCTTCTTATTTAAACAATTAACATTCAATTACTGCGTATCTTCATCATGATGGGCACTGTATAAATACAGACACACACACACATACCACACCACACCACACATCACACCACACTACACCGAACCGTACATACATAAAATAATAGGATAAATTCACTGAAATTACTCTGTGCCTTAGTTGGGAATCTAAGAATTTTTCTAGTATAAATGTCTGAGTACAAAAGATGGGAGACAGATTCTCTTCTGAATTTTGCTGCAAGACTTTTTCTAGTGCCATTAGAGGCCATTTCCATTCACCTTTGGGCAGACCACTACAAACTTCTCTGGTGAAATCATAAGGTATCAACCTTTTGTTAAAATTTGGTCATATACTTTTGCATTGGTTGTAACATTACTCCTTTAAAGTTGTGAAAGTCTATTGGGTTGAGTTTCCAGGGTGTGGTTTATGTTTTTCTTGACTCTATGTAAATAAAGATCAAACTCCACAGAGAGTTATTTGCTTTGGTGAATAAGGGTGTGTATGAATGGGTGTGTGTGTATGTCCATGTGCAGGCATACATGCAGGCCAATTAGGTAAGTATTTTGTGGATTTTGGCAAATATTTAGTTGTACAGATTGATGATGGTAACTTAGTTGAATGGGAACTTACGTAAAAAGAAGAGGAACTTGTCTAAGGACAGAAAGTTTGCATATTTTTAAAGAAACATTATAGAGACTATAAGGAGATTAGAGAAAACAGTAAATTTGGAGGTCATAATTTGAGGATAGACAAAGTAATGTTTTGGAGGCAGATGTCTTTCAGGTGATGTCAGGTTTCAGCATTCATGAGAAGAGGAAGCTAAAGTAAAAACATGAAAATTCATCAGAAATGAGAAGGTTGTGAGAATAAGAGTCATTCTTGCGCATTCTAAATTTAAGACAAAATGGGAAAAAGTACTGCAAATGAGAACACATGTCCTCCAAGAATGAGAATTAAGAAGTTAGTTAGAATATGATAATAAAATACAAAATAGAAGACAGTACAGAGGCATAGCAGAAGCAAGATCTTTAGATGAAAATAAAAATATTCTTCAAATGGGACAATTTGGGGCAGAAAAGGACATAGGAACATGGGTTGAGTTAAGGTGTAATTTTTAATGTAAATAATCTTCATTTGTTGGCCTTCTGGGGTTTATTGGTTAGAGTAGGTAGAAATATACCTGTAAAATCAGTCCCAAATTGGATTTTTATTTTGTATTCATGTTGCATGTAATGTGACTTGGTGGGCTGCCTGATCCCTGTATTAACCGGGGATCCAGGTTGATAGAAGAGTTGCTGCATTGTCTGGAAGAGGTCTTTCACTATCATATAAACAGGAAATTAGAGAAAGAGAGGTGTCCCCAAATAATAAATGCACGGATCCAAAAATGACACAGGTAACCTTCTCAAAGCCCATTAGCCAGAAAAAGTCACATGCCCCTAACTACACCAAAGGGTGCTGGAAAACTTGGGGGAGCAATAAATATGTTTTTAAATAAGGAATATTTGAAATTAATTAAATGAAGACATGAGAATTCAGAAGAGTGCATTTATATTAGCTACAGAACTGTTTGGATAAAAATTAGGCAAATTAGATTTAGCTACCATTACCTAAAAAAAAAAAAAAAAAAAAAACCCAGATGTACACATTTGAATATGCACATGCCCCCTAAAAATGTAGGTTAATCTTACCATTTATTTGTTCATTAGTATTAACTTCTCCAAACTGTATCTATTACTAGTTTTTTTCTGAAAGTGTGTGTTCATTTGATCCCCTAAAGAAGAACAGAATGCTAAGGGAAGATAGTTTTACGTTACAGCTATTAGCTATTCACACAACAAGGTGTTATTGTTAGCCACACACATCTCTTATTTTACTTCCTGAATAAGGAAGGTTACATTAACTTACTTGGATGGACCCTTGGAAATCAGTTTCATCAGGCATGATCCACCCAGCACCTGTGTACCTCACAACAGCCGTTATGAGAGACATACTTTTATATTGGATACGAAAAAGATAATAAAATTGTCAAAATGTATTGGGGGAAAAAAAGAAAGATTTGTTCAAGATGTTGACCTTTTGATTTCTGAATCAGAATTGCTTACTGAAAACCACAAAAATGAGATTTCAAGACACACGAGAAATATAAGAACCAAGATGAGTAAAGAGAATTGATTCCAAACTGAGTAAAAACACAAAAGAAAACAGGTGGCTGAGGGACTGTGCAAGGTAGTTGCAGTTGGAGGTTTTCTTTATATCTGCTGGGTTGTAGGGCTGCTTAGTGCTCAAAAACAGCTTTCTTCAATGCTGATTTTGGTTTTGTGTTGGTGAAAGTTTGCCATGTATGAGCAGTTGATATTTAATAGTATTTGGGAAATGTTAAATTAATCTGATTTCTTACAAGATGTGCCATCTTGAAGGGTAAAACTTGCTTGCAGTGACTAACTTTCAAATATCATCCTTAGTTATCCTCCAAGGAAATTATTTTCTTTTGCCTCCTAAATGTTCTGCCTTATTTTTTAGTTCTTTTTTTCAGAGTATCCATCACCATTCCAAATGAGAACTGTTACTATTTCCCAACTGTACCTAAATGATGACCTGTTTTTTGTTTTATTTATTTTTAAATTTTATTTTATTGATTATACTATTGTAGTTGCCCTGATTACCTGCCTTTACCTCCCTCCACCCAGCAACCCCCACTCCCTCAAGCAACCCCCACACCATTGTTCATGTCCATGGGTCATGTGGATAGGTTCTTTGGCTGCTCCATTTTCTATCCTGCATTCTCATGGCTACTCTGTAACTACCCATTTGTACCTCTTAATCCCCACACCCCCCTCCCATCTGCAACCATCAAAATGCTCTCCATATCCATGATTCTGTCTCTGTTCTTCTTGTTTGCTTAGTTTGTTTTTTAGATTCAATTGTTGATAGATATGTATTTTTGCCATTTTTTAATTCATCATTTTGATCCTCCCCTTTTTCCTTAAATATGTCCCTTTAACATTTCATTTAATAATAGTTTGGTGATGATGAACTCTTGTTAGTTTTTTTGTTGTCTGGGAAGCTCTTTATCTGCCCTTTGATTCTAAATGATAGCTTTGCTAGGTAGAGCAATCTTGGCTATCCCTACCATTCATGACTTTGAATATCTCTTGCCAGTCCCTTCTAGGCTAAAATTTTTCTTTTGAGAAAGCAGCCGACAGTCTTATGGGAACTCCCCTGTAGGTAACTAATATTTTGCTTTGGCTTTTTTAAAATTCTCTCTTTTCATCTTTGACCTTTGGCATTTTTATTATGTCTTGGAGTGGGTCTGTTTGTATCCATCTTGTTTGGGACTCTCTGTGCTTCCTGGACTTGCACATCTATTGCCTTTACCAAATTAGGGCATTTTTCTTTCATTATTTTTTTCAAATAGATTTCCAATGTCTTGCCCTTCTGCACCTCTATATGCAAGTGTTGGGTTTCCTGAAGTTGTCAAGAAGCCGCTTGTACTATCCTCATTTTTTTTGGATTTTTTTTCTTCTTGTTCTGATTGGTTGTTTTTTGCTTCCTTATGTTCCCAATCATTGATTTGATTCTTGGCTTCATCCACTCTACCGTTGTTCCTCTGAAAATTGCTCTTTATTTCAATTAGTGTATTCTTCATTTCTGACTGGATCTTTTTATGCTGCTGAGGTCCTCACTAAGGCCCTTGAGCATTCTTATAGCCAATGTTTCCAGATCTGCACCTGACAGAAAGCTTATCTTCATTTCACTTTTCATTTAGCTATCCTGTAGGGTCCAGTGGCATAGCCTCTCCTATTGCCCAAGCTGAGTATTCAAGGTGTGTGCTTCATGTGGGCTGAGTACTCCCTCCTCTTGTAGTTGAGTCTTGGTCACTGTTGGCAGATCAATGGGAGGCATTTATCCAGGCCAGTCAGCTGCAAGGACTGGCTGTGACCACTGTCCACCAACCTCCATCCTCTCTGTAGGATCAGCTGTGCAGGGTGAGGGTAGTGGTGCTCCAACACAGTCTGTAGCTGTTCACTGGCTATTCTGGCTCTGGGGTTTCCTGGGTAGTGCAGGCCAAGGTCAGCCCCTAACTGTGTTCTGCCTAGAACCACCCTGTCTGAGCTATAATGTAATCTGAGATGCTGCTACTTGTGCTGGGCTTGGAGATTACCAGGTGAAGCCAAGCTGTGAATCGAGGCTGGCTGCTGCTAGTTCCAGGCCTGGGGCTCATTCATACCGGCTGTGGCTTTTTTTTAGATACTTAGAAAGTTGTGCAAGAGGAGCCTAGACCAGCCATTCATATGGAAAATCAGATTGGGTGGGTCTGTAAATTGGATAGAGCAGAGTCTCTGGGAATCTCCAAGGCAGGTGAAACAGTGTTAGCCAGGTTGACAGAGTCTCAGATATGGCACCAGCTCGCTGGCTCCATTGCTGTGTCAGGGGAGGGCTCAGAAAAGTAACAATGGCCTTTGCTCACCTTGATGCCAGACGTTTCAGTTTCTCTGGGTATACCACTTGTGCCTTTCAAGCTGCTTCCCTGGTGCTGGAGCTGGGAGGGAGGGAGTCTTCGTAGGTGTGGCTGTGTGTGGGTTCTTGAAGAGGAACTGCTTGAGGCTCCAGAAGTTTCTTCCACTGACTCAATCACCTTCTGCAGCCAGAAGTTGTGGGGACATATCTTCCTGGCATTGCAACCCTAAGCTGGGGAACCTGGGGTGGAGTTGGGACACCTTACTTCTGATGTATCCCTTCTGAATTTTTATCCACCATATGTGGGTGTGGGACCAACCCTTGCCATGTCTGTGTTCCTCCTACCAGTCTGGATGGATGTGGTTTCTTTAATTCCATGGCTATCAGACTTCCATTCAACTTGATTTCTGATGGTTCTGACTTATGGTTGTTCTGTATTTTAGTTGTAATTTTGATATGGATCTGTGAAAAGGTGAGCCATGTCTGCCTATGCTACACCACCATCTTGACCAGAAGTTCTAGTGACCTAAATTTGATTTTGTATCTCCACATAATAAAAGTTTAAGTGCTGATATCACTGTTTGAAGGTTTCTGATCATCTTACTCATATGTATATATGTTAAACCCAAACAAAATCTGCTTTCCTGAGCTGTTCTTTGAAAGCCACTTTTAATCCCTTCAGGTGCTGTCAATGATTTATTGCAGAAAGGATGACATTTCCATTATAGGCTTCTTTTGAAATGAAAGATTAGAGATGACTAAATTAGGGTTGTGTTCGCTTATGCTGAGATTGGAAGACTCAGTAAAGGTGGCTTTATTTCACATCTTTTAAAAAATGGCATGTTTTGCAACAGTAAGAAATAAATGATTTTTTCCTAGTAGTACCAGAACAAAAACAAGTACATGCTAGACAGAAACAATTTTTACCAAACTAATGGTTCGGATTGAAGTTCCACTTAACCAGTTTATTTTCTTCTTGACCTATGCCCTTTATTATTCATTCACCTGGATCATAAGGTGAATGAACACTAGAACCTCACCCATTTCTTTGGGATTCAGTGAATAATATTGGAAAGAAACATGGTGGTTACTGAAATCAATTTCCTTTGAATAGGATAGCAAAGGCCAAAAAGATTATTGCACTTAAAAGTCATGATTAATGAAATAAATGGAATGGGTAATTACAGGAATTCTACAAATTTTCTTTATAAATTCTTAAAAAAACAGTGACTAGCCTTTAGGGTATGTGTTTCAGACACTCACACATCTTAGCTCCAGTACTTCCTGTCTGAAGGCAGTTTTGGTTTTTAAGATGGTTCATCTAATTGTTAAATTTCCTTCCATAAATTCTTATTAAAAATAAAAACTTTAAATTACACTTTCTAAAAATTCTGAGTAAAAATTACTACCATAACCTCTAGAATTCCTTCTTTTCATAAATTCAGGTTATAGTCATAATTCTGTAACTAATGCTTTAAATAAGAACCTGGGCCGTGACTGGTGGCTCAGTGGATAAGGCTCTGGCCTATGAACCCAATGGTCATTGGTTTAATTCCCAGCCAGGGCACATAACCAGGTTGCAAGTCTGGCTGGAGAGCCAGGTCCTTGGCTGGAGGCAGGTGAAAGGCAACCATACATTGATGCTTCTCTCCCTCTCTGCCTCTCTCCCTTTCCTTCTCTCTGAAAATAATAAATAAAATCTTTTTAAAAACAAACAAACAAACAAACAAAAACCACAGGGAGGAATGAGTAAGACTTGCACTTAGGAAAGTACCATACTTAGAGCTGACTCTAGGCAATGTGAGCAATCCACTGCCACAGATGAGCCCTCCCGTGGGTACCTGGCGTTAGGCTGTGCGGTGCTGGGGGTAGGGGTGGGCTCAGGACGGCCCCTGGGGCGGCTAGGACTTGACTCCGTGACCGGCCACTGTCCAGGCTCCACCCGCAGGCCATGCTTCACAAGTGGGCCAGGCCCCCAGCTGGACTCCCCGCCAGGCAGGGCTGCGGGGTGGGCTCCCGAATCTGCCCCGGGCCTGCGCTCCGGCGCCCCACGAAGCAGCCAGGGCGCGTCTGGGTGGAAGGGTAGGCTGGGCTCTGTGACCCACTCACTGGAGCCCCAAACGAGGCCAAACTGCCATCCCAGCTCCCCGGCCCCATGAGGCCCCTGGCTACACGGAGCAAAGGGTAGAGGCTCCCACTGGAAGTTCTTCTGGGGCCATGACCCGGGACACCTGTGCCCAGCGCCACAGCCCTGCCCCTTCCCCATCTCGAGCTGGTCCCTGGGGCTGGTCCCTCTCCTTCGCCCGTGGTCCCCGAGAGCAGGCACCTAGTGGGCCTCTGGGCAGCTGTCTGGATGCTCAGGAAGTAGCCGTCCATCTGGAAGTCACTGCTGTCACCCGAGACCTGGTAGGCCAGGGGGACCCTGTGGTGCGGCCCGGGGCAGGGGAGGTACTGACGTGTGAAACAGCACGTGTTCCCTGTCTGCGGTGGAGTTCCCGGGGTTCTGTGGCCCAAAGGGCTGCTTCGGCCCCACCTCCAGTCCCAGGGGTGTCACAGAGGCATTGCGCCTGGTAGTCACTCTTGCTTCTTTCTGCGGAGGACGCCAGTCGGGGCTCACCTGTTCAGCCCCTTTGCTGAGGTCACTGGCTTCACGTGGTCGCTGGGACCTCCTCCTGCTAAATTCCTTCAGGAATTCCACAGCCGGGAGAGAGTTTGGGCCGCATGGCCTTGTCTCGCACTTAGCAGGTGAGTGACGGCAGTTTCCACCCCTTCCCACTGGCTTATTTCACTCAGATGCAGAAACGTGTCCTCAAGTGCCTGTGTTCTCCCTGGAAACGAGCCTCTTGCGACTGTGGATGAGACAGACGCAAGGGGCTGTTTTCCAGGGACAAATGGCTATTGTTTGAAAAGCCTCTGGAGGGAAGTTCTAGACTCTTCAACGTCATGAAAACAACGCAAACAGAATTTGTAACATTACCAAATCCCCTTCGATGGTATTTTGATTTTCGTGACAATCAGCAATTGATATTTTAGAACCTTTTTTTTTCTGTTGGCAGAGGTTCAGGGAAAGAGTAGTTATATCTAATTAATAGATAAAACTCTGGTGGCTGCAGGTTAGGTCAATAAAAGTTTCAGGAAACCCATTGATTTTCTGCATTTGCATTCCTCTTTGAAAACTATTTACAAATATTGTGGGATGAATTCAAGTTAATTTACTTCTTATTTTACCTTGTGTATTACTGCCTGAGTTATGCACCATCTGCATGCCAATTTGTTAATTAGGTCCTCTAGAATCATATTTTTACATGTTTCCATGAGAATAAAAATGATGCCATTATATTAGCTAAGAAGAAAAGTTCCTAATTTTCTGGTTAGTATTTCTCAGCAGAATTGCAGAAATAAATATTCAAAGTGAAAATAAATGACATCTATACCTCTATCACACATAAATAGCTCAATCGAGTCACACTGGTCAAAACTTCAAGTCAGGCCTTGGGTTTCTGAAGCCAGCTGAACCAGGCCTCTTCCTGAAGTTTCATTTTCTGTACAAGAATAATAGAAGTTGTCAAACACACGTGGAAGTCCATTGCACTTGTTAATAATTCTACTAGTTAGAATTATACTACTTTAATAACGAGTTCAGTTTTTCCCTCTCAGGAACACTTCCATACATTTGACAAGAATTATTCCCACAATTTTACAAGATGTGCTTTATTACTCTGTTTTGCAAATGAGATGCTGAAATTTAGAAATATTGATTTTGTTGGCTCAAGTTCACAGGCCTAGTAAACAGCAGAACTAAAATTTCCATTCCATTCTGTGTCTTCATTCCATATTTCCTTCACTTTTTTGGTTCACTGATTATAGTTCCCTGGGTAAATTTCTATATGTTGAGCTAACAGTGACATAAAAGAAATATAGGAGACACTTGCCAGGAAGAGAATGCCAAGCATTTATTCATAGTTTATGAATAAAGGTCTGATTTAAATCCAGTTTCTAGAATTGCGATATGCAAGTCCCTAATGGATTGTTCCTGATCATCACTAATAAATTAATTTTGGACTTCCATCAGGATGGACTGGTGGGAACAACTTAGAATAGGAAGCTGATAGTCATTATCTGGAGCATATTTCCTGATAATAAAATCAAAATACAAATTAACTTACTAGGTAATTTAAAAGGCTATTTTATACTTTATGGACTTAGCTATTGAGTCATTTTCTGAGGTTTAAGGATTAAATATAGTATATCCATTTTAACAAACATTTCTCAACTTTTATTCTTTATTTGAATTAAGGTCACCATTCTTGCATGAGTATAAAAGAAGAAACTACTGAGTTATGTTAAGTAATAGAAGCTGAAGGAAGTATTTCTGTATTAAAACTGGTAAAATTCAAGGTGTTTCCCAGAAAAACAGCCCATGGATAAATGTAATTGTCTTGAATTTAATGGAAAAAGGTTTTTGAACATTCACCTGAAGTGAATGACCTCAGCAAGATCACAGCATAAATAAGCTTCAACTTCTATGTCCTAAAAATTTGGTTCTTAATCTCAAAGGAAGAAGAGGGAAATGTGGGCTTTCAGTAGGGCAAGAATTTTGCACAACTACGTCCTAAGTTTTTTTCTTTTCTTTCTTGCAGACTTCAAAAACAAATCCTGGTCCACCTTCTGGACTATGTTATCCATGTAATTATCATCTAGAATGTGTATTGAAATAGACAAAAATATATTTTTAAAGGTTTTATTATTTTTATCTTGTTTTTTTTAAAAGATCTTATTTATTATTTTTAGAGAAAGGGGAAGAGAAAGAGGTGAAGAGGGAAAGAAATACCCATGTATGGTTGCCTTTCATCTGCCTGCAGCTACAGACCTAGCTGGAGACCTGGCTTTCAACCTGGTTATGTGCCCTGGTTGGGAATTGAACCAGTAGACAAGAATATTTTGAATCACTGCCTAAAGTGGATAATCCAGTAGACTTGGAAATCAAAAAATTACTGAACCAAAGTAAAATACTGCCTTTATACTATGCTTGATGATCCTCAATATAATTTTCTTGCACCAAAGGTTTGCTTACAGAGCAGAGTTTACTGTGGCATTTTTCTCCCATATTGTATAATCTGGAATTAAGAATAAAATGACAACAATAAAAATTTTATTTTTTCAATTGTTTTGAAACACACACTGACACCAATATATTTAGAGTTTTTCTATCTTATTAAAGAGTCTTATAGACTTATTAAAATGACATTAAAAAGTCTTATAGACTTCAGCCTTGTTACCTAACAGTATAGTCTAGTTAAAATCCACAGGGGACTGAAAATATGAAGATAAGACATTCGGCATTTTCTGTGATAGTTGATAAGAGCATACTTGCATATTATTTTATCAAACATGTATAACTGATTAATTCTTAAGAAATTATTTCACTAGGCAAGGTCCCAACCCTTCATTCACTATAGCAACAGCAGTGAACATATTCCCCATTTTTCACATTGATTTCTATGGAGATTCTGGCAATGGTGTCATTTTGTCAAGAATTAATATTAGAAAACATGAAAAGCTGAAAAGTTTCAGTTGTTCAAAGAATAGTACAGAACAGATGCTTTTCTACTCAAAAATATGAAGAAGTCTCATTGATGCCATTTAGGCATCTTAGAATGAAGAAAAAATAGTTTTCTTTTCCATTGAATGCCAAACTGCAGAACTTTTAAAGAATCAAAAATCTATTCCCAGTATTTCTAGTGTGTTAAAACACTTTCTGAAACAATATAAAGCAGCATGATAGCAGAGAGCTGAACCCAGTTCCCCAGGGACTTCTGTTACTTTACCTGGAGCATATCTTAGTGACAAAGGCTCCAAAGGCAAGTGTTGAGAAATGAGTTCATTTAGTACAATAAGTGATTAAAAAATAGTGTGTGCTTAATGATTTTGTTATTTTGCAGGCAACTTTTCAGTGTTATTATTTATTTTTTTATACCTGTTCTGCATTTTTCTCTCTCCCTTCCCTAATCATCGATATACCCTTATCCTCTTTTACTTGAACAATACAGTGACAATTTTACAATGAATTATTAGGCTATGAGAACTTTTGGAAGGGAATTGTGTGGAAGAGATCTAACTTTATTTTTTTCCTATTGTTTTACATCACTTATGAAACAGTCTGTTTTCATCTTTTGTTTTTCAATGTTGCTAAGGCTTATTGGTTATGCATGAAGGCTCGAAAGCAATAATTATTGCTCCATGATTTTCATTTAGACTCAAAATGAGACACTTTTAAAACACACCAATGCCTGAGCCCTACCCTAAAAAATTCTGATTTCATTTGTCTGGGGCAGGGCCCAGGTACTGACCTATTAATTACCTATATTACTTGAAGTAAGGCCAGGTGTGGCCCTGTTCTTTGAAGTTAAACTGCTGGAGTTTGAAGCTAACTGTAACATTGAGAAGTTTTTTATGCCTCTGTGCCTCAAATTCCTCACTCAGAAAATAGGCATATTAATAGTTTCTAAAATATGGAGATACTTGAATGATTACATAATAAAATGTAGAGTAATTAGACCTAATGAAAAAAGTGGCTATAAAGAAAAGGATGTAGATGTCCCCAAGGGGGTGACACAGATGAAAATTTTACATTAGGGACTCCGAAATATTTCATGACATTACAAGTGCAAAGAATCAAATGTTTGAAGATGATCCAAATGTAGAGGAATTGAGACAATTTGCCTCACTTTATATTGTAAGTTATATAATGAAGAGGCTGGCATGTGTCAAACGGCTTGCAATATTTGTTACAGAGACATAAAAACACTTTAATCTCAACATTTCTCATGTTTTTCCTTATGATGTACTAACTATACATGTTATGCTATTTTCCTATGCATTGATCACCAACAATATGAGATTACTGTTTTCACAAAATTTTCATAGGTCATGAAACAATAGCTTTTTCACTTAACTATTAAGCTCTTTTTTATTTTGTCAACATACTCCTGGAAATCAATAAAAATATATTTATTCAGGTCCTTTCTGAAATTATTCTTGTAATGCAAATTGGAAAGAAAAGGAGAAATAAAAACCATTGTACTCTTCACAGTTATGCCTTCTAGTATTGTTAATGGCAGCATTTTATTATGAACTAATTTAGAATTTTATATAGTACTAGAAAACTTTGTAAGCATTTTTTAATTATCTAAAAATACAATTTGAATTTATGTGTATGTGTTTAAAAATGGTATAATCTGACCTGCATTCTGGTGTTCTTACCATCATAGGATTTATTTGTTTTTTCTAACACACAATATTTTATCCAACAATAATTTTGATTGTCTTATGTAAGCAATAAATATTCTAATATGCCTGGAGTTTTTCTAAGAGCTTTGTTTTTATTAACTAATTAACTACACATAATGGTTTTCAAAAGTAGCATAGTTGATTCCCCTTAAACACAAAGAAATTCAAGCATAGAATGGTTAAATAATTTGCCTGAGATCAATCACACACCTAGAAAGTGGTGAAAGCAGATTTTGAAACAAGATACTCTGATTCCAAAGTCAATATCTAACTAGTCTAGCTGTCTTCCACAAGTTTTAAAAATACTAAATATTGAATATTAAAGTCAATTAAAACATCATAGCCTATAAATCGATATTTATGTTCAATAGAGGTTTTTTTTTATAATGATCAATAAACATTTAAATTATTTTAGCCCATTATACAAATCTTAGGTCACATGATTTATTTTCATATGGTTATCTCTTTACATGAAAAAAATAATGGTATTTCATATTCTTTACATACCATTATTTAGGCAAAACTCTTTCTTGATATTTTAGCTAATAGGTAGATGTGGTAGCTGACACATGATCAGAGTGACAAAAGTTCTGATTCTCATTCTCATTTTGCTGCGAGTAAACATCTGTTCACACCTGTCATCACAGATATCAGTCATTTTGTCAATTTTCCTTATTTTAGCATTTCCTACAGTCATCACTGATCATATAATTTCTGTGACAACTTGGCTCCGATGCCTTAAATGGTTTCCTTTTGTTTCATTTGTTCTTCTTTATGAGGGTCAGTGGACCATTGATGTTCATTTGCTATGTCACCAGCCTGCTAGTTTCATCTCTCTCAGTGTCATATGTAAACTTCTAACAATGCCCAGAATGGGACCCCTGCATGGGAAGAAGAGAGAAATTAGACCACATTATGAAACTAAGTTAAAAGGAACAGAGATACTGATTTAATTGTGCTATAAGGAATGTCATGCTTAATGTACACCTGCCCAAGGTGTAAAGCATTTAACATCATTGTAACTAACACCTGAAACTCAAGCTTATTAACTATCTACCACCATGATACTTATATATGCACTCAAATTGTGCAATCCCCAAATTGAGGGGTTTTTTCTACTGCGTCATAGCTGTCCATGGAAAAAATATTTCATTTGTTTAACTTGTTTTCCCTTCGCAGAATGTTTCAGCATGCCTTCTGTTCAAGAATGTCAACAAATAAACAAAATTTGTTTTAGCACCATCATTTGTCATTATAATGTTTTTTGGTACATCAAATAGAATCAAAATCTAAAGTTTTATATCAAATTTTCATACGGTGCATTAGTTTACAAGATGGTTTGAAGCAAAACACTAGAAAATCCATGCCATATTTAAAATTTCACAAGATTTGTATAACTCCGAAGCCTTGCGAGACTTCTATTTTAACTTATTTCTAGGTTTGAATGAAAAGGATAAAAAAGACTTGTACATTTAAATTGGGGACGTCTTTCAGCCAAGATCAAATTACAGGAGCTGGATTTATCCTCCCATCTAAAACAACTAAAAGTAGCACTCAAAATACATCAAGCAGTTGCCTTCGTACATTAGGTATCAGACAAGGCAGAAGCATGACTCAGAGAGGAGCAGCGAATGACTTGAGCTCTGCCGTTGCCCAAGGTTCCTGCCTGGATCAAGTCATGAGGCTGGTGTACCAGAAGAGAGAACCCAGGCCAAGCATATCAATCCCCCAAGTTGAAGAAGGAGAGGAGGCTGGGACTGCGGGGAGGTGGGGAGGGTATAATCCACAGAGAAAGCACTGAAGGGAAGAGAGAGGTAAGGAGACACTTCCTGAGAAGGGCACCGCGTCCCTCTCCAGTTTTCAAGCTGACTACTGAACAGAGGCGTGTAGCAAACCTCAGGGGCCAGAAAAGAAATAACGGACAGAGACAGCAGAGGATGATTCCAGGGATCAACAGAGCCAGGAAAAGTTCATGCCCCCAGCAGCTGAGGTGGAAAATCTTATAATCCACAAGGTTTCACGCAGTGTTCTTAAAAGGATCTTGTCTCTGCAGGCAGTCAGACTAGCCCTGGACTAAAAGTTGCTCTGTTCCCATAAGCGAAGCCTGAAAACTCTACTTCAAAGGATCAAACTGTTTCCAGGCAGGTTAGCGTTGCCCCACAACAAATTGTAGAATATTTATACGAATACAAAAGTTATGCACCATCCCCCTCAAAAGGTGAAGTTTCTATTTTTGGCATCCAATTAAAAATTATCTAGTATATCAAGGAGGCAGAAATATGACACATGTTAAACAGGAAAATCAGTGAATTAGAAATAGCTAAGAAGTTACACATGATAGAAATAGTAAACAAGGATGGGGAATAGTTATTATAACTTTATCCTATATGTACAAGAAGGTAGTAATGGAGCATTTTAAACAGAAATGTCAAATATATTTTCAAAAACCAAAATCAAGCCCTGGTTGGTGGCACAGAGTCCTGGCTTGTGGCACAGTGAATAAGGTGCCAGCCTGCAAACCCAAAGGAAGCTGGTTTGATTCCCAGCCAGGGCACATAACCAGGTTGCAAGCCAGGTCTCCAGCCAGGTCTGTAGCTGGAGGCAGGTGAAGGCAACCATACATTGATGTCTCTTTCCCTCTCTGCTTCTCTCCCTTCCCTTCTCTCTAAAAATAATAAATTAATTAAAAAAAAAAAAAAACAAAACCAAAATCAAACCTCTAGAACTGAAAAATACAGTATCTAATATTTAAAAACATACATGAAAATTATCTATAGACACAGCAACTAGAATTGTCTCAAAATAATTATTATGAATTTTTTAAAGGGCAGGCAAAAAGAGTATTTAATGTATGATTCTGGAAAAAATATTAAAGTTCTAGAAAATAAGAACACATTTATAGTTACAGAAAGTAGATCAGAACTGGTTGACATGAGCTTGGGTAGAAAGAGGAATGGGAAGAATAGACTACAAAGAGATATCAGAAAATTTGGGGAGGTGTTGAATGTGTTCATTATCATCATATTATTGATAATTTCAAGTATATGCATCAAAACATATCAAATATACTTTAAACATGTACAGTTTATTGCATATCCATTATATCTCCATTAAGCTATAAAAATTTTAATTGGAATAAGTTTCATTGTAAAATCATAATGTACTTATAAAGAATTGATTTAGTATATAACATTCTAATCAATTTACTTTGATGCATTTATAATTGTTCAATATATTGCAATTTGTAGGGGAAATATTCAAAATGGTGAAAATAAAACCTAAAATAAATCCATGTAAATAAAATAGTAAGTAGGATTTTCTGGACAATTAATGTTTCAATAGAATTATTCAGCTCACCTTTTGTTTTTTCCTGGTTGATCTATGTTTTTCAAATTAGATAAAAATAGAAATACCAAGTTAGGAAGCCTCACTCTGTTTCAATACTTATGTCAAACCAGAGAGACTTTTCAATCCTTTTATTTATTAGTAGACCACATCATTCAAAAATGTAACTGTCATGGTTTCTTGAGAGAAAATTTTTTAAAATTTTATTTGCTAGGAACATCACTTGCACACACTGTATCTATAACCTTTCTCTGTTCAAATATATTAAAGTGATTACAAATAATTTAAAAGGTACCTATAACAAACAGAATGTGAAATTACCTTGTTCCAGAAATGCTGTCATGAATTATATTTAACAATGAGGAGAATAAATATTTTCCATTTATGTGACAACTCTAATGAGGCAGGGCATGAAAAGAAAGCAGAGCTACCTGCTTTGCTGGTGGCAGACAGGGCCTTGCTCATGGCAGGAACAGTGAATCCTTTCTTGCTCTGGGCAGGGGCTTTGGGCCTTGAGCCACTAGCCATCTTCTTGCTCACCTGGTACACATCTCATGCATAAGAAAAAGCATCTGAAGCATCAGCTCTCCTTTTAAAAAGAAAACTACGAAGAAACATGAAGATTGAACTGTTTCCCACATCTATCATGGAAGAGCTACAGGGAGCCCACATAATGATGTGGCCCTGAAGAGAAAGAGCACTTCGTAGCTCCATGTAGGATACTCCTTCAGAGGGACAGATTCTTCTAGAAGAGCCTAGACCCCATCTGTTCATTAGCTGCAGGATGATACAGCAGCTCTTTATCCCACATGCCCCCTGGGTTTCAAAACAAGGCAAATATTGTATTATCCTTTTTCCTGAGTTCATGTGGAGAAGAACATTTTCAAATTACATTTATTTGGAGGGAAAACATTAGAACAAAACAAAGTTTTTTCTCCTTACAAGTAATGACTTGAAATTATTTTAAACACCTAAGAATGTTTGGAAATTTTTTCTTAGATTTTATATAGTAAACATTATAAAAATGAAAACAAAGTCAATATATGAGGTAACCTGCTAGATTATTTTGTCTTTAAGACAATGCAATCTAGCCCTGGCTGGTAGCACAGTGGATAAGGCGCCGGCCTGCAAACCCAAAGGTCGCAGGTTCGATTCCCCAGCCAGGGCACATAACAAGGTTGCAAAACAGGTCTCCAGTCAGGTCTGTGGCTGGAGGCAGGTGAAAAGCAACCATACATTGAGGTCCCTCTCCCTCTCTTTCTCTGTCTCTTCCCTGCTTTCTAAAAATAATTAAATAAAATCTTTTTTTTTAAAAAAAAAGACAATGCAATCTCATTGCCCTTTGCAATACATCTCATGTGTAAATTGTCAAAATCAGATCTTCGAAATTCTGGGCTTTTCTATGATCTTATTCCTGTGACATCTGAGTCTTCAACAGACAGTGTCTCAACCAGTTGTGTTCTGGCTTGAAGGAACATTTAAATGCGCACCTGAAATTACTTATCACTAAGTAGACATGAGTATGTGATATTCACAGTCATATTCTAGAACCCCAACAAAGGCTTCTCAGTATTAATCATGGCCCCTGTTTTCACAGGTGTTTGGGAACCTTGGGCAGCTCAGTGGTTTAGCAGGTGAACTCAGCTCACATTCAACTTCTCTAAGCAACTGACCAGTATGTATCTGGGAATCATGGGCTGCACTATTTGTTTCAATCAGTCAATCAATCAACATGCTGATTCATATCATTCTTCCCACTGATGTCATTTGGCTAACATTAGGCAGGTAGTAGCCCAAGCAGTATAATATCACACTGTTATGACAGGAGGACTCTGTCTCCATTGCTTCAAACTTTGTGACTAATAGTGTCTTTGACATCCGTTGACCTAGCCATAAGTGTTCTCCGGCAGAATGCGTTACAATTCCTGATGAATGAGAAATATTTACCATGTGCATGTATCTCTTTTTACTACTTTGAAGCCTTTTTGAAAAGTATCCCATTTGGCTATATAACAAACTATTCCTTCCATGCTTTAAAAGTTTAAAATAAAGTAGTTTAAAGGATATCAGTTTTAAAGAGGAGTATGCTAGGTGACTCTCTCCATAATCTTTTATCCAATCTTACCTTGGAGACTTTATACATTTGAAGATGCAAATATGTGCCATGTAAGTTAAAGATGTTTTAGATGAGAAAAGATTATCTTCAGTGATAGAAACATTAACCCATACTTCTGTCTATATTGCCCAGATCACAAAATTCAGAATTTCTCTTCTACTTTACAACAGCTTTTTTTTTTTCAAAAACAAGGTAAGCAAAACAACAAAACAAACAAAAAAGAAAAAGTACATCTAGAACAATATAACCATTGTTATTAAGGAGCCCTACAGCATCGATCCTAACTCAAAAACTCTAAAAACTGAGAAAGAATAGGAGGCTGTCCCACTACTAGAGAGTAAAAAGATAACAATGTGAAGTGACAACAAATCAATTTGGACCATATAAGTAAACGAATGAAAGAGACTGAATTATTTACTTCCTATTAGTTCCTACTTGAATGTTATGGTCTTTAGCAATGAAAGAAAGAAAAAAAGAAGGAAGAAAATAATGTTGTTTTTAGCACTTTCTGTATACGACACACTAGGCTATGAGGTTTTATATTTCATTGGATTTAGTTTTCTCAAATGATCCTGCAGATATAATTGAATATAATTTTCTAATACTTCAATATGATCCTTAGTATGTTGAGCATTTTTAGACATTGTTGGGTCTTGACCTTGTTGACATAGCTGGTAACTGGCAAAACATCAGTAAGTGCACCAAGAGGAAAGATACTGGATAAATACTCTGCAACTGGAGGAGAATCAAGTTATACTCAGGGCCTGTAATGGCCGACTTATTAACAGAATTAAAAATATGGTGGCTATGTCAGTTGAAATGTTATGAGAGACCTATTTCTGCTGAAAGTCTTTAAAACCCAAGGAGGGCAAGCTTTTGCATTGGAGTAATAATTTGAACATTAGTCAAGACAAATACATTATTAAGGGGTTTTGCTTGTTTTTCCTGCATTCAGACTTACACAAAATTATTTGACACAAAGATTGTGAAAGAAGAATAGGTGATTAAAACAGCTTAGATTCTACCAGAAATGCTGATTTGTAGAAGAGGTCTAACAAGCCGGGTGACAGAGTGCTTGGGGACCAATCAACCTTGCATGGTTGCTTCCCTCAAGCAGTTGGCTTCACACTTCTTACATCATAAATTTCGGAAAGAGCTGGAATTCACCTTTAAATGTCAGCTTTCTTGTCAGAGCCTTGACAAGGAGATCTGCAGCCCTGAATTACTTCTAGCAACTTTTCAGAGGCATATTCTTAGGATCAGATGCTTATTTTCAACAAAATGCATTCCATTGCTACTGACTTGCAGCCTTTAGTCAATTTCTTCTCTTGTGCCTGCTTTTGTAAACTGAGAATTTGTTTGCACAGAGAGGTTCTGTTTTAGTGTAATATATAAACTGAGATTCAGGGCTAAAATAATTAGAGGACTAGTAAAATAATATAGAGGATATGATTATAGCCATAGTCATACAGACGGAAGTGCAATTCCTTCTAACTGGTTCATCTTTGTTTTCATTTCTTAGGGAATTGAAACTTGCTATTACTTCACACATTCATGTATATTTTGTATTTATACGTGCCATGAACTTTTCTAGTTGATAAATTAATCTGCATAAAAGTATATTAGATATTTTTGGTAGATTAAGCTGTCAGGGTTTGAACATTTCATATATGTTTAGAATTTCAAAAAAAAAAAATATAGTACAGCCTTCTGAATCATCCAGATAGTTTCTGCAGAGGAATGTTCAAGCTTAACACAAAATTTGATATAGAGTTATTGGTCTGCCTGCTCAGTCATTTTGAATGTGATAGCCACACAGTGCAGATGCCCACTCAGTGGTGTCTACCATCCCCACCAACCAGTACGGTGAAGTCATCATTGTTCATACCTGTGCCTTCCAGTCCACTTACCTTGACTGCCAGGTTATATTGATGTCATGCAAACTGGTCTCATAATATTAACAACGGCTGGACTTTTTCCAAATAGGCATCTTATATTAGAAAGCATTGAATTACTTATTCAAATAACTATAGGATAAATATCAATATCTTAAGTGTGCTCAAGTATTTGTTAATTTACTTTTGACCAAAATTTGGTGAAATCCGTGGTCCAACTTTAAATGAATTGGACAATGGGTAGAAGTAACTAAGACAGTGAAGTGAAATCTTTAATGAGTGAACCTTAGCACTCGCTGAGAATTGCAGCTGAGAACCTGGAGGGAGGGATTGCAGAGAAGTCAGCTCTGAGAGCCAAGTTGGAGAGTCAGCCAGGTGAGAAAGGAAAATTACTTCCTTCTTATTAGAAATGGAGAGCCATGGGAATTTGTTCTGCTTATGAGCAGACACATAACATACTGGGGATCATTTTTCTTTCTGCATCTGCCTGGAGAGGGAGAAACAGAAAGTGGCTTACAACAAACAGTAAGAGGAAATAGAGCAAGGACTTTCTTGTTGATTAGGAAAACCAGGAAAACAAGACGGCTAACACCTCCCTAATAGACTTAAGAGGGTGAATGGAGGAAACCATCCCCGGAAAATTCACTTGTAGATTCTTTTACATCCAGATGTGTCAGGCTCTCTAAAAGGCTGTGACATAAAGGGTCTGAAAGGTTGTTTTGGTCTGAAGTTATCTTCGGGATGCAGCTAGGTGTTGTGAGATAATAAACAGCTTTGCATCCAGGCTGACCTGGGTGTCTGCCATGGCCAGGCCCTGTACTGATAACATTGTGCAAATTATATAAACCTCCTGAGGCCCAGCTTCCTTTTTTAGTAAAAGGTCAATAGTAATAACATCTCTGAAGTATTATGATGACAGCAAGTAAAAATTATTTAAGTAGTTTATTGCAGAAAATACTCAGAAAATGCTAATTATCCAACATCTGAGAGTCTTCTTTTTTCTATCCTACTGATTCATCCTTCCCCTTCTTTCCTATGGGATTCTCCTTCTGCTTTCTTTTATTATTTCATTATTTGTCATTCTTTGTCAATATCAACTTGTCCTATGTCTTGAATAATCAAATATATAATGATGTCGAGACATAGAATTTTTCATAATCTCGAGATCTGCATTTAAACTGCTAACTAAAGTGCCATCCCCACTTGCAAGTACTTCAGACATATTAGATTCAACATTATTATTCCTAAAATAATAGGATCTGATCATCTCTTTACCCTTCCCTCTACTCTAGTGATCACTAGCTCAATTAATGGTTTTAATAAGACTATTTGCTTTCAAAGCCGTAATCCAGAGGTAGGCTCCTTTACTGATCATTTCCAATTGGGAAAAAGAAAAGAGAAATGTTCTTCCTAATATTTGGAAGCTTAACTCATTGCCAAGGATGCTGTTCTCATCTGGGTCTCTGATCTTCTTAGCACCGTGGTTTCTGGTAGACTTTGTTTTCCCCTCATGCTTTCTAAGTGGCCCCTTTCATCTTTAAGCACAATAAAACTTTCACTTAAAAACTCTACAACTTTCTCCTCTGTTCTTAAGAGAACATCAGGTCCACCAAGATATCCAGAATAACCTCCTTAGTTTAAATTCAACTGATTAATAATCATAATTATATCTGTACAGTCTCTATAATATAGTCATAGTTACAACATCAGGAAGACAGAGTTCATGGGCCAAGATTTTTCCAACCACAGCATATATAAGGTTTATGTTAGTCAAGTACAGCAGAATAGACAATGTGTTTCATTATGCCTAAAATATATAGGTAGGCAGAATCAAAAAAAAAAAAAATCCAAATATTAAGATTTATATAATTCTTTCAATTTATAAAATGTTCTTTGGTTTTATAATAATTTGTGGAACAAAATACAACAAACAGAAATACCAACATAAACTTCATAAGGTTAAAAATGCAAGTCAAATTTTAGAAGTAGCAAAGTTAAATTTGTAACTTTATTACTAAAGGTTGGAAGCTTTTTTTTTTATTTACATAAGTTTACTGAGTTATTATTTTTCATTTTATTGGGTAATGATAAGCAATCTATTGTCATCTCAGAAACCAAATGTCTACTTTGTGTAACTAAAGCAGAAAATTTTAGAAATTACAATGCTAATGGAAGAACTAGTTAATATAATTCAGCATATGTTAACTGGAAAGAGAATGGAGATACTGGAACATGACCAAAGACGTCTGTGTGTATTGTAGGAACAGTTGACTTCCATTCGAAGCTTACATTATGGAGTTAATGTTACAACTGAGCAAGTGCTCATATTTGGCAAAAGCTGTGCCTAACAACTATGGTGCAGAAACAATGAAATTTGTTCAGCCTCCACTATAAATTGTTTAAAATTTTAGTTTTCGTAGCTGTTTTTTACTAATGGAGGGCAATTTGTGGATCCAGCAATTAATGAGAATCTTCAAAATAAAATAGCATAGTGAAGTAGCGTAAAATACTAAAATTATTTTCAATATACTATAGATTAACAGCTGTTCCAATGGAAGCACCCTTGAAGGGCTGCTTTCATTCTCACTTGTAAATCATGAATTATTGTAAGACTTATGAAGGTGGCTCAAACAGTAAGTAGTTATTTCTACATCGTAAATAAACTCTGAAAATGCACATGAATAAGTAAAGAGCCCTGGGGTCTCTGTGATTGATTTTTAAATAACTTATTTTTTAATACATTCAAAATTTCCTAAATTTTTCTCTTCGCTTTCCCACCTCTGAGTATCCAAATAAGACTCCGTGGTTTGGCATGAATGCACACTCTCCTCTGGCGGCTGCGGATGAACTAACTGCACTGAGTCACGATAGATGGGGTTTGTTCTCCTAGCTGTTTGGAGCTGTGAGGTAGCAGAAGGAGCTTTGTGATGTAACTGGAGAGAATCAAGAGATTTATACACATTATTTACACATTGCTTCTATAAGGTTAACAGCATTCAAAAGAGCCTATCCATTTGACACCAGTCTAGTTCTCCGGCTCTGCGGGTGAGAGTACAACAAATCTATTTCTATACAGTATAGAAGAAATGGTGTGTAATTTAATTTTTATATTTAATATATTGATTAAAATATAGAATATTTTGCATTTTTCATTGTAAAGTAGCATTTCTAGGTGAATGACTCTCTGTTCTACATACAATAATTGCTTGTTTCCATGTATAAAATGCTGTTGATTTTTATGCTATTTTATGATAAAAATAAATAAAACAAACAAACAAAATTATTAAAAAGAAACTAAATTTATATAATTCAGGAAGTATTTTTAACACTTAAATTTATCTTTACTCAGTTTCTATCAACTAAAGCTTTTATTTTAAAACTCCATTTCGAAGGTTGGTAATATGAAAAACCAACACTCATATGAAGTAGGTGCTGTTGAAAATTCATTTGAAGAAACTAAGAAAAAAAAAAAAACTGAGGAAAGCATATGTAAAGGAAAAAATAACTGCTACTCCTACTAATTTCTTAGACAGCAGTGTGATTAAATACTAAAATGGTCAGCTAAAATTAAGCAAGCATTAAAATCAGGTAATGAGATGAACAGAAATTAATAATGTAACCATGTAGATTTGTTAAGGCAACACTTAACTAATTAACAGTTATAATCCCCTTTGTCTATATTTATTATGGATATAACTCTTCTTCAATTCTTGATCTCTCTCTTTCTTGAAACATATGTAGTTTATAAGATAATGTATTAGTTATCAAATTTATTTATTCTTTTCATGTATATGAAATTTATATATTACTTAGCATATATTGAAACCTTCCATGTACTAGGTTTTGGGAACAGGGCGACCTAAAATCTAGTGGCCATGCTGGAACATACAAGTCAAATAAATAAATACACAATTACATAAATATGTGCAGACATGTACAGGGTTGAATGAGGGAAATACAGGGGTCCACCCCCTTACCCACAGTTTTGCTATCTATGGTTTCAATTGCTCTTGGTGAACTATGGTTTAACAGGGTAAAACAAAACTTCCAGAAACATAAGTTCATGATTTGTAAACTGAGTGGCATTCTGGGTAGTGTGATGAATCTCCTGAACATGCAACATCCAGCCTGGGATGTGAATACACAGATCGTTATTAATATTTTCCTCCACAAATAAACATAAGCTTATTTATGCTTTGTCTGGAAACAGATCGTTGTGTAGGGTCGTTTAAATGATGAAATAAAACAACGAAACAAATACAGTGTTTCATTTGTCTACTTTCCTTGCCAAAATGTGTAATTTGAGTATATATCTAAACCGAATGAAGTCTTAGATCCCACTCTCTCCCCAAATTAGATCATTAGGTTCAATGGAACTAGTATATTAGAACATTTTTGATTCAAGGAAAACTAGGAATATTCATAAGCTTCCATATATTTAAGGTTTCAGCTTACACTGTAAAATCTAAAAATAGCTTCTTAAATTCTAGAGGAATCAAAGACAAGGTGTCTTTGGGCTTTTTGATAACACCCTGGACATCACGAGAGCACAGCCCAGAAGCAGGTAGGCGCAGGTCATAAGATTGGTGAAGTCTCCTTAGTTCATAGGAGCAGGGCCAGGAAGTTAAATAAATAATAAGTGGAGGATTTAATAGTAAAAACAAGTAAACAAACAGCAAGTAAATGTGAAAAATAGAGTGATAAGTTCTGGCAAAATGGATGTCAGGGTCCTGCAGCTATATTTCTGGGCCATGGCAGGGCAATTAATGAGGGAGGCAGGAAAGGCAGCAAGTAATGCATTACAATGATCAATCAATAAGTGCGATGAATGCATTGATCAAAGTCTAAATATCTCCTGAGTTAAGTAAAGGGCATAATGGACCTATAATTACTAGTATCAGTGGAATCCCAGAACAATTTCTTCAAGGTCAGTCATATGTTGAAATGTGAAAATGTTGGGCAAATAGCCCAATTAGAGACATTTACAAATTTGAGATAAATGAAGCTGAAAGACAGCTGAGTCAGTTAAAAAGATAAGCACAATTTCACATACTTAGCTTATTTTTAAACTGACATGAAAACATAAGCAAGGGGCAAAAATCCATAATGAAATACTTTTATTCATTATGGTAAGATTGTATATCATATATGTGGATGCGTATACATGTGTGTGCATTTTTGTATTGAGGAGTTTATGTATACAGAGAGAGTGATATATAGAAAAAGGAATATATATATTTATACATGTAGAAATTTTTATAGTATTTTATATAAATAATATATTTAGTATTATATATTGAAATAAAGTATTAACTATATGTGAATACTATATATTACATACATATATAAAGTATATTTTATATAATTATGTCATATTTAGATTTAAATTGTATAACAATATATATGTATTACATAAGTCATTTATCCCTCAAACGTGACCAACAACAAAATAATTTATATGCTATAATTGAAGAAAACATGAAAGTGCACAACTATCACTTTATTTACTTATTGTCAGGAGCTTAAAAAGTTACTTTACATTTAAAATTTATACGATTCCTTGTCTTTAAAATTTTGCTTACGTACATCTCTTTGGTGTGTCAGTATTATTGATTAGATTAGATTTGGTTTCCTTCAGGATGCCTCAAACCAATTTAGCTGGCTAGCCTTAAGTGTTGTAGCTGACAGATTATTCTTCTTCATGTCAGTTAAAGGGAATTGCAATGATTTTTTTTTAACTCTGTAAAAAGTGTCATTAAGAATTTCCTCCATACTAGGCATGACTATTGCCTTCAACCCTGCTTTGGCATTTCATTTATTCAAGCGCGTCCTTGTTGCCTTCCCTCATCTAAACTCAATGATTATGGTGCCACACTATTTTGCCTTCAAGATACATTTCTAAAACAATTCCAGGTAGCTCAACACCCAGTGAGCTGTCTATTCATTTGCTCCAGCAATGATAAAACCATTTATATTGTTCTACAGCTGTATGAGGCAATGTGGACTCAAAAATACTATTTTTACCAAAAATTTAAAATATTTTCATTTTAAAAACTTCTAATTAAGCAGCTAATAGTGATGTCTCTCTTAAATTTCTCCTGTTAGTATTTATTGAAAGGTCCCATTTAAAATGCACTATGCATTAATACTGACACATTGAGCAATAATCTGGAATCTTATATATGAGTTAACATATATCTATAAAATATTTCTCCTCCATTCTCCAAATTCTGTGTATTGTTTAAGTTTGCGACCTTCAATGGTACAATTTGCTAATTTTATGTATTCTTTTTAGCTACCAAATCAACTAGTTATTTCCCATCATGTACTGAATGACCAGATTCCCTTCCACCACTTCTGAGATCAATTATTCCCAATAGTTTCAACATCACAAGTATGATCCATTCAACATGTTATGTAGTTCCTCTTCCTCCTCACCTCTAAGGTATATTTTCTTGACCTCCTTCAACTGCCTGCTCCCAGGAGAGTAGCCTAGATCTCTATGTTCCTAATAGCTTCATCTCCAATTGAATAGATCGCCCTATCTTCCTAGCTCATGAACTCAATTACCTCAGTACTCCAGCACTGCAGAAAAACTTGCAACCCATTGATTTTATCATTCGTACAGAGGAGTTTCAGTTGAACGCTGCATGAAGGTGAAAAAGAAAACATCTATAAAAGGAGGAGAAACATAAAAACTAAATCATAAACCTTCTACTGTCTATTTTAAGAGTTTAAGACCTTATGAGTGGCAGGTTATTTACTAAAATTACTGATATGTGAAGGACTAGAGAGGAAATACATTTGAAAAATAAAATTAAAGCTTTGGGATGCTCAATTGTGGCTGCTTATTAAATATTCAATATTCAGATGAAAATATCAAGTAATCATTTTGCTGTATTGAAAATATGTGCATGTGTGTGTGTGTGTGTGTGTGTGTGTGTGTAAGTTGATAGCGCTGCTGCTGTATAACCTCTTAGTTTCATTGGTTTCATAGAATTTACCACTGCCTGATACTATCATACTTATTCATTTACTTTTGTCTCATTTCTTCTCCCCATTTGGTATTTATTCTTTAGAGGAAGACCATTGTTAATACTCTTCCCCTAGAAGACCCCGTACCTAGGATTGGCTCAGTAAATATTTACAGAATAAACCAAATAAATAAACATTATTGTAAATAATCCCTCATTCTGGAATCTCAAGTTTTTTTCTAGGGTTTCAAAGTCCTTGTACATTTTTTAATGTGATAAGGCCAATTAGGAGTAAATGAATAGATTCAATGATTTCTACCATTTCCTAGAAAGTCAACACAGAAATGAGGAAACAGCAAATTGTGGGTATTGAGACCCACAGGCTGATGCTTTGCAGTCCACTTCCAAGCATAGCTTCTGTTTTCTGTATTGCTTCATAGCTATGGAAACTTCCTTCCCCAGATATGCCCCCTACCCCGCTGAGACTCCTGCGGCCTCAGGGCTCTCTGTTAAAGCTGTCCTCCATTGCTCTCATGTAACTCCCGTTTCCCTTCCATTTCCTAACACCTCTCATTAGCTGCAACTGTCATCTGTCACTCTGAGCTGTGCTGGGACAATGCTCATGCTCTTAGATTCCTGGGACTTTCTCCCATCTCATTCAGGCTGTGGCTACTTCTTCTTTGCATTGGGCTACTAGGGCTCATCCTGAGCACCACTGCCCTTTGGAGTTGATGATTGTCCACCAGTGGGAGGCTTTCCTTTGTACTGTAGGATGCTTAGCAGCATCCCTGGCTTCTTCCCATTAGATGGGTCTATCAGTCTCTTCCCCCCGCCACCCCAGTGCCATGTTGAGAAAACAGCTCTTCCCTTGACTTGTTTTCTACCTACCTCTCTGCTCCTTCTTTGTTTTCTGGGGGAAATGATGTCCTTGTTTCCTCAAGGTTCAACCTTGTGTTTTTCTCTTTTCATCCTCTGGGTACCCTAGGACACCTGGTCGTCCATGGCTTCAACGTTAACATAAAAATTGTTTTCTCAGGAAAGAGCCCTAAAGCCCCAGTGTAGGTCACATGTCTTTATTACACGTTTTTAAGCCTGTTGCTTTCCTTCAGAACACTACCTCCGATTGGGAGTCTCATGTGATGCATTTATAATTATGGTGGTGCTGTTTTTAATGTCTGCTTCGCATACAAGGCTATGGCTCCCAGAAAGGGGGACCTGTTACAACATATGTTGCATGTCATATATTCCAATAGAGCTGAAAGTGCTACGTTGAATACTAGGAACAGCTGGGATTTTCCCAGCCTAGACATAAAATATGATCTTTGAGTAGCCATCTTAACCAAGATTATTTCTGGCAATCCCCACTCAGTTATTTTTAATAAATAAGTAAGTTCCAATTCTCCCAGGTGCAAGGTTTTTCTCAACTTAAAAGCACTCAGTATTATTTAGTAACTTCCTTCAGGAAAGTGGGGCTACTGTCCTGGTTAGGTTTAACCAGGATGTGTGAAGTCTTGCAGATTTTCTCACTTCTGGTTCACAGAACATAACTCCGATGCTATAGACTCTTTAGGTTTATGATTTTTGATACTTGATATTCTCTTTTTTTTCTGTCCTCGGATACTTGCTTCATTCTTCTCTATAAACTGTTGTCTGTGGACATTCTAGTATTCAAAGAGCCTGCCTGCATCAGGACTGTGACTTGGGCTCTGACAACACTCTAACCTATTATGAAACATTTCTCTTACTATGGTTCAAGCTACATGACCTGAGCATTTGCCTTATCTTTATGCAAGTGGGAGGCAACACACACAACTCCCAAGTAACGTTATAAAGTGCAGTCAAGGCAAACAGATAGTCTTGAACCTTCCCTAATGCCTTGTATGTATAACTACAAGGAAACAGATATAATTGAGAAATATGAAAGTTACTTTTGCATGCAATCTGTTATTAAATATTTACTATTATCAACAAGCAGAGCAATAGAAATGAAACTTAACCAAGCATTGGAATTATTTTATCTATTTAACAAATGTTAATTGAGTGCTGATTATTTATGAGACATTCTTCTAGGTTTTGGGATACATCAATGAACAAAATACAAAAAAATATTAAGTATGAAAATATTTGCTCTTGCCTTGGCTGGTGGCTCAGTGAATAGGCACTGGCCTGTGAACCCAAAGGTCGCTGGTTCGATTCTCAGACACTGTACATAACCTGGTTGCAAGTCAGGGCTCCAGCCAGGTCCTTAGCTGAAGACAGGTGAAAGGCAGCTGTACATTGATGTTTCTCTCCCTCTCTGCCTCCCTCCCTTCCTTTCTCTCTAAAAATCATGAATAAAATCTTTTTTAAAAAATTGCTCTCCAATTAATTGTTTCAAGACAGTACTGATGAGAAAAAAAGTATTTCTCTCAAGTATTTCTCCATCAATAATTCACAATTAGGTTGTAGTTGAGTGATTTTCTTTTAAATCTTCAGTTTTCTCACTTGTAAGCTGGACATTAACAACACCTAAATTGCTTCGTTATGGTAAAGACTAAATTTTATGTATATTTATGTATACATATATACAGTGCATATACATATAGCATATATTTTATATACAAAATAGCACAACGGGTATAGAGCTTAGAATAACAGATCAGTAAATGGTAGTTCTTTTCATTTATCTAGTATATGATTTTTTGTTTTTAGATGACTCTTACATTCTCTTCCAAATATAGCAGATGAAGATCTGACCTATGCATTAAATATAGGAAAATACCATGGCCCTAACTCTCTCATGTACTATTACCATAAAAAAATTTAGGTTGAAAATATGAGAGCCTCCCTAGTAAATTTGATGTAATTATGGTTTTTATTTACACCTGATACAAACTCATTAATGTAATAATTATTTAATACTAAATTTTTTAAAATATTTTTTTGTTTATTACAACAGAAATCATTAAAAACTGTTGTAGGGAGAGCTGCACTTCCGGTAGAGAGGAGTAAACTAAAAATGATCACAGGTAGCAATCATTTTTAAGTGTCTACTTAAAGAGATACTACCTGTGAGTGTCTTATAAGTGCAGAGTCTGCACTTGGGAGCAGCAGGTGCTACCTTAAATGCAACCTCAGATGTCTTGCCAACCTCACCCACTCTGAATGTTCCTATATTCAACTTGGTGATTGTATTCCTGGCTCTAGCGATGAAGCAAGGGCTTCAAAGGAAAGTCACAAGGAAGTGGAAGGGTAAAACTTCTTTTCAGATAAATAAGTGTGTATGTAGGGGTTCATAAGAAATTATTAGTAATAATATGTAAATTAGGTAAGGTAGGTTGCGAGCTGCAAAGGCATTAAAAGAATAGATTGATGTTGCTTCTATCTAATAGCAGTACGCAAACAGAAAAGTGTTATAAATTTATAATTTATTCTGGATTCACAAATTATAAAATAATGGATAACAAGAGTATGTAGTATATATACTAAAGACTAAAAAATATTATTGAGAGAAATCAAAGAAGACGGATAAGTGGAAAACATATTACCATGATTGGATGACTTAATGCTGTTAGGTTATAAATTACTTTCCAAATTAATCTATAGTTTCAATGAAACTCAACCCAAAATCTCATCAGGCATTATCTGAAGAAATTTTTAGCAATATTTAAAAAATTAATAAGAATATTAAAAAAGCCTCAATAGTCAAACAATCTTCCAAAAGATAGCAGACGTGTAGAACTTATTACCTGAAATTGACTGCAAGTTTGTAGGTCTCATTATCTGAAATCAAGATGCTCAAAATCTACAAAAATTGGGAGGTTGCTATTTGTGTAAGACTAGATAAATCAGTGTGTTTTATACCTCAATAAATGAACAAAAAAGCAGTTAACAAACAGGAAAAACCAGTTGTGAAGGCAAATGGAATTAAAAATAAGAAGCTTAACTTTTTTGAAAATAAAGGAAGTAATTTCTCCCCATTCTCCTTTCTTTTAGAGCATGTACTTTAGAAAACTTATAATTATAACTTTTTTCATACTCTCTTTGAAATGTATGCAAATCTTTCTCAAGTTTAGCAACACAGGAATATTTTTTTCAGATACCTAGGAGATAACATACCAGTTCATGTGGGAAGGTACACAACTAATATAAAACTACATCATGTCATAACGTAGGAGAAATGAAAGAAAGGAACAGATGAATTACACTTAAAATACTGACATTATGTTAAGAGTCATGGCTCATCCATTGCTATAAACTGCAACCTACTGAGCTCTTCTAAGTGTACAATCGAAGAATTTAAACTTCCTTTCAAATCCCACCTGTCTTAACCTCCATCCTTTCTGAAGTAAATTAATTATAGAGTATGTGAGGATCTTTCAAGTGACACTACAAAACCAAGGTCTCATCTGCTGTGTGCGGATATTAAACATCCCCTGGCACTCTTTTACAAAAACAGAATTACTTCTAGTGTGACCTTGATTAAACTTTTTTCTCTTCCATGTGTGGATTAGAGCAGGGTCCCATAGCAGGTCATTGAATTTGGTATCATACTGCTGTCACTTTCACACAAGTTAATAAGCCTTTAAAAAGATCAAGATACCAATTGCAATTAGTAAAATGCATACATTATACTGATTTGTTATGCAGCATGAACTGAAGTGCTGCAATGTTTTATATATATTTATATATATATATAATATTATATTTTACCTACACTCTATGTAATATATACATATATTATCATTTGAGATAATTAGGTAAATTATGCATCAAATGCCCTTAACCATGTCAGACTTTTAATTTTCCATCATTCCATAGCTCTATATTTAAGAAAAATTAATAATTAGTCATGCAGGTTTGATTTATTACAATATATAAGGTTAATACATATGTTCTAATAAGAATAATATTCATGTATTGGAGAAAGACTAAACCCTATCCTGTAGAGTAGTTGAATATCTTTGGTAGGGGATAAGAAGTTATAGCACCTTGAATATTAAATAATCTATAATTTTAGACACTAGCCAAGGTTAATTTTCCCTAATCTAGAAAAATATGAGTAGGGACTATCTACTTGGAACAGGATAATTAAATTTCAAAAGTATGCCTATGATTCATGAAAGATGATATTCTAATAGGTTACATTTTGTTTAATGACCAGTAAATCAATAAAGTTTTCAGTTCATCCATTTATTCACCAAATCATACTAAATTTTTATTTAATTCAAAAGACATGCTACTGTGAATAATTATATCCATAAAAAAGAGAAAACATAACTTAGAAAAACTTAACATCACTGAACAATGACTTTTAGTTAATTTTTATTTGAAGCTACCAGTAGAAATGGGAAATTTGCAAATACCTGATGGAGAATAATAAGATTTTTCCATAAAGTTGCTTCATTGGTGTTCATTCTACAATGTTTATTACATGATTTTATTTTTTGGATTAAAAATTGTTAATTTGTTTATGAAATGTATGCTTCCTCATGTTAATTAAATGTCTTCTAGGATAGGTGATAAATTCTGGGTTTGGTAGAATTTACCTTTTCTCATTTAAAATATTGTTGCTCATTACTCTTAAATCCCTCAGTTTTTTACTCTCACTACAATTCTAAAACAGTATTCAAAAGAAACATAGAGATGAGTTATAGATTTCCACTGACAACTTTACAAGGGCCTTTGAGAATGCTAATATAGTGCCGACTCAAATTTTATTCTGTTTTAATCTCTATAATTTACATATCAAATTGAGACTAGTTTGCATTAAATAAATCATATAATAAATGATATTTGGTCAAAGACAGCAAACTTTTGGTCCAGCCTTTTATGATATGCTGAAGTGTCATAAAATTACAATGTCACGGTCTGGAATTAGGTAGAGGAAAAGAAAGGCAGGTCGTGATTATTTGCTTCCCATCTCTTGGTGCAAAGGCTAAGTCTACGTTCCAGGAGCATTTTATAAAGGGATTTCTTTGCGCTTCAGTTCTTGGTATATGTTATAAATTTCAGGCTGGCTGGAAAGGAAAGAATGAGTATGTACAGTAGTGCTTGGTGATCTAATTTAAGAAGGGAAAGTCTGGATAATTAAAAGAGAAAGCTTCAGTAACCTTGGAACTGGTATTTCTCCCCTGGACAGCCTTCCCTCAGATACCTTGTCATCAGCTTCTCTTTCCTAAACTGCCACCATTTCTGTAAGGCCTTGGTCTGACATTTTAACGTAAATTTAGACCATATCAGTCACCTCCTCATATTTCTCCCTATGCTTTTTCCCTCTAAGTCCTTTACCACCATTTGATACACTAAATATTTCATGTATTTATATGCTTATGTTTTGTCTGTCTCCGTAGAATGAATGCTCTGTGGAAGCAGGAACCCCTCTGTATCATTGATGAATACATGCTTGATCTCTCAGTGACTGAGAAGTGAGGTCCCCTAATCTTCAATGATTGTAATAATTATAATATAATAATTTGCCCATTTCTTCTGGCAAGATCATTCCATTTTCACCTCACCGATTTTAATACACTATTATTAGGTTAAGCTTGGGCCCACACACTTTGTGAAATCACATTTTAGAATGTGACACTTAGTGGAAGTTTCATCTATCTTTATATTTAACAATTTAGGTATTTATTACAAAATATTACACACATTTCTAGATGGCTAATCTGGATATTATAATCTAGATCTGATATTGCTTTACTGGTTTCATTAAATTACCACCTTCTCACTCTACTAATAGGCATGCTAATACAAACACAGATACACACCTGTTTTTATTCTGCAATATATGTCTGCCTATTCTTATGTACCATTTCATATACTATAAAGTAAACCTTTGCAAGGGTATTTGTTTTGTAAAATGGTGTGTGGCAAATATTGGAAACTGAAAATTGAATAAGAAATTTATGCAGCATTCTTCCCAAATTATATTGAAAAAATCATCTCAACATACTAGGAACAAAGTTTTGCTGAAATTGTAATTTTATCTAATTATGATGATCACATTTTACTTAATTAAAAATAGTCAAGTGCTAATTTGGTGTTTCTGTTATTTACTGAATTCTACAAAGCTTTAATTTGCATTTCGTTCCACAGTATGTTCAGTGTTAGAAGAAATGTCAAATCAAAGAACTTTCCAAGTGCTAAAATCATTTTACCATGTGCAAATCCTTCACCTGACTTGGAAGTGTCCCATTTAAAATGTTAATACTGCAACACATGTACTGTGTTTGCTACTTGGAGCAAGACTGCGAGCTGAAAATGACCAAAGACTAAAACAAAACACAAGTTTGGGGGGTGGAGAGCAGGCTGCTGAGAGCTCATGGTTTCTGTTGCTGCAGTTGGTAGTATATCTCGTTTCAAACACATTGTAAAGGACACATTGCTGGGTGTCACTCTAGCACGTTTTCTAGGCAAAGAAGGACACAGCTCTGTTTTTCACTCTGGTCCCTCTAGTATAGGTGGAGTATTCTTCTCAGGGGTTGAAAATAAAATTAGTAACGCGACCTCCTTATGACAAAAGAAGAAAAAGGTTTTATTGATGTTTTTAAGGAAAAAAAAAACAAACAAACAAAATTGAAATATTGTTCACTGCTTTCATAATTTGCCAATAATTTTCAAGATGTTTCTTGTTAGGAGACTCTTATCCAAGAGAACCAGGAAAGACTGAGAGGGGCCGGATATGCTGGGAGGATGGAGCCAACTTTCCTGAGACCCCTGACTTTCTCTCTATGCTTCCACTTTCATCACGTTGATGAATGAGGGAAGGTGTGGCTCATTGGTGGCTATAAACTGTGTCAACGTGGACAAGGAGTCTGCGGTTGGCGGTAACCCAACCTCAGACAGCTTATAAGAGAACAAAAGATAAACTTCGACCATGTAAAAAGTCAATTTTACAGCCCATAGGTTTCAGGCTGCTGAGCTTTGCTGGGAAGACTGGAGGGCAGAGGATGGTGCCATGCACATTCTTAGCACCTGGAGAGCCTTCGTTCTATATCAATGTTGAAAAGATTAATAAATCGATTCAACTGTACGTGTATGTTCCCTAACAGGGACAAAAATATTAAAAAATAATAACAGGAATTTGGGTTCTGGCATCGAACGGCAGTGTGTTTAGGATTGTTGAATTATATGGGGCCCATGGTACCTGTTGATTTTGAAGCAACAGGTCTTTCTTTCAATGGCCTTTTAATTATTTTATCTTCTGCTGTACGGAACAGAAGGCGTAAGTGAAAATCATACTGCTGAGCCCTGTCTGACACCCTAGCTGACACATATCTGAATGGGATTCTAGGCTGCCTGTGTTTTTTACTGGTACAGAGCCAGAAAAGCCAAGCCCCATAAGCCATTGCTTCCTGGGGAGCAGAACAAGTCAGTGGGGACACAGTCGTAGTGGGGGTGCGAGTCAGATTGTCCCACATGGGCTGCCCCTCCCTTGTCTCAGGATGGCTGCAGGTGCTGCTCTGTGAGAAAAACTTAGCGGAAGCTGATCACAGGTGATGGAACCCCTCCGCCCTTGCTGTCACACCTGTACTCTGTGGAAAGCACTGAGGTTTTAAGGGGAGAAGGAGTAACTTGACAAAGGCAGAGGAACGCATCCAAGATGTCATTCCTTAGGAATGACACAAGAACACGTCCTTTGGGTCTTCTGCTCAAACTCCTAACACAACTGTGTGGGAAGCACGTCTTTGCGGCCTGTCGTCTTGTCACATCTGAGGACAAAGTAACTGCTTTACACACAAATTATAGAAAGTGGGGGAAGACAGCGATGCTGTCAGGTACAAAGTGACAGAGACTAAATAATTCAGAAACTAGTTTCTTTTCTTTAGTCACCTTATGAAGTGCTTTTGGCGTATGATTGATAGATATTGTGTTAAATCTAGGGGGAAAAGTTCCAGTCAGAATTGTAGACGTAAAGGCTTGTCTTTTCCTTCACATCGAAAGCATACACATGAAGACAAGCCAACGAAGCTTCAAGGTCATGCTGCAGAAGTCAGCACTCTGCAAGGTGAACATCGCCCAAAACCCAACTCATGCACTTTCACTCTGCCAGCCTTGGCAGGGTGTAGCATGCTTTGTCAGCGGCAGACTTACCTGTTAAAGCCAACTCCTGGTTTTGAATTGGAAATGTTTGAAGCCATTTTTATTCCATCCATCATCATTTTCATTTTGCTAAATCGAGGTCTGATTGCTAAATTGCTAAGATTAGGAATACATCATTTGTACTCACTGGCGTACTGCATGAATTGTGAAGTAGCTTCTGTGTGTGTAGTACGAATCTTCACCTTATACTTTTTGTTAGTCCTCCCTCCTGTACAAAATCACATACAGCGTGTGTTCAGCAAACAGTATCAATTAATAAGCTAACAGCTAATCTATAACTAAAATATTATTCTTACCTATATTTTTAGCTTCAGTAGATGCTGCTATCGTAAGAAATAGGAATCTGTTACTGATAGGGACTATAAATGCTATTTATTTTTATTATTTAAAGTCTAACCCTGAGAGTAGAGATGCTATGCTGAGATGATTGATTTTAATTACCACATGTTTTATGTTATTTCTGCATTCTGTACTATATGAAATAGCTATTAACAAAACTATTAAATGTCCACTTGGAACAAGAGTTGACTCCCCACTTTGGGCACGATAAGAAGTCTGCAGATGATGGAGACTCTTGGGAATGTGTGTGAATGCAGAGATTAAGTTCCTTTTGCTATTCCACTCCTTTGCCTGTGTGTGTTACAGCCTTTCCACACAGCTTTCTACTGTAAACCTTTTCATCGAAAATAACCCTTCTTTCTTTGCTTCTGATTGTCCTTCCGCTCACCTCTGATTCTCATATTGAAGTCGTCTTCCAATCTTGGATGATCGTTAGGTATTAAATCAATGACTAATAATGAAGTACAAAATATATGTAATATTACCAAGACCTTCATTGGTATAAAAACATAAGAAGGCCTATAAATGTGTATATCTGGGTTCTAGCTCATGCACATCAAAGCGTAGTGCATTTGCTCTGCTTCTGGCTGGAGTAGTCCATGCACAGGTTGGCACTGTCCCCTGTGTGCTTGGGACAGAACTGTGTGCCTCCATGTCTATGCCACACCACCCCCTTACTTGCCTCATGGGGTCTCCAGTTCCTGGTGAGGCTCTGAACAGACAGGGTCCCCACCCAGTGAATTTATACCTGGAGAGACAAGCCATGCTGGAGGACCTCGCCTGCCCTCCCAGGCACCAAAAAGATTCAGGAGCCTGCCACAGAGTTCAGAACTTGGAAGCATTCTTGAACGCCTCTGCTAAGATAGAGGACAAAACTGTTGCTCCTCAGATCCTCAACCTGAGAGAGAAGCACATGGGCTGGGACCGTAGTGTGGATGTACTACTTACTCTACTTACTAAGTCATGCGGAAGGCGTGATGTTTATTTTTATGTGTTAACTTGACTGGTCACAGGGGCCCTGATTAAACCTCATTTCTGGGTTGTCTGTGAGGGTGTTTCAGTAAACCTAGCGTTTGAAACAATGAAAGCAATAAAAAAGAACTACCCAACTTAGGGAGAACAGCTTGTGGGGTTGGGTCTCTACCCTCTATCATGAGGTACATGCACTGATTCAATAACTGATATCAAGTACAATAGCTACGACATACAGGTACCGGGGTCAGAGGAGGCCAGAAGATCGGCTCCTCTTGTCAGCACATTAGGATCCAACATGGGGTTTATGGTCGCCAGTGCACACCCCTCATTTCTGCCACCTAGAAATTGGAGTTCCCAGGGGAGGAAAATCTCTCAGATGACACTCAACTGAGGCTATGGCCGTCACCTGATCACCTTAGCATCCTTCTGCCCACATACCAGACCGTATGTAAAGGACCCACAGAGCTGATGGGACAGTCAACTCTGAGCTTCATGAGACTCTGGGCCTGCAGCCACGGCTGCGGAACCCCAGAGGAGCACATGTAGAACCAAGTGCCTTCACAGGGGGCTGTGTTGGTGCTTCCCGGCTCACGAACGGCTATAAACTGCCTCCTCTCGGCGACTCTGCCCCAACGAGGGTACAACGACTAAGGATTCAGACCCTTTAGGAGTTAACATTTTCACCACACAACCAGACAAGCAAACCAGCCCTGCTGAACTGCTGTCCCAGTGAAAAGAAGTGAGTCTCCTGGTGGGAGGGGGACCTGCCGGTTATCCGGACAGCCCAGGACCAGCCTGCAGCACCTCTCAGTCTGGGTGGGAGATGGCAGCTTGGTAGCCCCTGGAGGGACCCTACTCCTCACCCTCACCCTTCAGGGGGAAAAATCAGTTTTGATTCCAGAAAAGATACCAGTATTAGTAGATGCACAGGCTGGTGTGAATGGCCCACAGGGTGACTATCAAATTCACCAAACTGTGAAATGCTCCTGATCTGGGGCTGGGGATTCCCTAGAAAGATTTTGGATTTCAGATTTCGCTTCACTGTAGTTGCTATGGAAAAGCAGGGGTCACCGGAACGCGTCCCCAGCTCCCAGCCCTGCTTCAGATCCTGCCTTGCCCTGCCACACTGGCTGGTAACTTCTGCTCCCTCCCACAGCAGCTGTTTCTGGAGCCTTGGTGAAGAAGACAGCCAGGGGGACAGCCAGCAGCTCATGGGAGACCCTCTTCTGCTTCTCCAGAGCCTTCGCACAGCAAAGATTCCCACCTGAGCTTCTGCCTGGGGCCGTGACTTCTACCAGCCCCGAGCCATGAACATCATTTTTCTCTTTCTCACCCTGCCCTACAGATTGGTTCAAAGACGGGTGTTACTCACCGCTGTTTGAGATCTTGCCATTGAGATTTGGAGCAGCTTAGTTTGAAATCTTTGTGTCAGCTCCTGGGTTGTAAATACAGCTGGTGGAAATGGGACAGAGAACACCTTTGTTAATTTTATCACCCTCAAAACTGTCAGTTGGTTTCTACATTTCATATAGCCTTTAGAGTGGTATCTTAACGTTCCAATTCATGTTTTCTCAACTCATTAGTCTTTTATGATACACTGCTCTTATTAATTACTTTTTTTTTTATTTAAAATAAACTAAATCCTATATGTTAGGAACTTATATTATGGGGCTATGGTTCTAACCCCACAGGCAAATTGCTGTCATTAGGAATGTTATGGTCTATGAGAAAAAAAAATGTATAACCCTGAAAAATACTCAATAAAATACATTAAGAACTAAATCATACACTTTTAAAAATAACAAAATAGAATAAGGGGATGAAGTGACAGATGAAGGATGTGACCAAAGAGCCTTAACATTCCTTTCAGCTCAATTCAATTTTATAAAGGCATCTTCCTGATGTTATGCCCCTCCCTTTTTTCTTTATTTAACATATACATACGTGCCTGTCCCAAAAAGTATCGAGCCGAAAGTGTCAGTATAATTAAAACATTATATGGCTCGATACTTTCGGGACAGGCCTCTTATAGATAAATGCTCTTTACTTTTTAGAGTAATTTGGTTAACAGGAAAATTGAGAGGGTGGTAGGGAGGTTCCCCATGCCACCCCTGTTCCCACACACGTGTACTCTACTCCATTATCAGCATTATTTACAAGAGAGGCACATTTGCTGTAAACCTACATCAACATTTCCTTATCACCCAAAACGTCTAGTTTACGTCAGCACTCACCATTGGTGTTGCGTATTCTATGCATTTAGATGAATGCATATGACATATGGAACAATATAGTGTCATACAGAGCATTTTGGCTGTCCTAAAACTCCTTCTGTGCTCTTCCTTTTCCTCTCTCCCTACCACCTACTGGTTGGCAATCGCTGATCTTTTCACATCTCTGCAGTTTTGCCTTTCCAGAATGTCATACAGATGCAATCATAATGTCTGCCTCTTTTTCGGATTGGATCTTTTCACTTAGTACTATGCATTTAAGGTGCCTCCATATCTTTTCATGACTTGACAGCTCATTTCATTTTAGTGCTGAATACTGGTCTTTTGTCTGATGTATCACAGTTTATTTACCCATTCACTTACTGAAGGGCATCTTAGTTGCTTCTAGGTTTTGGCACTTATAAATAAAGGTGCTACAAACATTTATGTGCAGGTTTTTGTGTGAACATAAAGTTTTCAACTCATTAGGAAAACTATCGGGGAGCACACTTGTTGGATCATAGGGTAAGGATATACTTTGTTTTGAAAAATGGTTAAACTGTCTTCCAAAGTGACAGTACCATTCTGCATTCCCTGCAGCGAACAGAAGTTTCTGTTGCTGCCCTGCCTCCTGGTGTTTTCAGTGTTCTGGATTTTGGTTGTTTTAACAAGGGTGTAATGGTGTCTCATTATTGTTTTAATTTCCATTTCCCTGATGACATATTACGTAGAGTATATCTTCTTGTGCATGATTGCCAGTGCTACCTCTTCTTTGAAGATCTTTATATATTTATATATCTGTATATCTTCTATGAAGGTCTTTGACCCATTTCTTTTTTTTTTTTTAATCAAGCTGTTTGTTTTATTGTCAAGTTGTAAATGTTCTTTGTGGGTTTTGCAAATATTTTTTCCCAGTTTGTGACTTATCTTTTCATTCTCTTGATAATGCTTTTCATTCTACAGATTCTACAGTATCTGAAAAGTCTTTGCTATACCCAAGGTCATCTTAGGTTTTCTCCTATGTCACTTTTTAGGTATTCTAAAGTTTTACATTTTACATTTAGTCTTCTGATCTATTTTGAGCTTATTTTTGTGAAGGGTGTCAGGCCTATGCCTACATTTATCTTTTTGCATGCGGTTGTTCTTTTTCTGCAGTTTTGTTCCATTCTTTAATTTGGGTTATATTTCTTCGACTCTTCAATTTGGCAGCCTCCTTGTGTTTGTGTCTGTGTATTAGGCAGAGCTGCTTTGACTCCTTGCTTTAGCACACCTGTGAAGTCGTGTGGGGCAGAGCAAAGGTATTCACCAGGGCTGGAACCTACTTCATTGCTTTGTGGTTCTGTGGCAGGGAGGGTTCAGAAAGGGGCAATGCCACCACCTGGCTTCTGAAGGTTTTCCTAGCACTCACCCCTTTTCGAATTTCCCTGTGTCATTGGCACTTTTCTAGTTTCTGCACTAATGGTGAAGCCCAGAGTGGATGGGTTTGTGTATGTTCTAAGTCCATGTAGGTCCTTTAAGCAGTAAAAATCCAGAAGTATTTTCTGCTGCCCCAACATCCACCAGCTTGTACAGCCAGAGGTAATGGGGAGTTATCTTCCTAGTGCTGGAACTCTGGTCTGTGTGGTCTGACTCTGAAGGTACCCCTCCCAATTTTTATGGAAGGAAGGGAGGAAGGGAGGAACAAGATGGGGCTGGGGGAGGCGGAGAAGGGAAGCAAAACTGAAAACCAGGCTGAATTCAAGTCTCAACTACCTTACTTACAGTGGTCGGCTAATTCTCTAAATGGGCTAGAAACAAACAAACAAAAAACAACAATAAAATTAAGTTAAAAAATAAGCTAATTTAAAACATGTACATGATAAAGAAGTAAAAAGGGCACAAAAGAAATTCTTTAAGTGCCTTTTAAGTATTAGTTGCTCTTCTTACTATCTTATTCTCCGTGGACCATTTAATCAACACCAGAATCCCATTTTTACTGTTACATGAATGGAAGAATAACAGAATCAAAGTGTTTTAGTTGCTCTATTAAAATTACAAAGTTTTTCATTTTACAATTCTCTCTCTCAAACAATGTTAGAAAAATTTTAATTTCTCTAGTAGTCAATACATGATAAAAGTAGAATTTGCTGGATGAAGAGGTGTTGGACACAAATTACTATTTTCTTATGAATAGTTGATAATCAGCTTATCAAAAAGGATACCAGCCTAAAAGTATGGTAAATGAATCTTTCTAAATGATCATGAGTTATTATGCAACTAAGAAGTATTGTACTCCTGGTTTATATAATTAATTTCTTGTGAAAGCTTGCAAGAATAAAATTTATGATTCATTGATCCAATAAAAATTTGTGAAGTTCCTCTTACAGGCTAGACCTGACCTAGAAACTGGGAAATTTTTTATGCCCCTTTCAGTTAGAGCTGATGCATTTACAATAGCAAATAAACATACAAGATGAAGTTGAGATAAAGATCATATAAATTTTTTAGTATAAATACATTGTGTGAATATTTAGTATAAATATGAAGTATTTGGGATATTCTTATACTAAAGATAATTCTTGATCTCAAGTTCAAATCTAACTGGGCATCTTCTATATTATCTGGCAACTCTACTCATAGACTTCAGGATGGAATTGAACAAAATAAGAAATGATGAAATAAATAGAACATTCAAAAGATGAACAAGAGTTATGTATACAAAGATATAAGGAAGGCTTTTTCAAGCCAGGCTGATGAGCACCTACTTATTTTTTAAGAAGAGTGGGCTAGAGGCTGAGTGGTGGTAGGCAAAGGCAGGGAAATCTGTAATAGCATCAACAATAAAATAAACAAATAATAAATGCATAACTATATAGAAATCAAGTATTACTGAAGTAGAAAATCAAACTGATCCTGGATAATGTAGGAAAAGACATATTGTCCATTGTTTGTTGGCTTTGATTTAAAAAAAATAAACATAAAGGAAAGTGGAAGAAATAAATAAAACACATTTATGCCTTATAAAGTGTCCCCTAACTTTTTTGGATAGAGGTGCATCCAATTTTTCATTCTCCCGTTGTAACATGAGAGGCCTTCTCTCATTGCACGTTTCATTCCTGCACCTGTGCATCCCTCCATTTCACAAATATTTACTGAATTAGTACAGTAAACATTTTCATGCGGGGCCAGGAGACTAAGAGCGTGAACAAGGCCAGCTTGATTCTTCTTGTCATGGAACTTACATTTTCAAATAAGACATCGTTTTTTCTATTTCCCCTAAGAACCTGGAGTTCCCGTAGGAGAAGGAGGCATGAATTATTCAATTTGGTATCTCAGAATTTTAGCATAGTTACTGGCACTGGCTGCAGCAAATAAATTAAAAGTACTTTCAGTGATACACAATGAAAAACTTTGTTAGTTTGTTCTGTTTTAAAAGATTGGCATATTGTCATCCAAAGCACAGTATAAGTACTGTTACGGTGGAAGACAATTTATGCCTCAGGTAAGTATTATCATTTCTCTTTTCATATGATTAAATTGAGTGTTCACAGATGTTATACCGATCTTTCCAAGAGCAGAGGACAGAAATTGCCCTGCCGCAATTTCTAAACCTATCTGACCCAAACCCCAAATCTTTTGATCTCTACCACTTGCCTCATAATGCTTTGGTTCTAACATTATTTTATTTTAAAAATAAACTCCCAATGAATATATACACAGAGAGAGAAAATTGCAAAAAAAATGATACAGCTTGACAAAATGAAAACAAACATATAATGGGCACCTACACCAAGAAATAGTGCCAAAAACTCCAACTCTTACTATCTCTGAAAAACCATCAATAAAAATAGCAATTATCTTATATTTGAAGAGTTAAGATTAAGTGCTTTTCTTTGAGTTATTTTAAACATAAATTGTTATTTATTTTTTAAATAAATTTTATTTAATAATGTATACATTATTTTACAATAATATATAATATTGTAATGTTATACATTACAATATGTAATATGTGAATTACATATTGTGTAATATGTAATTACATAATTACATATGTGTAATTGTCTTCATCTATTCGACATTGTGTCTCTGAGATTCAAACTTGGGCGCACAGCAATTGTTATTCATTTTTATTGTTATGGGGTATTTTGTTAGTAATATATTTATTTTTAATTCTGCTATAAACATTCCTGTGTATCTACTTGGAAAACTATGGGAGCCATTCCAATGAGCATTCACCTAGCATTGGAGATGGTCACATCAGAGTATATGAGAGAGTGTTTTCTGAAGATATGAGCAAGAGTAGACAGTAACATTAGAGCCTTCCAATTCCATCCTGCATACTTTGGCTTATCTTGACCGTCAGTCTTTTCCATTTTGCTATTGTGTTCATTATCTCATTTGGCATATCACATCATGGTTTTGATTTCTACTTTTTCAATGATGTAAAAGGTCGATATTTTTCTGTATTTATTGACTATACGCATGTTCTATTTTATAAATGGGTATTTAAGATTTGAGTCTATTTTTAAAGTTTTAACTTCCTGTTATTCTACTGATTTGTAGAAGTTCTGTATGTATTCTAGATACAGGTTCTTTGTCAGATATAAATATTGCAAATATCATCTTCCATTTTGTGGCTTCATTTATTTATAATTTGAATGGTGCATCTTCTAATGAAAAGAAATTCTTAAATTTAACGTAGTGCAATTGATCGGGGTTTTTTGTTTTTTGTTTTTTTTTACTCTAGACCAGTTTAAAAAATAGTTTTTGTCTCACAGTCATAAGATGTTTGCTTCTTAAAATACTTAGTGTTTATTGGCCACAATTGTTCATAATATCACCTTACATACTTTCTTAAACCTGTTGGCTCTTTTTCAATTCTGCTGTTGTCTCTCTTTCTATTCAGCTATTTTATTTTACTTTTTCCTGCTTAATTTTGCTATAGTTTCTTCATTTTAGTGTTTATCCTTCCTAAAAAAAAAAACAAAATTTTGTTTTGATTGATTCTCTTAATTGTATATTTTCTCTTATTGATTTCTGTTTTTATTATTATATTGCTTTCCTTTTACTAGCTTTTAATTTGGTGGGTTTTTCCCCCCTAAGTTTTCATAATGAATACATAGGTCTTTACTATTCAACTATTTTTATTTCTTATATATGCATTTGGGCTATGAATTTTAATATGTATATTTCTGCCTTTCTTTCATTAAAAATGCAGCCTTCTTTATTATGGTTGCTCCTTTTAAGATATGCATCTTTATCTTCTTTCTTTTTTTCTTTTTTAAAGATTTTATTTATTATTTTTAGAAAGAGGGGAAGGGAGAGAGGCAGAGATGGAGAGAGACATCAATGTATTGTTGACTTTCACCTGCCTCCAGCTACGGACCTGGCTGGAGACCTGGCTTGCAGCCTGGTTATGTGTCCTGGCTAGGAATCAAACCAGCAACCTTTTTTTGGGTTTGCAGGCCCAGCGCCTTATCCACTGTACCACCAGCCAGGGCTCTTATTTCTTTTAAGATACTTTTCTTCTCAAAACTTGTTTCACTATCATATGAAAATCTAGCACAATTTTCTTTTTTCTTTTTCATTCTATTACAATTCAGAAGAGTTTCCTAAAGATATAAAGAGATGTTTCTCATTGACTTTAGAAAATATTTTACCATTATCTTTACAAATATTGTTGCTTCATTATCTCTCCCTGACTTTTCTGGGATCCCAGTTCTACAACTGTTAGATTTTTTTTCACTATGTCTTATATATCATTTAAGCTTTTTCCTATATTTTCATTCTTTTGACATCACTCAAGCTGAATATTTTCTACTAGTCTTTCTAACAGTTTACAAATTTCTCTTTGATCCCCATAGGCTGTTAAAATTATCTGAATCATAATTTTATCATATATGTTATTCTAGTCATATAATTTATATACTATATATTATATAATTTTATTATTATAGTTATAAATAAAATATAATATATATTTAATTTCTAGACTTTACAGCTAAACCTTTTTATAGATTTAATTTTGTAATAAAACTCTCCAAAATGTCTTATATTCTATTCCACATATTTTAATAGCTATTGTGATAATGATAATAATTGTGTCATTTGTTTGTCTGAATCTACTGATCTTCTCCAAGTCCATTTTTTAATTTTTCTGAAAATATATTCTTGAATGCTGATGTATTCATTTCCTAAGGCTACTGTAGCTGTGTACTACAAACTGAATGACTAAAATCAATAAAAATTCATTTTTTCATGGTTCTGAGAGCAAGAAGTGTGAAATAAATGTGTGTGCACAGAGTTATGTTTTTGGGAAGAATCATTTCTTGCCTCTTGCAGCTTTTGATGTCTACTGGCAATTCAGGCATTCTCTGGCTTGGAGTTACATTACTTCATCTCTGACTCTGTCAATATGCCCTTTTAAGTAAGTACAAAACTTTTGTTTCCATTAACTTGGCAAGAGTGGGGATAGCCATCTACCTACTGTAGACAGCAGACAGAAGCTTTCTATCTTTCCACTTATGACATGGAACAAACAAATTGTCATTTCTTTAAGGCTCTCTGGCTTACATTTTCTGTTACATAAAGATAAATATATTAACTAAATAATACAAACATAATAGAGATATATTTTTCTCATTGAAACTAGAACTGTTCTAAAATAGTATTTCATTACTATTTTTATACAATTCTTAGATTAATTATATACATATATATGGTCATAAATACATATACTATGACTATACTATATATATGACCTTTCATAGGTGGTCATTTAAAAAATGAGCATTACTTTTTAAAGCCTCCTTAAAATGAATAATTAGAAAATCTTTCAAATATTAAGGACAGAAGTTTTTCCTCAAAAAGAAGCTGTCCATGTTTTTTTTATAACATGTGGAATAACCAAAAATAAAACTGCTATTTGACAATTTATAAAATATTGCATGAAAAATCATACATGAACTACATATCCTGTATATTGTGGGGTACAGGTACCCACTGTTTCAGAAACCTAATACATAACTATTTGAACTTGATATATTTATGAAGTTGTAACCTAACTTACTTTATTAAGCCATAACACTCAATCTTAAAGGTTTTTAATGTATAAATAGTCAGGGTTAAATTCCTTTAGGCAAAATAAATATTATTATGAAACAGGAAGAGGAAATCAATTTTTCAGAATTAGAATCAGATATTTATTAAAATATTTATGATATTTATGAGATCTTCCTATGGTCTCCAAATTCTAGAGTGACTGACAGAACAATCACTGGACCAAAAACTTGCAGCATTGAAAAAATGATTTTGTAGGTAACAAATATTAGCAGTTAAAGTTGACTTCTGTATAATTTTATGCCACATGTTAAAAAAAAAAAACAAAAAAAAACACTGCATATCATTCTATTTTTCTAACACTTTTCAACTTAATTTTATTTTCATGGAAAAGTTACATTGATATTGCATGGAATAATAAAATTGTCTATATCTGCATTGTGTGCCTAACATTTATAGTAAAATTGCTGAATTATGTTTAATCCACTAACTATGAGATGCATATATACTATAGACTATGACAAAAGATTTGTATCATAGTCTCTGTAGCAAAGGGAAAATTATTACTTGCAGAACTTCTACTCTGTTTCTTAACTTTCATTTCATTTAGCATGCCTAGAAACGAAATGACGGTGACTGCATTATAAGGAGACAGACCTGCATGCAATATGAGAGTAATTTCCTTTCCCTAGCTCCTTTTTAAAAAATCACTGTGATGGATTTTGACCAGGACCAATATATGAAATAAAGAAGTGGTTTGCCCTTCTCATGATGAAAGTCAATGGAAACATTTATAAAAACTATAGGTCTTTTCAACAAATGGTGCTGGGAAAACTAAACCTCCACATGCGAAAAATAAAAAAATAAAAAGAATCTAGACAGGGACCTTACACCCTTCACAAAAATTAATTCAAAACCCATCACAGAATTAAATGGAAAGCTATAAACCTCCTAGAAGGTAATACAGGACAAAGTCTATGTAACCTTGGCTTTGGCAATGCCATTTTTGATACAACACCAAAGGCATGATCCAAGAAAGAAATAATTGGTAAACTGCACCTCATTAAAAAACTTCTGCTCTGCAAAAGACACTGTCAAGAAAAAAAAGTGACAAGAGACCAATTGGAAGAAAATATTTGCAAAAGATACATCTGATAAAGGATCATTATCCAAAAATATACAGACTCTAAGGTCTAACCATAAAAAAAACAGCTTGATTAAAAAATTGGACCAAGACCTTAACAGACAAATCACCGAAAAAAAATATACCAATAGGAAATATTCACAGAAAAAGATGCTCCATATCATATGCTATCAGGAAGAAAACCAAGAGATACAACTACACAGTGGCCAAAGTGCTGAGTACAGACAACACCAAGTACTGATGAGGGAATGAGAAATAATGCAGCCAGTTTGGAAGACATTCTGGTGGTTTCTCTAGGAAAATCCCACCTCTCTTTATAAACTTCTTAACAGATTAAGTGAATCTCATCCAAAATCATCTCTCTTTTTTAAAGTCTGCTGTTTAGAGACTTTAATTCCATTTATGAAATTTCTTTACAGCAGCACCTAGGATCGATCATGTTTGGTTAAAACTGTGTGGGTTGGGGAGAAATGGGGGTGGAAGAGAATATAAGAGGGATAAACAGTGATAGAAAATTTTTAAACCATTTTCTCTGGGATATGTAACTGTGGTTTACATATCCAACCCATAGTTACATATCAAACCCAACCAAGGGCACATTTGAAATTCATAAATTTCATTATCAAAATGTTTAACTCTTTTAAATATCGACATAACTGATGAAGGTGAAAAGTTAACAGAGAGAAAAAAGTTTAAATCATATAGATTTACCACTGGGATAACAAACATGCAAACTAAGGAACCCTGAGGCCTAAGAGTAGTTTTTATTTGTCTGCCTTGTCACAGTACTTAGGAGCCATGATAAGATTGCTATGACTTTGCTTGAAAGTTTTCATGCTGAATATGTTCTGCACTCCATACAAATGTCAGAAAATCTCATTTTCTCTTCAAGTTGGATAATTTTTTCAGATTTGTTAAGAAATTAATTTGCTGACTAGCCATGGCAAAGAATACTAAAGAGGAAGGCTGTGCTGATTAGTGTTACACAGGTGACAGCTTTTATGGAGCAATGCAAATGAAAGCCATACAAATGCACACAAACATTGCTTGAGTACAAAATACGTGGCGGTATCCGTTAGCCCTTTATCACACCTCTGCCTTCATTTCCTTCCAAGTTTCCTATCAAGTGCAGCCTGAAGATACCTAGAGAATTGTGGAATTCTATTCTGTTTTCCATATTCATAAGAAGCATACAAAATCAAGCAGCAGCAGATGGTGATTTTTTTTTTTCCTGAAGGAAGGACTGAAATGCATAAAATTTTAGTCTATGATGCTAATTTTTTAGGTGTATGCACCTTAGTTGACAGTGTTTGTGTTATTATCATGTAGCTAGGTCTCCGCTTTTCTCATCACTGAGAACAATGAAGATTCAATCCTAAACATCACTTTGGTTTAAGGTTGGCAGTGTTACAAAGAGGTAATTCAGCAAACAGATATGTTTATTCTTCACAAAGGGTTTTAGATTTCTCCTCTTTCTTTTTTTAATTCTATTTTTGTTCTTGGGAGCTATGTCCACCTTTACTGGTCAGAAATGCTATCAATGTCCATTTTTTGCATGAATGATTAACTGAAAAATAAATATTCAAAATAGATTGTCTACCTTATGTGAATTCAATTCCTTTTCATAAGAGTGAAGATAACAGTCAACAATATGGCAGTCCTTAGCAAAGCTCATCTTGCTAGATTTGACCTGTGATTTCTATCCTAAATTTACTGACTAAATTCCCAAAAAATGTTTCTGGACCCATCTAGTGTCACTTGAGTAGCCATTTACTTGGACCTTTACTTAGATATTAGCAAATAGGACATAAATGATATTTAGTCTTTATTGAGGTTAAAGTGATGATTGGAAACTTATAATATTTAACAGAGAAGAAAATAGAATAATAGTGATTAAAAGACCAATAGAAAAGACCTTTGTTTCCACTGGTCTTTGGAAGCACATTAGGCACAGAGCCCTGAGTTCTTCAAGCCTTTGTTGAACTATGGCTTAACTATCCCTGGTGTAATTCATCACACTTGTGCCAGAAATCCAGTTGAAGCAATGCAATGCTTTCAGTGATAATCTTTCCCATGTAAAACTTGCATTTTCTACAAATTAAGCATATAGAAGACAGTCAAACTAAAGAGTAGCAAAACATTAACTGTAGGCATTAAAAATTGCAGTTTAAATGTTAAATGTTACTTCTATTTGGTAATTTGATGCCTAAGACTTTAATATTTAATTCAGAGATGTAATTATTTCCTTCTCCTAAGTGATGTCATTTCTAAATGTTTATTTAAATTCATTTACATGTACATTCTGAAGGGTTTTTTTTGTCTGATACTTGGGAAGACCATGCTGAAATTGAGGATAAAAGGAGAAGATAGGAGATAAAGAAAGAACAGAGAAATTTGCATCAATATCCCTGCTGAGGACATATAAAAGAAAATTTAAGTATATATATTTATACACCTTTTAAATCATTTATTCTAATTAGTACATAACAAGATTTTTAAGAATTGTGGGTTAAAAAGCTCAGAAATAAATAACTAAATGTTTTTCTTTGAAATTATTTGCTTGTTTTGAAACTGTTAGCATGAGTCTGAGAAGCTTAGCAACATATTTCAAAACATTGGAATAATCAAAATCCAAAAATAATGTCTGTTATAACTCCCATTTTTGCTTTGGGTTGAGACCCTAAGGTCATATACTTTAAGATAGTGACCTGAAAGACTGCTGATCCTTATAGAAGCTAAATCTCAGCTCAATTCATTGCTACCTTTGAAATTGGATTAAAATAATTCCAAACTTCCTTTGCTCTTGGCCATTTCCAAAGTGACATTTAAAACCATGGGCCTCAAATTATTTCACAAATTTTGTGCACATAATATACCGCATCCAATCAAAATTAAGTAGGCATGAGAGGTGATAAGACCACATGAAATAAGAGAGAGAACAATGAGGGAAGTGGGTAAAGAGAGCAACAGCTTAAAAGAAACAGGTGTGCAGAACTCCACATATTGGAGTCTATATCTGAAGGGCAGATTTTAAATTAACTGTTCTTTACAGAAAAAAAAAAAAAAAAAAAAAGCCAAGATTGAGAAATGAGCAGATGATAAGGAACCATAAAAAACAAAAATTTTAGTGTTTAAAGACATAGTAAACAAAACCAAGATCACAGTGTATAGCAATAGTAGATTTAACACAACACAAGAGAGAATCAATTAACTAGAAGACATGTAAGAAATGAATATTCAGACTGAACTCCAGATATGTGAATGGTTGGATACACCAAGAAATGAAGTTCTTTGAGTGAGGTCCTGAAGGAGGTGGAGTGTTCATCTATGAAAACACATAGGAGAAGAATATTCCAAGTGAAAGGAAAAGCAAACAAAAATTCCCTGAGTTGATACTGCTCTTGTTTTCTCAGAAAAGCCATAAAGCCATTGGCCTGGATGAAATTAACAGTGGGGTGTGTTCATATTGAAATCTGGTGAAGAGGATGAAGTCCTCAATTTGTTCAATGTGAAAGAGTTGGGGAAATGAGGAGATACAGAGAAAAAGGAGACAGAGAAGTAGAGACCAAAGAAGTAAAAAGAAAACCAGGAGATTTTCATGTCCTAAAGCTAGGCATGAAAGGGTTAGAGAGGGGGAAAGGTAAAAAACTGACTTTAGAAATGACCATTAGATTGATAGTGGTCATGACAATATCTTTTGACAGATGTGATAGATGTGAAAGCTCAACTGGAGTTTTTCAATAGAGAGTGAGAGAAGATCACAAGCTACTAACGATATATTTTGTGGAATTTTACTATGACAGACAGAAGAGAATTGTATGGAGGGAATAATGAAGCCAATAGATAGTAAGTGCTATATACAATTGAGTATATATTCTGATAGGAAACATCTAGTCCATTGTGGGGAGGGGTTAAAACACTTGAAAGAGTAAAAAAAAAGGCTGGAGTATAATCATGTGGTAATTGAAAGAGGATAGAATCAAGTGCTCAGAGAGGGCATCCATATTATCAGAGAAAACAGATTATATCAGCAACATTGCTTGCAAGTGAGTAGATAGTGTTGACATTATCTTTTTGGAAGGTAGTACTCTGTTTCATTTCCTCAATGAAGCAGAAAGCTAACTCATTAGAGGAGAAAAAAGATCAAAAAGGAGATAGTGAGGATTTAAAGAGAGAGGAGACACTATTTGTGAGCCTGAATGAACCAGTAAACCATTGGGGATTTTAAAGATTTTATTTATTATTTCCAGAGAGAGAGGAAGGGAGAGAGGCAGAGAGGGAGAGAAACATCCATGTGTGGTTGCCTTTCACCTGCCTCCAGCTGGGGACCTGGCTGGAGACCTGGCTTGCAACCCGGTTACGTGCCCTGGTTGAAGAATCCAACCAGCGACCTTTGGATTTGCAGGCCGGTGCCTTATCCATTGTGCTACCAGCCAGAGCCTCATCAGGGATTTTAAAGACAGGATTTGGAGAATCCTGAATTGAATAAGACCAGCAAGTTAATAGTGTATTTCCTTTTGTTACACTCATCTGCGTAGTTGAGCCTTAGAGTGGGTAGAGAATTAGATTTAATCAGGGTTGAGGTTTAGCCACATAAGGACAGAGGTAGGAAGAGGCAAGAAAGTTGAGCTGAGGATAGATGCAAGAGCGTGCTTATAATAATTAGACTTGTAAAGCTTCCTAAGGAAAGAAGTGAGAAAATGAAGAAGGTAATAGAGTCTACAAGTCAGACTAGTCTACAAATCCTAAATTCTGGTGGTATCTAAGGATTTGTCACCATCAGAACAAAGAGAAAAGCCCTGGAATGCAAGCTGACCGTAGTTAGAAAGTGGGACACTCTTGTAGCCACCGATAATGACAAGGTCTAAAATACAATGTGGGGTTGAGAGTAGCATTACAATACAAGGGTAAATTTAGCTTAGCTCAGATTACTGAAAGTTGTTTTTTTTTTTTTTTTTTTTTTGTAATGGAAGATACGGTCTTTGTTGTGTTATATTTAAGATTCACTGCATTGTATTTCATTCAGTCTAAACCTTCAAATGCAACCAAAAGAAAGGAAAGGAATGATATTTGAGGCTGTTGCCTAAATTAGGGGACATGTTTTACCAAATGAGCATCAGATGATGTATTTTTATTTATGGGGCTTGTCTGAAACAGTTCAAATTAAGAAATTTAATATTTTTTAAAACCCAAAGATGTTAATAACACCTATTATTTGCAAAGCTTTGTGATACTTATTTATCATAAGTGTGGGAGGTAAATATTACTGTTATTCTATCATTGTTGAGAAACTGAAATATAGTTCTACATGGTTATTCAAGGTTAAAGGGCTAGTAAGTAGAAGAATAGGGACTTTAACTCAGGCTGACTCCTGAAATTTTTTTACTCTATACCCTGACTAACATAAAGTGGATGTTAATAGACTCTACATAGACTATTATTCTTATAGTGAGCTTTCCTATTTTAGATTTCTTTGGTTTTTCAAATTCATTACATCTTTCCAAATGGTATCCTTTATTTGTCCGTCCTTAAATGGAATAATTTTATAGGCTATATTATCAATTATGAAAGTGATGAATTGCTGCATTACTTTCTAAAGAGCTGTTCTAGCAAGCTGTCAAGTGTAAAATTTGCTTCAAATGCTCTAAGGTCACGGACTGTCTTGGTACAACCCTAACAAGGACTCTTCTGTTGTTAGTGATGCAACTGGTTGTCAGTTCTCATCATAGGCTGTTTTCTCATAATTAATTCAGGACAAATATAAAGTTGCATGGAAACTCACATAATTAGTATTTAAGAGGTCTTGTGAAACTTATTAATTGAAGTGAAGATGGTGGGCAAAGCTGAATGTGCACTAGGTATTCCTCAATACATTTAGGTGTCTTTCCTGAAGAATAGTATAAGAAACAGGGGAAGTATTACAAAACCCGGTCTAATTAAAATCAAATAAGAAAGTCGTAAGTACATTAAGAAGTCAGCATAAAACTTAAAACACCCAAATATTTTAACACTCAAATATTATTACAGGCTTTGTATTTGTTCTTTCCCATACATAAATTTCTTCCTGGGATATTTTTATTATTTTTTAAAAAATGTTGTATTATTATTTTTTAAAGATTTTAGTTATTATTTTTTAGAGAGTGGGGAAAGGAGAGAGGCTAAGAGGGAGAGCAAAAGAAACATCAATGTATGGTTGCCTTTCACCTGCCTCTAGCTACGGGTCTGGCTGGAGACCTGGCTTGCAACCTAGTTATGTTGCCCTGGCTGGGAATCGAACCAGCAACCTTTGGGTTTTCAGGCCAGCACCTTATCCACTATGCTACCAGCCAGGGCTGATATTTTTATTATTACTGCTTCCTCATCATTCAGATATAATATTTAATTCTCATTCTTAGGGAGTTTTTTTTTTTTTTTTTTAACTACCTTGCCTAAAATAACATTACTTTTTTCCATGTATTCAGTCACAGACTATTTTATTTATTATGATATGTTATGGATTGAATGTTTGTGCTGCTCCAAAATTCATATCCTAACCCCCCATAGGTTAGTATTAGGGGGCGGGGCCCTCGGAAGATGATTAGATCATAAGGAAGGGGCCCATGTAAATGGGATCAGTGCCCTTAGAGAAAGAAACACCAGAGAGCCTCCTCACTCTTTCACCGTGAACCAGAGCGCAAAAGTAGACCCTCACCTGACACTGAATTTGCCAGCTCCTTGAACTTGGACTTCCCAGACTTATAATTGTGAGAAATAAATATTTAACCTTCATGCTTTCCAGACTGTATTATTTTTGTTATAGCAGCCCTCGCAAACTAAGATGCATACAATCAATAATGATATTTATTTTATTTTCCCAAGCCCCACTTTAAAAAGAAATTAAGGAGAGAGATGGTTGAACATTGTCACTGAAGGCCCACAAGAGTGTCTAGCACAGAGCAAGTGTTTCAAAAAGTTTGAACAATCTTAATATCCTGCACATTCTCACGAAGGTATTTAAAAAGCAACAAATAACTGCTTTAACATGTTTGGCAAAGAAAAATTCTTTATACATTTCAAGAGTGGCAATTAGTAAACCCATTTTGGGTTTAGTGTTGTTTTGTGAAATCTCCCGTTGGAAAACATCTCACACAATGGAAAGCAAAAGTGTTCTTTTTCATAGATTTATGTATTCTCCCTGCATTCCTCTTGTTTTTAATATGCTTGGCGAAGCCTGAAAAATAGGCAAGGACAAAGGCAGATCCAGCTTTGTGGGCACTGAAGCATTTATCAATTCAAGGGTGAGGGAGCGCTTTGCAAAAAATAATGGAAAATTACGAATGCAAAACCAGTAATAAAATGAATAGAGTGTGAAGATGTATAACAACAGATTAAAACTGAAAGCTAGCAAATACTGCAAACATAAGAAAATTCAGGAAAATATTTTTAGTAACTTCCAGACACATTTTTATAATATTTTCTTCTATATTTTTGACTGACTGTGTACTTCAAATGCCTCCTTTGACAACAATTTTATAATATTTTCCATATAGAAAGAAGGGTTATTCAGCATTTTCTCTAGGTGAGCTGTTATTTTTTTATTATTTATATTTCTAACAATTCTTCATTATTTTTAAACTGAAGTATATTTTAGAATTTTTGTCAAATTTGAAATAAAAACTGCTCTGAGTGCTTTTTACATGTAAGGTAATGTAAGATGTAGGATTTCAGGGCCCTCCAGGTTCACTACTGGTGTGTCCAATCCTAAACTCCCTGAACTGAGAAAAGTCATGGGCCAATTTGTTATCCGTGTCCTGGTTTTAGTGCTACATTGTGATTTTGATGTTCCTCTTGCCCATATTTCATGTCAGATCAGCAAGAAATTTAAGCATTTTTCCAACAAGTTCATGTGATTCATGCCACTGGATTAATTGGATTATCAAACAATATAAAAGGTTATTAATTACTTGTATTCAGAATTTATCTCTTCCTTTACATGAGTTACTGCTTTGGGTGTGATCATTTTTTTTATTATAATTTGCTCCTTCGTGTCAGAATTATTTCGATTTATTATTACTTTTGTTTTGCATTCCATTCATTTTATCTACATTTTCTCTCAGGTCTTTACTAAATATATTTAATATCCATATGTATTTTCTTTTTTTAAAAAAAAGATTTTATTTGTTATTTCCAGAAAGAGAGGAAGGGAGAGAGGCAGAGAGGGAGAGAAACAGAGAAACATCAATGCGTGGTTGCCTTTCACCTGCCTCCAGCCACGGATCTGGCTGGAGACCTGGCTTGCAATCTGATTATGTGCCCTGACTGGGGAATCAAACCAGCAACCTTTGGGTTCTCAGGTCGGCACCTTATCCACTGTGCTACCAGCCAGGGCATGTATTTTCAATTAAGGATTTTGCAGTTTCTTACTTATTTTATTTAAACTTTCCAAACAATGATTTTTAAAAAAATGTGTAGGTCTCAAAGCCTCTTTTTCTTTCCGTGGTCTGTCTGTCTGGTCAGAAGTAAAACTAAGACTATTTCCTCCCTCAGTCAGTGTGTTTGATGAATAGGTAAATGCTTTAAGTACTAAGCTCCAAGACAGATAACACACATATTTTCTTATGAAAAATATGAAATTATTTTATGACCATATTGGAGAAAAGCTTCCATGTAGTTCTTTGAAAGGAATTCTATTTTCTTAAAATATGCATTTAAAAATTGATATATTAAACATGGAAACAACTTTAAAAGTACTAACACTGCATTTGGGAACCATTGAACACATTTTAGATCATAAGCCCTTACAAAGTTTATTTAATTTATTACTGATTCTTGAGGTATTGACTGAATACATTAATCAATGAGCTCAACATTTAAAATAGCTAAGACACTGACAATTTAACATTTAATAGACAGCATAAGCAGATAAAAATGGATGAAAAATTTCTCCTGATTAAGAAAAAAATGTAATGGGGAGTAAGGAATGATTAATTTCTATTTAAATTTTCTTTCATGGAAGAGGAGGATAATGATGCAGAAAGTTGTGTTTTTCCAATAAAGAGATGGGATCCTGGAGCTGGGAAATTAGAGTGAATAACACAGCTAGTGCTGTCGAAAGACTGATCAGTGGCCAAAGCATAGATGAAAAGTAACCAATGTCAACTGGCTAACCTGAGGAAACTCAACAGGAAATAGCTTCATGTTTCCCTAATTATTATACTTTTCTTCTGAGTGGCATGAAATCACTCCATGTGATACGGTATCTTCACCAAGTTACTTTTGCACCCACACATTTGCTATCATTATAGTCTTATTCTTGCATTTAAGGCAGAGTCATGTTCATTTTAGTTGGACAGCCTCACATCCAGGTTCAGGTCAGAGGGCTTAAGTCTTCTCTGAAGCTTGACTTCGAAGAATGCATGCCGTATGGGTAGATGGGCTCCCCCTAGCTGCCACCACGGGGCAGGGGCTAGGGGAAAGGAGGGGAGAGGCCATTCTGGATCTCAGATCCCTTCCCTACCTTCTCTTTCCCTGCTCCACTGGCATGGAAAGGCAGGAAAGGAAAACAGCAAACCTCCTACCTGTAGGATGTGAACACAGCCCGACTCTGTGGGTTCTCGTTGCTTCTCTGGGTAACATCGTAAGACCAGGGAAGGTGGAGTGCAGTTATAACCTGTGAATTTCTTGGCTTAAAGTCCCTTGTCACCGTGGGAGAAGAATTCTAGCAGTGGATGGGATTGATTGCAGTGCTCAGGGTCTCCTTGAAATGAGCAGCCTCAACTGTGGTGGAGTATTAGTCTCTAGGTAAATTCAGCTGTTCCATCCAGGTCGCGCATTGTTTCTAGTCGAGGCTGGAGTCTTGCCAGAGGTTGGCAGGGAGAAGAAACAGTAAAAGGAGGATGCAGAGGGTCAATGTGGGTGACTGACTGTGGGGTCAAAGTTGGGGAGAAAGGGGGTGATATGATAACTTTTATCAAGAGGTCAGAATTCATAAAGGAAGCTCTGTTGATGCTTAGCAGTTGTCAGAATTTAAATGTTAAACATGAAATTTTGGAAGTACCTGTACTATGTACATCTCCAGAGAGTACATCTGAGACTTCATAGGAGGATCTGAATTCAAACTCCAGGCAAGAGAGGAGAAAAGTCAGTATTCAAGTGGGACTATTAGGTTTATTTTTCCTGATCAACAGAAGTAGTTCCTCAAATAACCTTAAATTATTCAACTTTCTCTTTATTCAAAATTCATTTAACAAATATTTACTGAAGTTTAGCTACTTAGCAAGCACACTACGAAGTTCTGAAGCAACAATGATGAAGAAGTAAAATCTCTCTCAAAGAGTTTTAAATTAAAGCAGGAGGCTGACAATGAACAAGGACATTGAAATAGAATATGGAGGGACTGGCCAGGGTCCTCTGAGTTACAGGTGGGAGGAAGGTAGAGAGAGGACATCATCCCAGCCCACATATAATCAACGTCCAGGTAATTGAAACTTAGTAGAGTTGATTGAACGTGAGAGCAAAGAAGAGAAAACCATACAACAAATCAATACAGTAACACTGCTTAATGCTCCCTTCTAATATCTGTTCTATTTTTTTCTAAAATTTCATAGTAATCACCTCAAGTTTACTTCTAAAAATGTTCAGACACTCCTACCTCATCCCTAACACCTTCTCAAAACACAGTCCTGCTCCGGGAGACAAATAAAAGCTAAGAGAAGTAGCCCTCACACTTGGCTGCTCTTTAGAATTCCCTGTGGGTCTTTTAAAATGCCCTTTGCCTGGGACACATCCTGGGGCACTTAAATCAGAATCTCTGAGGGTGGGATTCATACATTAGTTTTTGGTTTTGTTTTTGGTTTTTACACAAAGGGATCCAATATGCCTGCAAGGTTGGTTGAGCTCCACTACCTTAGAGAGTTCAGCAAACTCAACCCTGTTCATAATTCAAACCAAGTGTGGCCCCTACAAAGAGCTTAACTTCATGGCTCACCCCAAACAGTTCAAGTCAAGTGTGGTGGGGTTCTGATGGCACGTACGGTTTGGAACTGGGCTAACTCAAAGCTGGTTGTGCAGTCTTTGGTCTGGGCAGGCAGTAGAGAATTATCAGGACATCTTATTATGTATAATCCATAACATATTGATAACAACTAGGGGTCACTGGAGTTCTTAACGTCAGTGCCACCATGTTGTTTTCAAAACTATTTTTAAAAAACAAGAATACCACTAATTATAGTACTTTTGAAACAAAAACCATCAGAGCCCAACGTGATGCTAAGGAAGAACCTTCAGTTCTGAAGGACGATGTGTGTAACTGATGATACTCAAATTAAGAGACTATTACTTACGTAGTAATACACTCATCGGTGGAGAGATATATAAACTATAGGGCCGTCAAGTCATTGATTTTTATTATTTATTTAGCTAGTTTAATCCTATTTCAGGATGAATTTATTGATTTTAGAGGGAGAGAAAGAGAGAGAGGAATGTCAATGGGTTGTCACTGGTGCATACCTGGACCAGGGATCAAACCCACAATTTAGGTGTGTGCCCTGACTGGGGATTGAACTCACAACCTTTCGGTGTTTGGGATGGTGCTCCAACCAACTGACCAATGCAGCCAGGGCAAGTCATGTTCTTTTTTAAAAGTTATCTTTGTCTGGTGTTAAACCCTATGTTCTTTTAACCAATGAATCTTCCAACCTCAGCAGTATTCTAAAAACAATCATATTTTTTCCCAAGAATAATTGGGAAATGATCTGTGAATGAAAGAAATAAAAGCCATGATCATATTACACTTGGGAGACCTGAGTGAGTACCACCCTCCAGTCAGGGTCTTATCAGTGGTCATGAACATGAAACACTTTTTCCTCAAAATTTCCTCCCATTGTACTTTTGTGTACTTTACTTTATAATTCCCCATTATATCTTAGAATTGTCACCATTTTTTTATATACTGTCTATGCTTTCTTACCAGTAAATTTGTAAAATAAAGGCAGTTTTAAGGTTACATCAACTTAGGACTTATGTCCCCAGGGCATGGCTATATGTTTGTTTCCAACACACAGTGCACACGCCATAACTTAGAATTCTTTCTCAGCTTTGGTTTGACATTAAATTAGAAAAAATTGCACACTGAGAGCTCTTTCACCTTTTATACCAGGCACACCGTGTTCTCCAAGATGAATGACTGGATTACATTTTGGTTATTAAAGTGAGGTTTATTATGCTGTTCAACAAAAGTGCATCTAATAGCATTTTCATTATATTCAAATCATTTCCAGAGTTACACAGTCCAAAAGTAAATGAAGTGTAGTTCTGTAGAGAATTACTCCTGTGTGAATTCAGGCAAAGTAAGAATAGTATATTATTCTTAATGGAAAAAATCCCAAATACATATTTGAGCTATGAATACATGTAAAGATGAATGATATGTTTTTCAAAGGTATTTTACTATGAAGTTAAAGGTGGTTAAGGTGAAAACATATAAAGAAATTGAAATATTTTTTATGGGAAATGAGTGATAGGCTATTCAGTCTTTGCAACCTTATGGCAGTCAATTCCTTAGTGGCTGAATTTGTTCCATGGGACACATGTTTTGTGTGTGACTCAGTGTCCATGTACCCATGATGGGATTTCTATTTCCCTGGGGATCCACAAGCCCTTTCTGCTACCAAGAAATGCCCAGTACTTTTGTCTCTTACTACTTGTATTTATTCTTTGGGATTAACTGAAATCCTTCCACATGATTATGCCCTGCAAAACCTGGCAATCAGGTAATGAAAGAATAGAAGATAATGGGAGAGAAAAGTTGTTTTATGATCTTCATAACAAAAATATACTCGTATTTATCATCTGAAAGTGGTGATGATATAAAAGGGGAATGAATTCTGTGTACACCAAGGATTAAACAAAAGGTAACCTAAAATTATACATCACATATTTTTTCATTTCTTATAACTTAAAATCACTTTTATTCATAATTAAGTTAATACCCATGGACAGAGTGTGTTATTCTGCATTATCTTTCCATTCCCGCTGCTGTGAATTACAGCTGCACATTTGTAAGTAAATTTAAATTTATAGAATTACTTGCTAACTTCAGTTTTTTATTCATTCTGGCCTCTCACATCAGTCATATAAGCCTGTATTTTCTTATTACCTGAAAAAATTAGATCAAACCAAACAGAAGTGATGGCCCTAAAACAAGCTAAAAAAAAAGAATTGGAAATATAACCCGTAACACTACTCTTTACATCAGCAATGCACTCTACCACCAGCTGTTTATAATTGAGAAACTGCAAAGACTATTGATAATGTGCTTTCAGATGCTGAGTCTCTTAAGAAAGTTCATTGCATTATTTCATTTGAAAATAGATTCTAAATAGAATTGAACCTAGTGTATATGGTTGATGTAGAACATTTAGAGTAAAATAGTTCCGAAGTGTCAGGATTAAGTATTTATTGAACCTACAGGAATTAGATTGTATTTAAAAGTTTAAGGTAAAAAAGATTTAACATATTTAAAATCAACTCCGTTAGCTTTTTTGTTACATTTTGAACTAATTTTTAAAATTTAATCTGACATGATTATAAGGATTATATGTGTGCAGTATAAATTTTAAATCATTGTAACGTAGGCCTATTCTTTTAAATCAAGCTGTATTTTAGTATTTTTATAATTTTCAGTATTAACCATTACTCCATTTGTTTACTCTTACATTTTTGTTGCAGTAATTTAGTTGTTGATGATTTGAACAAATATAAGCAGTTAAAATTTCAAATTACCAATTATTCTTAGCTAATAAGAAACATAATAAAGTTTCTTTAAGGATAAATTTTATTTTTACAGTATAAATACCAACATAATTTCAATAATTAGGCATTATTAATATTTAAATTTGTGATTAATATTTAATTTATTTCCAAGAAGAATGATAAATGACTTCTTCAAATTCCAAATGTTAAAATATTACTCTCATATGTGTTGGCCTTGTGATATTACAACCCATGTTATCCTTTCATTATTTGTTAGAAAAAGTAAAGACTAAATTCGAGTTTAGGTCTAATGGGCTAACATTAAGAAATATCTTTGTAGGAGTTCTTTCTTTTTTCTGCTGTGAGTATTCCATTATGTAAATGTACCAAAGTTTTTTGATCCAGTCATCCATTGATGGGCACTTAGGCTGTTTCCAGCACTTGGCTATTGTAAATAGTGCTGCTATGAACATAGGGGTACATAGGTTCTTATGAATTGGTGTTTCAGGGTTCTTTGGGTTGCAACAACACGGATGGAACTGGAGAGTATTATGCTTAGTGAAATAAGTCAATCAGTGAAAGACAAATACCATATGCTCTCACCCATTACAGGACAATAATGAACAAAACAAACAACAAGCAAAACAGAACCAGATACATGAATACAATGAATAGACCTTCAGTGGACAGGGAGTTAGAGGGACAGGGGGAGATTGGGGGAAGAGGCAAAAAAGGCGAGCAGTTCAGTCAAGGAACTAGTATGGAAGAACTATGGACATGGACAAGTGTGATTGACTTTGAGGGGGAGTGGATGGGTGAGGAAGGGGACAGAGGGGCATAAAAAGGGAATGGATGTAATACAACAACAATAAAATTAAATTTAAAAAAAAAAAAGAAATGCCTTTGTAGAAAAGAAGGTATTCTATTGAGGTCCTTTTAAAAGTTTCAGTCAATATGTCCTTTGTATTTTTCATGACACTACTGCTAGAACTAATAAATGAATTTGGTAAAGTTGCAGGTTAAAAAATATGCAGAAGTCTACTGTGTCCCATACACTCTTAACAAACTGTAAGAAAGACTAGGAAAACAATCTCATTCACAATTGCATCAAAATGAATAAAATACCTAGGATTAAATTTATGGCCCTGGCTGGTGTGGCTCAGTGCATTGGTGCCAGCCTGTGAACCCAAAGGTCACTGGTTCAATTCCCAGTCAGGGCACATAACCAGGTTGCAAGCCAGGTCTCCAGCCAGGTCCCCAGTTGGAGGCAGGTGAAAGGCAACCATACAGTGATATTTCTCTCTCTTTCTTCCTCCCTCCCTGCCCTTTTCTCTAAAAATAATGGACAAAATCTTGTTTAAATAAATTTCATCAATCAGGTGAAAGACCTGTATTCTGAAAACTGTAAGAATTGATGAAAATAATTAAAGATGCTGTACACTTGAAACAAATATAACACTGGGTATCACTATAATTTAATAAGACAAGGTACACTATTTTAAAGCTGTGGCAATATACTAAGACAAAGTAAATATAAGTACTAAAATGCTTTAGCATTAGGTGCATTTGAATTTTAAAAACACCTGTATTCCTCTGGTTATGCAGTTATCCAAAGAAGCTCAGCACTGAAATCACAGAATCAATGCCCAGTGTTACTTCTTCCTTCCCCTAATGCCCAATTACACAATGGAACAAATAGGGTTCTTTTAAAACATCCATCATACTCTTAACCCACCAGGGTTTAGTATATAATTTGTGCAGCACAGTGCATAATTCTGTGGTGGTGTGAAAAAGTTAATGCTCTTTAAAAAATCCCCGGTGCTCACGCGAGGAATTTATGTACTTGGGAAATAAAGTTGAATAAGATTTTAGTTATGTCACTTTATTGAGAGATAAACCTTTTGGGTTTAATAACTTCAAGAACTAGAAAGTAGGGGGTCAATTTTCAGGGTCTCTCATTGACTGTTCTAAACCCTGTGTGGTGTTTTATGCTGCGTCCTGTGGGAGGAATGGAGGGCAATGTAGTTCAGTTGTCAGCTGATGTGCCCCCTGGAAAATCTTCATCTACTACCATAAAAGGCGGAACAGTTGTCTCTGATGTAAAAAGTATGTGTTTCTGAAATATTGTCTAATGAGAAGCCATGTGGGTTTTAGTAAGAAGGCAAGTAAAATTTTAACCCAGAAAAATCCTTATCTTTTTCCTCTATGGTCCTGCTAGTCCATACCCTCACCCTGGTCTGTATTTAAAGACCCGTTTTGTTGCTGTTGTTGTTCTAATGAAGATCCCACAGCAATAATTAGTTCAGTGTATTAATTGGTGACATTAGTCAAGCGTTTTATCAGTGAACCAATATATGTGGTCATCCATTCATATCTCTTTTATTGTTCCCATTAACTGCCTTGGAAATTTAAAGCACCTACCACATTAGGCAAAGAGAACCTTAATCTCCACACTTCCATGACAGTTATTAGTGACCAAGATGGCTTTCCTGTTTCCTTTATCTCTGCTAACATTTCGACAGTTGTCCTCCTGACTCTAGGTCCCTGACCTTCCTTAGAACTTTTACTTTAGAGAAGCTTGTGGTTGAAAATTATTCCTCTGCCCTCCTGAGATACGGGCCTTCTACAACCCGGAAGCATCGCTCACAAATACCTGGGCATTATCTCTTTGGAACAATATCACCGGGGAAAATAGAGGCTCACTCTCTCCATCCCTGTGGGGGTGCTGGAGCCTAACTTTCATAGATGGTGATTAGAAGCCACAGATGGTCTTATCACATTGACCAGTACTGCTAGGGTGTCCTGGTACATTTCCCGTTTTTAAATGCTGGTTTACCCCAGCCTTTAAAAATCCTTTCCCCTTTGGTTTCAGCTGGATTAAATTCAGTCTCTCTCCTCTATGGCAATAGTCTTGAATAAGGTCTTCTGTGACACTTTAGACAAGTGTCCAGTGCAATGTCGTTTTTACATCAGTTACTAAATTGTCTCCTGCTACCACCCTGTCCTGTCTACATGGCTACCATTCCCTTTGTCTCTTAGTTCATTTCAAAACATTTGAGAAAAATCTCTCAACTGATAAGAACTATTATACATAGGTTGTATCTCTTAGAGCTGAAATAAAGGATGCATTTAAAAAATAATTAAATACAAGGAAGTAAAGGGAAAGGGGAAACAAAGCAAATTGCCATTATGATTTTTGCAAAGGATGCAGTATATAGATGTTATATTCTACTTATGTTGAATATTGACGCATGGCTTAACCAAGCTTTCTTACATTGCTCTGGTAGATGAATGTGTTAGTTGGGTGGTAGAACCCTTCCAGGGTGCGGGCTTTTTGCAAAGGTCTCACTTCCAACGCAACATCTTGCCATTTGGAGCCATTATCCATTTCATGTTCTCTGCTTGGGTTTTGAATCCAGTGGTCTCTTTCACTTCACCTGTCTTTTCCTTGCCCACCTCAGGAGTCCCTCCCTACTGCTCTTAACCCTGAGAGCCCACCATTCCCACCTCCAGTGACTTCTGCACGTCTGGTTCCTCTCCCTCCCCTCGCCTTCTCGCAGGTGTTAGCCAGGCATAAAAATAGACTGTGTTGCCTTTATTTAATATGTAGCTAGTATTCTACGTATTTTACAGAATTTTTTCAATGTTGGCTGTTCAGCTCGAAGATGAGTCATGTCTTTGCAATAGAGCAGAGCTTTTTAATACTCATATTGTATTCGCATTGCTAAAGTTCACCTGCAGAATATATATACAGAGAGAGCTATCCACTGATGATATATCTAAGATTTAAGTCATAGTACACATAATCATGGTGATTTTAATACAAAATTTAATGCGACTTACTAATAATTTGAATTGTCAACTCAAACCAGAAAACTTCTATGTCATCAAATCTTACGACTCTATTATAAAAAATAAAACAAAACATGATCCCTCCAGTTCTAACATTTTCTGAAAAATAGAATTAAAGCTACAAATGCTTATCTAGAGTTTGAAAATTATTGGCCAACACATCTCATCTATAATAGCATAATTATTGGCAGATGATCATCATAAAGTATGTCTTATAATTGCTTATAGCAGACTTGCAGCTTTATAGACTATGGTATAACTGCTGGGTAAAATCTGTACTGCACAAGTATATAAGATAAATGTAAACAAACACATATCAGAAAGACTAACTGAATGTCTCTTAGAGGCTTTTTTCTTAAAATGGGGTTTCCTGGAACTGTCTTGAACACAAGATCCTTAACACATTAAACATGATTGGTAGTTTAACGAAGCACTAGTGGTAAAGGGCAAATAAGGTACCTTTTCTTTTCTAACTAAATAGTAAGTTAGTTCAACTTCAACATTGCTGGAGTTGAAACATGTATTACAGAATACAGAGCTAATTGCTTTCTTGTTTCAACCCTCCAAGCAGTGCAGATGTTATGCAAATGGTTTAGTGCTCCTCATTTTCAGAAAGTAAACAATTGTGGTGAATTTTGTAAGGGCTCTCTCTCTCTCTCTCTCTCTCTCTCTCTCTGTCTCTCTCTCTCTCCCCTGCATTAGCTACAAACTTGCCAAAAATTGTTGCTAGCTCCAACATTAGCTACTCAAATAATTTGAAAAATTTTTTTGTGTAGCAAAAACCTGTCAGATGTGAAAGTATGATAGATTTTTTTCTAATTGTAAAACTTCATTACATTAAAAAGCAACATGCAGTTAAATAGAGCAATTAGTGTTAAGTTGCATCCATAATTTGATGAAATATTATTACTGCTATCCACAGACAACAAGAATTTGTCAGGTGAGTCTATAGCAAGTATAAAATACTGAGATTCTGTTATTTACATGGAATTTATACTTAGTCTTTAAAATATTTTTACTTAATACTTATTTGTATCAACTACCAAGATGAATTTAGAAAAAAAGGTGTTAATGATAAACATAAAGATGATTTTAAAATTCAACAACTAAATAATTTGTAATCATTTATAAATATGCCAGTCAGGTTGTTTAGAAATCTGAATTCTAATGAATTATAAGGGCACTGACTATGGAAAGGCAGGGTACAGATACTTCTTGATTATGTGAATTTGAGAAAGTGTGTGTTTTCAATGTCTATTGCTGCTGTAACAAATGACCAAAACTTACAGGCTTACAACCATGCAAATTTATTGTTTTAGAGTTCTGCAGTTCAAATGTCCTAAATTAAAAAATGTCAGTAGGGCTGTGTTCCTACTTGAGGCTTTAAGAGAGAATCTGTCTCCTTGTCTTTTCTAGTTTCAAGAAGCCATCTGCCTTCCTTGGCTTCTAGCCCATTTCTCCAGCTTCAAAGCCAGCAGGCCTGCATCTTCGAATCTGATAGTCTTTCTGCCTATCTCTCCGCCTACCTATTTGACCTTTGCTTCTGGGGTTATCTTTTTTCTGACTGATATTCTCCTGCCTTGCTGATTTCTTCTAAGGATCTTTGTGCTAACATAGGGTCCACTCAGATAATCCAGAATAATCTTTCCATTTTAAGAGCCTTAATTTAATCATGCCTACAGAGTCTCTTTTGCTCCATGCAGTGGGTTGAATAGTAGCCTAGAAGACATAACCACCTGGAACTTCAGAATGGGATTTTATTTGGAATACGAATCTATAGATATAACTACAGATTCAAAAGTGAGATTATTGCGGTCTCCAGGGGTCCCTAAATCCACTGAGGAGTATATGTATGGTAAGTGACAGAAAAGGATGGCCCAGAGACACAGGATCGGGGTGGTGGAAGTGGATTCTCCCTCAGAGCCTCCAGGGGAATCAACTCTGCCAACACCTTGCTTTCAGTCTCTGGCCTCTTGGACTTTGAAAGAATAAATTTCTGTTGTCAAAAGTCCCTGTGTTTGTGGGAATTGTTCACAGCAGCCCTAGGAACCTAGTATACCATTTAAGGTAAAATGATTAGGAGATATGGGGATTTTAAAACATGGACATCTTTGGAAGGACATTTTCTGTCTACCAAGAATGCAGAAATCGTACCAAATTTGAGAAATTACCCTCACATACTCGCATTGTTTACTTCTGGCTCATCAGTGTAGTAGGATGCTTCGAACAATGTCTTAACATCTCTCTTCATGGGGGATAATGAGGTTATTGGTACCCAAGCACAAATAGATTCTGGGAAAAATGTCATTCATTCCCCCATGGAACAGCTTGCTAAAAGGCTGATGATAAAAATGTCTGGTGCTGTTATATGAAAAAGCATATTCTGGAAATTTGATATACTGGCCCCATAATTTACAAATACTTGTTATTCTTTTCTTGTATTGGTCCTTTACTGCAAGAACAATAAAATCATATAAGGTAGTTTATTTATCAACTGATACTCTCTAGACCAAACAAGCCCCTGGACTATCTCTATGTTTTCCCCATTAATTTTGCTTGATTTGTATGAAGAACATATTTATTTAAGTATTTTCTCCCATGTGTTTTCCAGAAACTAATATGTATTTGCACCTTAAAAGGCCCCAATTTTAATTTGAGAGTGAATTATTGTTAAATCTTCCAAGTACTCCACAGCATTAGATTGTTCACAGTTAAATTTTACTAATAGTCTTAGAGTAACTTTAAACTGTTAAATCTCCCCATGAGTCTATTCCATGCTAGACAAAGATATTCATGTATTAGTAGATCAAATAGAATTGATTTGATCTATTGATAGTAAAACCGGTGTGGTTATTTTATGTGTTGAATTTGAATAATCCCAAATCAACAATAAAAATTTACAGGTACCCTTTGTGAAAAATGCGCAGATATTGATTTCTCCAGTTGGCTAAGAGTTCACCACAAGTGTTCCCAATTTAGTCATCTGTCTTTTCCTAACTTCCAATGAAATCTCTTTGTTGGGTTTTGTAAATAATAACTGAAAGTTGGCTACCCCGGTAGCTTTTCATGCCTCAGGCTTACTTCTTCAAGCAATCTTAGGAGGTCTGTCCCAAAAGTATCAGCCATGCAAACTGTTTTAATTATATCGACATTGGCTTGGTACTTTTGGGATAGACCTTCATATGTACCAGAAAAATAAAGTATGCCTTCACACTTTTTGATAATAGACAGTTAAAGCAATTCAAACCAAAAAAAAAAAATGTATAAAGATCACAGACAGCCATAGCATGAGATTTAAGCTAATTATTTAGTTGAATACGTGTGAATTAATTTAATACCTTTTACTACAATTTCTTGCTGACTTAAATTTATTTTCAGAAGAGACATAAATCCTTAGTTTTTTATAGATTCCATTCCTACTTGCCTGGTACAAAAGCATATGGGACTTCATGCCTAATTGGACTAGACTGAATTACAAGGGGCTCAATGTTTCTCAGAAATGTTATTATCTTTTGGTCAAGCAGTCATTTAAAATGGGCAGAGAGGCACAGAGGTGTACTGACAACACTCTATGTTGCCTGTACTTCAACTAATACTTTTTGGAAGAGAGGTCATCTTGAGTTAGTACAAAATTGTGTCATATCAGAGTACTTTTTAAAAATGAGCAACAGACAACTTCTACAGTATTATTTTATTTTTCTGTGGTTAAGACAGGAGTTTTTCCTAAAAGTACGGAGCTATGTGAAGTACTTGAAAGCATCACTGAATAACGTGATGCTTCCCTGAATGAAATGGATCAGATATTCCGTGACTACCTGCTTATGTTCTAATATGTTCAGAAAAATAATGAACTTGCAGGTACCCACACAGTGCAGGTGTACGTAATAATTGATATTAAAATGTTAGTAAATTTTCCTGAACCTCCCCATCATGGAATTGTCTTTCCTTAAAACTGGGATAGGAAGGTCAACATTCCATCTAAATTGTTGAGGTCTACCTGTTGTCTTCAAAATGAATTTACACAGTTTGCACATAACCTCAGTCTTGCTCTGTTACCAGGTATGATCACATTCCCATGGGAACCTGTAAAAATACTGCCTTGCTGAAGAGCCCACCACTAAACAAGTTCACGTTCTGAGGTACTGAGAGCTAGGACTTTAACATGTAAATTCTAGAGGAGACAAAACTCAGTCTATTCCTCCTTACTTCATGCACATTGGCATAAAGCATGATAACATGGAAGAAGTGTAATATTGAGTGTAAGGCCAATTATTTGGATAGTTTGAGGGTGAAAAAAAAGCCTTATTGGTTAATTCAAAATCATAATATTTCATTTGCAAGGTTTAAACCAGTTGCAAACATTATATTTTTTTTGTAAACTCATTTTCCTCTCTTTCAGTTTCCTCTATTGGCATGCCTTAATGCCGCAGAGAATGATAAAATAGCATCAAGTTTACACATTTGTTGTTAAATAAAATGCCTTCTTAAGAGCCACAGCAGACCTTTAATTTAGCAAATCATGGCTGAGCTATGGCACTGCAGGCACTGAGAAGAATTTAATCAATTTCTGCTCTATTCAATTGCAAAAAAACTGAAATACCACTCCTGAATAGGCTTGCTTGAAAACAATCCCATCATATTCAATAGGGTTATTGTTTGGCATTACTTGGTACAGAGAATTCATTTGGATAGAGATAACCTAACTGAATCATGAGGATTTTTCAATGATCCTCCTTGTCATCAGTTACTAAATGGTCAGCATTATGCAATGTTGTTTATAAAGTACTAATAGCTTTTCAAAACACCCAATACCTTTACATAATTACCCTTTCTCTAGATAAAAGACAAGATGGGATGCCATGTATTAACTATTAAGAGTGAATCACTTTAATCAATTTATGTAGGACATTTCTAACAAATGTAAACTGAACATAAAATGGCAGTTTACTTTGGTCATTGAGAAATAAGACAAATGTTCACTTTTAGCTTAAATTCATTGTATTATTTTCTGTATGAAAGGATACAAATCCTCCATCTCAAAAAACTTCTCAAAATCATAACAGAAAACCAACTAATTTTTAAAATGACAAGATTATTGCCAACAATTGTGTTGAAATTTTAGGTTATGCAGGAAAGAAAAAGCTCTCGGTGAGTGTAATCCTAACATGAGCAATTGCCTTGCATCACATTTTTACAAAATTCTAATGACTCATTTGTTGGTCTTACACTATCAAAATTCTGTGAGTTATCAGGAATCTCTGAGTACATATGTCTCTTGTATTTGGTCACTAATGACCCTCCAGCATTAACTGTCACCCTGGCTCCTTCACAGGCACTTAGCCTAACCTACCACCCGTATCCCTAGTGACCATTTCTCAAGTCTGTCATCTTGTCACCAAACCTCATTGAAGCAGTTTTTACATTGTTAAGTAGCAACTTGGCTTGGTGTTTTGTTCTCTGAATTCTTCACATATCCTTATCATGTTGTTTTGATTCTTAACAACACTAGAATGGGATGGCTATTCATCACAGTTTATGACTGTGGTTATGGAGCAATTTTGAAGTTGTGCCAGTCAAACTCAAAAGTGATGCAATTTGTGTCTTAAATGGCATAGTCATTGTAGTTGTAGCATACATTTGTGACTTAAAAATATACTTGCCACTGTGTACAATATCATGCTATGCAAAAACAACAACAAAAAACATATCATCCATTGATAAGTCTGTGAGTAATGTGTGTTTTACGATGCCTCTGTGAATTTTTACATGGGTATTTTCTAGTGTTTTTAAGATATGTGAAGAAACTTAGGATTTTCTATAGACTTGAAATGTATTAATGTTTTTCCTATTTAAATCAATGACATATAGATGCCCACTATCTAAAAATTCATTTTCCAATTGGTTTTCAGGACTTATTAATTCTGATAAATGAATAATACTTAGCCTACCATTAGATCAGGAAATGAATAATAGATTTATGAAAAAGTACTCATTGATCCTTATGTATTGCCCTAAATCATTATTGAAGTTGTTTTCTTCATAGAAATAAATTTCAATAGGAATAGAAAGTCTAATTTTTCTTATCCAGCATCTCTGTCTCAGTCAACAGATAGGAGTGCAATTGCTGAGATGAAATAGAGGCATGAATTATGTTTATATATAATCAAATTGGAGCAGTGTTCATTTTATGGGAGAAGTATTATATGCTATTTTCTCTTTTAATTACAGAACTAGCCAGGCAAAATTTATTAATCCTCTTGGAAAGGACAGTTGTTCTGGTTTATTTTTTTAGCTGCCATGGATTGACAAGTCTACTTGCATGTCTAACACGAAGAAAGAGTTGATGTAAAAACATAATGAGCTTTCAAGAATAGTATTATTAAACTACTATCATATGCTGACACAGCTTTCATTTAAGTGCACAGAATAAATGAATTGATCTCTTCTGTAAATGAGATTCAGCTGGGTTTTTATTTGATCATCTCATCATTGTAATAAACTAGGGCTTATTCAAGTAGAGCCCTCCTCTTATTAAAGCTGAATTAAGAAGCATTTCAACAGTGGGAAAAATCATGGAATGCAGCTAGGATGCACTCTTTCCGCTGGTAGGTATGAAGCTGATACCAGTTTCGGACATAGATGAGAAAGAGATGAATGACTTTGACCAAACAACATTATGTCTTCCTTTGCCTTTAAAGTGGAGATTAGCATTTGCATTACAAAAAATTCACATTTGAAATAAATTCAGACTTCACATAAATGTTGACTTTTTTTTCAAATTTCATAATTTTTTTCTTGAGGAAGTAATGAATAAGTGTGATTCCAGTTATTATTTTACTCCTTTCATATTTGGTGGATATGTAAGTCCCTTCATATTTAATGGGTATATATTACAAGGTCTGTCCAGAAAGTATTGGTGGTACAAACTGTTTTAATTATATTGACATTGGCTCAATACTTTTGGGACAGACCTTGTATAATACAAACATATACATACAACCTAGGAATAGTGGGGGATTTTACCTTTATATATTTTTTAAGATTTTATTCATTATTTTTAGAGAGAAGGGCAGGGAGGGAGGAAGAAAGGGAGAGAAACATCCGTGTATGGTTGCCTTTCACCTGCCTCAGTTACAGACCTGGCTGGAGACCTGGCTTGCAACCTGGTTATGTGCCCTGACTGGGAAATTTCAAATTTTGGGAGTTTTTTTCCCCATTTTATCATCATTTCAGTGTTTTTATCCACAGTTGTTCAACACTATATGAGCCCCACTAAACAGAATAAAAATAATACTTTTTATCAACAACAGGTTGCTCTTTGTCATGCAACTATTTCCTCTTTCATGTGTAGCTACTAGAAAACTGCCCAGAAGCCCTTCTGACTTGAGGAGAAGCATTTTGACAGGGCTTAACCAATGCAGTGATATGACTCAACTATGTTTTCAGACTCATAGTCACGTGGAGAAGGAATCAGGTTAGGTCTGGAGGCTTGGAGAGCTCAGGCATTATAGCCATTCCCCCTCCAAAAAAGGAAGAAGGTCCTGAAATAAAATGCAGAGAAAGCATCAAATAATGTTTTAGAGATCAAAGTAGGATCAAAGATTTTATGCATGACAGGGGGAGAAGAAAGGCAGCAAGGAGGGAGGACTCTCAGGTTAGTGCCTGGTTCACTGAGGTGACTTTCTAAAAATTAGGTCAGAGCAAGAGTAGGCTTTGGGAGTTAAATTCAGGTTGGGGCATATTCAGGTTGCGATGACAGTAAGGAACTGAAGTTGAAGTATGTATTTGGGGATCGGAATTTCAATCCAAAAACGCAATTAAGGTTACCCAGGGAGAGCTAGCAGAGGGGGAGAGAAACAGCAGAGAGCCTTGGGAAAACAGTCGTATGTAAAGTGTGGGCAGGAAAAAAGAGACCACATGAAAGCATATGCAGAATAAACTCCCAGGATGGCATGGTATAGTGGAGGCAAACATTGGGAAAACAAATCCCAATAGACGGGATTTTCTATTCTATCAAATATTTCAGGTAGGTCAAAGAATTTGAAAATTGAATTGTAACTATGGGAATTGGTAAAATTCAGGAACTATTAAATTTTTATAATTTTCAGTTGATAGGTTTTTGAAAGTTTTACTAACATGGCCAAGGGTACATAGCTGGTAAATAAGGGAATATAATTTTAGCGAAAGTTATTTAACTCCTCCATTTGAATTGTTATAATAAATAAGCAAAAAACAAAGCTTTTTAAAAGGCCTTAGAAGAAAACCGAATTAGAGGAAAACATGATCGTGTCTACCTGCAAACAATAAAAGCAACGGAAGAGGAAACATAATATTCTCAATGAATATTTGTACCTTTCTTTACATGTGAATGTGACGCTTCTATCCCATTTTCTTAAAAACACCTAGAATGACTCGGAAACATCAGCTCTCACAAGCACACCCAACACAACAAAACATTACAATAATTTGAAAGGAAGTACAAGGGCTTAAGGGGCTGAATTGAGGATTGCAATTGGCAGCTGACAAGAGCTTTGTCAATTGGAGCAGATGGTATGAATACGATTTGGTCCTGTGCCACAGCCTCCCCTGGTAAGAGCCCAGAATTCATGCTAACAGAAAACTTGGAAGCTGCCCTCTTACTGCACAGAGAAAAGATGTTCTGGGATCAGAGTATACCTGTTTCCCTGCTCCTACACTGCCGCAAGTGCCTCTCAGGATGCAAAATGTACGATTTTAAAGGAAGAGACAAGGGCAAGGACAGGAAGAGTTAATAGATTGTATCCTGGAAGTGATGCCTTTATGTGTTAAATTTTGTGGGCAAATCGATAGGTGCATCATGAGTTGTGCCTGTTGGAGATTCAAGGGTTTTTTGTTTGTTTGTTTGTTTGTTTTTTAAGTTGTTTAGCATAGGGACAGAAAAAGATACTGGTTTTCTGAAACGAGTGTACCTCAGTCAAGTAAAATCGTACGACACAAATCAACCTTTCCTAGCCCAGGAACTGGACCTAGGAACTCCACCATCATTCTGATGTGTCTAAACCAAGTCCAGGGTTGCTTTCTGTTGTCCTTTGTTCTGAAAGAGCTGGTGTGACAGCTTTCTGGTTAGAACACAGACAAGTGCTAGTGACTTTTGCTAAAATGGTCTGCCTTTCTCCATGGGCCCCAGCCATGCAGAACTCTGCCAAATCACTGCTGGAATATGAAAACACAAGGCATCCACCCAGCAGCTCTATTCCGATGCTGTCTGAGGAGTGCACCCAGCGGGCAGTGGGAAAACAGGGGAAACCAAAACATGCTTTTCCTTAAACGCCGAATCTGCTAGATGTCTCTTCATTCCAAGAGAGGAAGACAGAATCCAAAATCCATATAAAACTTACAAAAACAAACAAACAAAACCAGGACAATAAATAAAGAAGAAAGTATATTAGCTTTAAGATTTAGAGAAAGTTTGCCCGCAAGAATTATTCAGTTCTCCGAAATCATAGTCAAACAGCCTTAATGACCACATGGTCCGGATCTGCCAAACGTTCAGCACTACTATTGCCTTTATTCCTAATTCTCAGTATCAGTGAGCCTTCCAAACCACAAATCCATCTTTCTTCTTGCTCTCCCCCCTTTTAACGATGCTACTTCCAATTTAGTGCAGACTCCAGAGTCCCTTTTCCATCTTACTCTGTAAATAACCTAAGCTTTTATTCCTCACTGGTTATAGCCAAGTGGAATAGGTTTAGAGTTGGCTAAACTCATTGTCTGCGTTCTCTAAGTCGCCACCAGGCCTGCTGAGTCATGTCAGAAGTAAAAAGTATGTAATTGCAAAGATGAAGGCCTCCTTCTTACACTGATGTGCTGATCACACACACACACACACTCACAGAATGAAAATACTATACATCCTATATGTATATTCTGTGTCTCATATAACTGTTATACATATACATATGATATATATGTAACTTTATATGTATGTATATATACATTTATTTTTATACTCCTGTTTCTTCCCCCCAGTGGATTGGTGGGGTCACATCTTCCAAACTGTCTTCAAATGCATCCTAACTTCTCTCTCCCTTTCAGCACAGGACCTTGTTCTACACACCAAGTATGCCTATCAGATCAGAACACATTCCAATTTCTATCACCAAATTTAAAAATCACCTATGTTGTCATCAGAATTTATTTCTTCCTGTTGAAGAAGCAAAGGTGTCTTTTCTGTCCAAGCAGTAACGCACAACAGGAAAGACACATTTTAGAATTTCTAAGACGTTCAGGGAAGCAACCCTTCATTGAGAATGTCTCACCTCCCGCCACGACTTCCCGATGTCTCTCCGGAATTCAAAGCAGCGGAAAATCTGTTTATAATTATCTGACTTACCATGTAACTCTGGCTTCGAGGTAGCTCACCACCTCTGCAGGTGAGAACAGGCTGAAAGTTCAGGAAGTGCATCTGCTGTTGACATCAAGAGGGATTTTTAGCTTGTTTTTTCAGAATTTTACCAAAAGGTATTCATTAACTTGTCTTTTTAGAGTTGATATTCTGTGCTTGTAAGAAATATGTAGCATGTGAGAAAGTGATACAGAAAAAAAAATCAAGCACTGTAAGGAGAGTAAGTGGTCCTAGGTAGAGATGTATAATTTAAATGGGTTGTGAGGAGGGACCTGATGGAGAAAGTGTCTTCTGGAACAATATTTGAGGAGGTGATGGATTAGCCATTTATTAATTAGGGGATGCACAAAAAGAATAGCTACTAATAGGAATCTCAAACACTCATGCCATCTAATGTCTAGGTTATGACAGCTCCTTTTTCTACGATAGTCGATAATAGTCTTGGTGTGAAAATTGTGCAGGCTATAAAAAATGATTTATACTTATGTCATTTGTCAAAAGGATGCAGTTTCTACAAAAACTAATATTTGTTCAGTACAAGTATTACAATACAATATATCACAAACATGAAAAGTCAGTAACTATCTAAGTGAACTAGTATGCTGTACATCTGAAACCAGTAATAATAAAATGAAAAATGATAATAAAATATTATCAGGCAATTAAAATGGTTTAAGTCAAGATTGTTTAATACTAAATGTAAATTTTAATAAACTTTCCTATACTTGAGTTAGAAATCATTAGCTTAATATAAAGAAAAATAATAAAATATCAATAAATAGGCTTTCAAAATATAATAACTATAAAGGTTCTCTTTAATTTTAAGTGATTATATTTAATTATATTTACATTCTGTTTACATTCTTAATTTATGTATTTTATCTAATTTCATATATAAGCATAATATATATTAATTACATCAATGTACACCAATCAGTTCTTAAGTATGTAAAACTATGAATATTTGAGACCTAATGTTTACAGACTCACTGTTGACATTTTTATTAACCAATCAGATTATCCCTATTGTCACATTTTATTTAAAAATAAATGAGTTTTTAATTAAAAATAAATTATACATTTCAATAGCAACATACTTTGAGACTATATAATCAATCCTATATTTATAAAGATTAAATTTTAGGTTATATTTGTTTTTCACATTTACTGTGGGTGTACTGAGTGGCTACATAAAGAATGGGAAGAATGCCCCACACTATAAAGGATTAGAAATAAGAAGTAGGAGTGCCATCTGTTTTGGAGAACATTGCCTTTTTCCCATCAGTTAAAATTGTTGTCAGCATTGTCATAATTTCTCAAAGGATGCCTGTACTCCTTGAAGAGGGTGTCATTTATAAAGTCAAATGTAAATATTCATAAATGTAATGTGTGGGTATACACAGAACTGAATTTTGTAACTTAAGATCTCAAAGCGGAGCATTGTTGAAATAGCAAAGTGCAAAAGGAAGAAATGTTTCATTGTCTGTCATATAATGGCACCAAAGGAGACATCACCAATTTTAATAGGCTCTTTTATTGTGGCTGCAGAATGTTTTAGTAAACTGAATAAATAAATAAGCTAAATGCTCTGTGAATCTCAATAGGAATTCTTAGAGATTTTAAAAAATATTTTGCCAACAAATTTTAAGCAACAATACTTTTTTGAATACAAAAAAAAAAAGTAGCAAAACTACCTGTGATTGATTTGAAACTGGAAGGTATCATGCTAAGTGAAATAAGTCAGACAGAATAGGACGACTACTGTATAATCTCATGCATATGTGGAATCTACAAAAGCTGCACTTGCAGAAAGAGAGAGAGTAGACTGGTGGTTGTCTGATCGTAGGGGATGTTGGAGTTGCTATTCCACATGTGCCTAATTTTAGTTATGAATAAAATGAATAAATTCTAGAGATATGCTATACAGCATTGGGCCTACAGTCAACAGTGACACATTGTGCACTTGAAACATTTTTTCCGAGGGTAAATCTCATGTTAAATGTTCTTGCCACAACTTTAAAAAACAAGGACATACACATTTAGGAAATGAAATACCATTATTTAATAAGAATACCAAGGGTCTAAAGGATTCACTGATATAGGCATTCTTGTTCACATCTGGTAAGGTAAAAATAAGTAATATTTTTGAAAAATTATTAGTTGAAAGATCTGAAGTTTAGGTCTTTCAACTCAGAAGTTAAGCTTCTAAAATGTCATCCTGGCACTAATATAATATGAAATGATCATATACAGGGAAATAGCAGTGTTAATCATTACAGAATTGTTCATAATAATATAAAATAGAAACTGTCTAACTCCATAAAGAAAATTGTTAAAAGAAATTTGTAGAAGATTTAACATAGAGGAGAAATACAGGATAATATTATTTTATTTAAATAAATAAATTAAAATAAAATAAATGCATTAAATTTTTAAAAATAAAATCATTAAAAAACTGGATCACTGATCCCAATGGCAGACTACCTAGCCCATGGTGGAACCTAATATTAAATAAGATTGAAAAATAACAGGTCTGCGTTTCTATCAAGTTTTTTTTTTAACTGGTTTGTGCCAACATCTCTATATTTTTTTAAACTAGCATTGTCTCTCTTGCTTAAACTAGCACTCGACGTCGGGAAGAAATGAACAGAGAGAGTATATTGAGAATTAGGCAATGGTACAGTAGGCATGGCTATCATTCATTTGTATTATTCATGAATGATAGGACAGGCCCTGATTCCTATTGGGTAAGAAATAGGTAGCAGGGCGAGCATCGAACCCAGGGTGGGCGGAAGTGTAGAAACACTTGGGCAGTAAAAGTGGGGTACCGACATGGACATAAAGATTCTGGACAGAACATCTTTACCTGAAAGAGGTAGGGAGGGACCAAGACATTATGATAGAGCAGACACTGTGGTGTTAGCTAAGACAGGAGCTGAATCACTGGTTTAAGGGTAGAGGATTGCCCTTCAGGACCAAGACAAAAATATATGTACTACTTATACCTCATGCCAAATAGGGTAATGTCAGCAACAGGACTGGCTTGATATAATCCTTGGAGACTTTTCTGAGCTCTTTGTATTCTCCCTGCCCAGGTGTACAGTAGGAGGCCAAGCATCCGGATGAAGAATTGGAAATTCTGTTTATCTCTCCCTCTTTTTCTGTTTTTCTTTCCTTTCTTAATTCCTTCTTTTTCATGTTATCTTCAAAGTTAGTATATTTTATACTCAGTGCAGATGTTATTTTAAACTATCTACTAGTCACATGTTGTGGGGCCCAGTAACTGGTGACCACCATATTAGACAGCAGGGACACAGGTTAGTTACTGCACGTTCTGTGCGGCACCTGTTTTCTTCCACTGAGTATATTGTGGTCCTGTTCCCAAAGAGGAATAAATTTATACTTACTTTTTAAAAAGCTCCTTTATATGATCATACTATCTGGATGTTAGGAATTGGGCTTAAATGGCTCTTAATGCAAAGGTAAAGATTAAGTAAATTTATCTGCGTTATAAATAAGATAAACTACTTCTACTTTATATAAGAGGAAATTGAATTTCCAGGAAGCTAAGCAACTAAAATGGAGTCACAGGATGTCATAATAGATCAATACACCAAACCTTCCTATTTAAATATGTTTTACCTGAGGATTAGGATTGGAAATCCAAGCAAATTGGCTAATAGGAACCACAATTGAAAGATGAAGAACAGGAAGCTAAAATATGGATCATTACATCTGGATGTGTTCTGATATTATTGCCTTATGAATATGATCAATATTAATACTATAGTTCGTATAAAGTACAAAGCAGTTTCTTTGGAAATGCTTCGGATTTAGTTCTGATACATTGCGGGTAATTAATTCATATACGCCGCATTGAAAAGAGAGAGCTGAAATCAATGACCAATTAGAAGTGCACTTCAAGTTCAAAACGTACACTGAGAGCTGGTTGGGTGCAGAAGAGACAGCCCCTCTGCATTCCTGCAGGATCCAGCAGGCTCGGAGGAGAGCAGGAACCCAGCCAGGATGCAGGGGTGAGTTGAGCTGCTTCTGCAGAAGTTCATGGACATGCACGCTCACCTGCTCTGCTTCTGAGGTGAGCCGGGCACCCAGGTGAGCCGGGCAACCAGGTTCACATGCCCTCTGCATCCAGCTCATTGTTTTCTCCATCGAGAAAACAGTGATATTACTGACAGTATCATTGTTCTTTAAAGTCTGAATATCTGTCCCTACTTTGGCATGTAAAAAACACAATCTGGGGATAGTGGAAAGAAGTGTGCCAGGTTTTGTAACACTTAATTTCATTTTGAGAGGTGTGTTTATTTTACAATCTAATTAGGTGTCTAGTATGCTGCCAGACAGCACGGTAGGGCATTGACTCCTAACCGCCAACTTCCTTGTTCAATCAGGATTTTTTCCTGTACTTCTGGGAGTGACCAATAACTAATGAGACTAATTGATTCTAGAAGGAACAGAAGAGACACCCATCCCCAAAACTCTGTGTATTTTAGTAGAAGCTTTTTTGTGACCAAGCCTATGTTTATTGACAAACTTAAAAGGAATAACTGTAAGATTGAAACCTGCAGGTCTGAGAAAAGAGGAGCTTTCAGAAGAAGGTGCTACCTAACAGAAAAAGGCTTTATGATCACAGTAATCAGATGGCCCACCTGATTTAAACATCACCTTAGCCTTCACAACCTGTTAGAAAATGCCTTTAGTGTTAAAAACCCAAAAAGGAAAGGGTTTACAAAAGAAAAGTGACATCAGACACTTAACATTTTTGGTTATAAGTTTGTTTGAAGATAAATTATAGTACAATAATATTGAACCTCATTAAAATGTTAAATATAGAATGTGTATATCTCAGGAGATTTTAGAATAAAAGAATTATCTTAACCTAGAGATACTGTTATCTTCCCTTTTAAATAGTTACCCATCATAATTGCCAATTTGCATATTAAAAAACTAAGACATGAAACACCCTTTCACTCAGACTGCGTTATAATTATCAATGGTGTCATAATAGCATGATTCTCATTTTAAATTTTATCAATGTAACAACTTACAAAAATGAATTAAAGGTACTCTTCTTTTCAATGGAAAATTATTTGATAATATTTAGGTTTCTGTGGAGTTTTATAAATCAAGTCTCTTGTCTGTGTATAACAAGGTGGTGCTGAAAGTGGGTGTAAAATTATATTTAGTAGACAATATACTGACAAGAGAACACTTCATGACCAATTCAGTTTTAAGACCAGATTGTATTTTAAAAAATGACAAGGCAATTAGCTTGATAAATTTAGTCTTCAGTAAGAAATTCTGAATGGTTGTTTCTCCTCAAATTACAGAGACGCATTGTAAAAATTAGATTACAGAAATTATAAGACATTATTTCCAGTGAGAGTAAGAAATAAGATTAAAAATATTCTGCAGGGTTTGAAAGATAAATGCATAAGCTAATCATAAATGTATGCTACTTAACACATAATAGATAAGGATATACTTTGTGACAACAATAACCAAAAAGAGGGCAGAAATGTATGGATTTTGTATACTATGTTAAATTGGTATCTACTTGAACTCAACTGTTACAAACTTAAATATAATCACCATGAAAATCACAAATAAAATATTGTTAAGTTATATACCTAAGGAAATGAAAAGGGAATCAAAAGATTTCAGTAAAAATCCAACTGAGCACAAAAGAAGGCATTAACAAAGGAAATAAGGAACAAAAATATCTGTAAGACATACAGAAAACAAATAGCAAAATAGCAGTTGTTTTTTTTTTTAATTAAGTAATTTCTCCAATGGAAATGGGTTAGACTCTCCAATAAAAAGGCAGGGATTGGTAGAATGGGTTAAAAAATGATTCAAATATATGCTGTCTGCAAGAGGCTTTTCATCCAAAGACACAAGTAGATTAAAAGTAAAAGAATGGAAAAACAATATTATATGCAAGTACTAACTAAAAGAGAGCTGGGGTAGCTATACCGATATCAGACAAAATAGATAGTGGGTGACAAAGACTTACAGGAACTCAAAAAAGGAAATTGTGTATTGATAACAGTATAAACTGTTATTGATAACAGTATAAACTGGAAGAAGAGGCGACAATTAAAAACATGCACAAGGAGAATTCTGGGTAGCTGGAAAGGTAGAAAGCCCAGGAAACTCTTTCTCCATCTAGCCAACAATTACATTGGCAGACTCTGTCTGATGTATCTATTTTGGAAATCTCGAATCTGCTGAAGGCTTGCAATTTCCAGGGGAAGGCTGGAGGGAAAATTGCAGTTAATTTCGGTCAATTTCATCTATTAGCACCATTAAGACTCCCCTCTGCTACCCCTCTGCCCCTGGAAGGCAGCTGTGCTCCTTTATCGGGCAGCTTACAGATTCCTCGGCAGAAGCCAGCAGAGGCAAAAGAACCCTGCCTTAAAAACACGGCAGGTCTGTGCCCTGAGTGGTGAGTGTCATTCCTAATCACAGAGCCATGAACAAACACGTGGGCATTGTTTTCCCCTGTCCCCACTGCTGCAAGCTCCATCCCCACCTGCTGAAGCCACAGCCAGGGAATTTGAAGGGCTGATACCCTGTTGTTGTTTTCATTTTGCTTCTTTCCTTCCCCCTTTTGAAACACAGATATTAAAAATAAAACATTTAAAAACAACATGTACACAGAGAAAATTAGAAGGGGATCCTACATGCCTTCAGAAAGATTGGAGAAGACCTAAAGTTTGCACCTCAGGCTGATGGCCGGCACAAGGCCGCCTACAATAATGACATAATTGCACACACATACACACACCCACCCACACCCACACTTTAAAATCCAAAAACCCTAGGGAAGAATGTGACTTCTAAAAGCTACCACATAATTAGACTGAAGGTCTGGTGTTCAACAAAAAATTCCAAGACCTACAAAGAAAAAAAGAGGACTGTGTGGCCCATTTAAAGGAATAATCAATCAATCAATCAACAGAAACTGTTCCTGAAAGAGGCCTGATGGTAGGTGTACTTGACAAGGACCTTAAAACAACTGTTATAAAGATGCTCAAAGAACTAATGAAAGATGGGGGGGGGGGGAGAAAGAAATATCAACAAGGAGATACAAAACTGTTGGGAAAATGTCTGGAAGTGTGCTAGAACCAATCTCCAAAGGAGAATGGGGCTAAGACTGATGGAAGAGGATGGCAATTGTAGAATTAAACTTATGGACAGAAGCGGACATTGGACATCAGCAAGATGGTGCATCTCTGCACTCAAATGCAATGAGGGCCTGACATACATAACATCCAGGAAAGCAGGTGACTTGTAGCCCAGAGACACTTGCTTGTTAAGACCTGTGTATTTCAAAGCAGTAAACATCTATATGGGTCTACTTATCTGTGCAAGTTCGTTTCTTTCAGGTGACAGGGCCCATCCCTCTCTGGGTGAACTGGCGGTCACTAGGTACAGTGTGCTTTTTAAGATGGTGTCTTTCATTTCAGGCATCGGAAACCATTTTACCTTATAAAACCCTAAAAAGAAGCCAAAAAGAAATTTTGAAGTTTCATAGACAGTACATGAAGAGAGAAGATCACTGGAGGAATTCAAAGGCAGATTTAAAGAGGCAAAAGAATGGATGGGAGAACCTAAAGACAGGGCAATGGAAATGATCAAGTCTGGGGGACAGAGATAAAAGAAATGTTGAGTAACAGTGGATGCAGTTAAGGGACTTGTGGCTCACCACAAAACCAACTAAGACACACATTGTGGGAGTCTCAGAAGAAAAAGAGAGACAAAAGGGGTAAGGGGAATATTTGAAGAAATGATGGCTGAAAACTCAAATTGGATGAAAGATAATATAAACAACTAAGAAGCACAAAGAACTTCAGGTAAGGAGAACTAAACCAAAAATATCACGATCAATTTTTTCAAAGACAAAGAACGAGCCTTGAGCTCTGCTGGTGGGACTGAAACATGGTACAGTTTTGTGGAAAACAGTGTGATAGTTCCTCAAGAAAGCTGAAGGTAGACATGTGACCTAGTGATTCCACTACTAGGTAAATACCTAAAGATTTAGAAACAGGGCCTCAAATAGTTGCTTATACAACAATGCGTACTGCGTGATTATTCAAATTGGCAAAGGTGGAATCAACCTAAGTGTCCACCAACAGGTGATGGATATGCAAAATATGGTTTATACATACAATAGGACATTACTCAGTCTTTAAAAAAGGGTAACATTTTGATATATGAACCACCATGGATGGCCCTTAAATCAATATTTTACCTGAAATAGGCCAGGTACAAAAGGACACATGCTGGGTGATTCCACTTATATGAAATATCTAGGCATTCTCATAGAGATAAAATGTTAATTAGAGATTACCAGGTGTTGAAGGGAAGGTGGATAGGGAGTATAATAGTTACAAAACTTTTGTTTGAATTGTTGATAAGAGTTTTGGAAATAGATAGTGATAATGTTTGCTCTAATTTGTGATACAGAATACTACTGAATTGTAAACTCAAAATTATTAAAATGGCAAACTTTGAATTATATGTATTTCCTAATAACATTTTTAAAAAATAAATCAAAAAATATGAAATAAGCAAACAACAATCCTGCCAATGAGAAGCTAAATACAAGGGCATTAGCAATCTTTTAGTTATAGAACTACACTGACAACAAGTAATTAATAAATTATTTCCTCTAAAGCAATATTCCTAATTAAGCAAAAATAAAAATTATCTTCTACTAAAGCCTGACTTTCTGCATTGTGACCTTGAAACACGTTCAAGTATAAACTTGTGTACCTCAGTAAAATAATTTAGATTAGCTAGTGAGCTCCTGAAGGCAGGACACATTTCATTTTAAAAATACTGAGACCCGTAAGAGTTTTCATAAATGTGTGTCATACCTGCAGATAGTTATCATATTTTATTTTTTATTTTTACTATTTTTAAAGATTTTATTCATTGTTTTTCAGAGAGAGGGTAAGGGAGAGAAGAAGAGAGGGAGAGGAACATCAATGCCTTTCACCTGCCTCCAGCTATAGACCCGGCTGGAGACCTGATTTGCAGCCTAGTTATGTTGCCCTGGCTGGGAATCGAACCAGCAACCTTTGAGTTCGCAGGCCGGCACCTTATCTACTGTGCCACCAGCCAGGGAGTTACCATATTTTAAATTAAGCACATAAAACCTTAAAATATGTGTTTATTAACTAATTAAAAACAATCAAGAACTAATCATGTTAATATACTTTGTGTGACATAACTTTGTCATTGTTTTACGTTTGCAAATCTATTTACTTTCTTGCTCAGTAAAAGACCAAGACATTGCCCTATGTGCTTCTGCATCTTTTTGGTTAAGACATGTTGTTCTGTTGAAGAACAGAAAGAAAAGCTAACCTCACATGGACATATGGTCAAAAAGGAAGGATCTGACTGACCCCTGAAAAGTGACCCCAGTCACTTTTAGCCACACTTTGAAGCCTCTGATCTACCTGGAAACCCACTACCCCAACAGACCCTCATCACTAATGACAGATACAGATTCTACCTGGGGTTATCCTCATTCCCTAGGACTTAAAATGAATGCTCCATTGGTTGGGAAACAACCACAAATATACCTATTTCAGGATGAGTATTTCTCTTCTTTTTTCTCATAAAGCTGCAGCATGTGTCTGTCCTCCACGGATCACAATCGTTTCTCACCTTCTGTTCTCCCTCATTATACTGCCAGCCCTCGTGGGGCCAGGGGTGTCCTCCCACTCATCAGGGCCAAGTCGCCCTTTGAAGGAAGCAAGCTGAGTGGATGAGGAAGGATATTTGGGGTTCTGTTTAGCGGGGAATATCACACCTTTTTGTACGATTTGGAAGACGGGTCCATGCTCTGAAAAATCTGGAAGCATAGGAAGCAAGAAGATGGTGTTCCACTGCCCTGGGGACATCTTACAGACTTCTGACTATTTCAGAGAGTTAAAAGGTAAGTTTCACCCTGGCTGGTGTGGCTCAGTGGATTGAGATTGAGCGCCAGCCTGCGGACCACAGGGTCTCAGGTTTGATTCCCATGCAGGGCACATGCCTGGGTTGTGGGCCAGGACCCCAGCTGGGGGTGTGTGAGGGACAACCACATACTGATATTCCTTCCTTCTCTGTCTCCTTCCCTTCCCCTCTCTCCAAAAATAAATAAATACACTTTTTCTTTTACTAACTTTAAGAACTTTTTGTTTTTTTTCGAATGCTAGTATGGTTTCAAAGGTAGCATGGCTTTTATGCTAACCTAAACATTTGGAACCTGAAAAAATATTTTATAGTAACTATTTAGTGGACTTAGAAATAATTTCCTAAAATGAATAATGGGATGGGAGCAACAGCAACCACAAAGCTTACCAGTCCTAATTAAAAAGGGAACCCGCCCTGGTTGGTATCACAGTGGATAAGGCGTCGGCCTGCGAACCCATAGGTCGAAGGTTTGATTCCCCAGCCAGGGCACATAACCAGGTTGCAAGCCAGGTCTCCAGTCAGGTCTGTGGCTTGAAGCAGGTGAAATGCAACCATACATTGATGTCTCTCACCCTCTCTGCCTCTCTCCCTTCCCCTCTTTCTAAAAATAATGAAATAAAATCTTAAAAAAAAAAAAAAAAAAGGGGAACCCTCTTTCTAGTCATGCAGCTAGATAGCTTATAAAAAGGCCTCTTCTGCCTCCTACCAACCCCTGACAAGATGATTTTATTGATGCATTTTATTTATTATTTTAGTTTCATCTGGTTTTTTATTTTATTTTTTATTTGTGTGTGTGTGTGTGTGTGTGTGTATGGTTTGTAAGATAAGGTCTCTGAATGTGTGTGTGCATTCACGTGGGAGACACGCCAAGAAAAATAATGTATGTCCCAAAGAATACAGATATAAATTGCAAGCTTGTCTTGCAATTGTATGGAAACTTTACCTTTTCCTTGGTAATCGATTCTATGTAAAATTTGATTTTTCTCTCCCTACAGTAGTGGGTCAGCCATGAAAGGATAATCATTCATGTTTCAAAGGTATGGAAATGGGTCACATGCATCATCCAAGTTTATATAGTTAGAAGAGCTTCGATGTTCTTTGTCACTTCATTGTGTTCTTTCTTTCTGTTCCCTGTCATCCACTCAATGTTTCTACCCTCAACATGTGTTTTCTCTCCCCTGTCATTGTTTGGAGGGGCGCAGAGTGGACTCTGCAGATTTCCTGGCATGATGAACCAGCTGGGGGTGGTCCTGGCATGGTGGGTGCCATGGTGCATTTGCCCCACAGCTCAGCACAGAGGACAGAGTCACCAAGGAAAGTGAGAGCTTCATGTACCAACATCAGCCGCAGGTACCGCTTCTGCTCATAGGTCTCTAGACTCAAACCCACCTGCGGAAGGGATGGTCTCCCTCAGGGGAACAGTGCCTGCTTATGAGGTGGCCACTGGGTGGGGAAAAGTGCCTATTTTGTAAGAAGACACTGACTTAATTGACAAGGGTGGGAGAGATCAATTTAAAATGTTTCCCCAAGTTCATTTTCTTGAAGCAGATTAGAAGGCTTAAATTGACATTCTAATTTAAGATCTGAATGTTCATTATCCAGCATGTCTCCTTTATGATGTTTTTATTAATTGCATGTATCTTTTATACATGTTCAAGAGAGTATATGTCACACAAGACATAATCTAAAAGCTCAGCAAAATCACTAATTTACATCATACAAACAAGAATACCAAGTTATTATCGTGATTTATAGTAAAATATTCTCTCTGAGGGTTCTTCTTCACTGGCCTTTTTTTTTTTTTTTTTTTGTCTCTGTGAACGTGCATGTTATAATTTTGCTTCAGTGTAGCAATTTTAGAAATGATAGTTTACTGCAATTTTCTCCTTACTTCTGTTGCCTTGTGATTGTTGTAGTCACATTCATCAACTGCCACATTCATATGCAGCAACATAATTGTGGCCATTTAGTGCCTATAATCACTTAAAGAGGATGAGCTAGGGATTATCCTTTAGCTGGAGTGTATAAGCAGGGAAAGAGTGAGCGTTAGTGTTTAAAAACAGATGAGCCATATTCTTTCTCCAGATTTCTTGCAGGGTTTGTGCCTAGTCTGATTTTCTTTAGATGGGGAGAAATGCTAGCATCGATGAGGAACTACATCGAGTTAATTGTACACGTGGTATATTCAGGAGGATAATAATATCCAGTCATTCGTTTAAGGGATTCAACGCATGAAAATTCAGTACAATGGAAAGTTTTGTCTCCTCAGACTTTTGTGAGCTACAAACAATTGTGGAAAAATAACTTTAAAAACAGTTTCCCATGTAAGAGAAGGTGTCTTTTTCCATGGATGTGTGTTACCCATGGAAATAAAACTGAACATTATAACAACACACACAGGTCAGCATCAACTTGAAATTAGAATGTCCAGTGATGTTTCTAGATTTTTAATTTTGCGTTTAAGTTCATCAGCAGACAAGACTTACTATTCTCCTTAAACTGGATTGAAGGGGTAAAGGGTTATTTAAGCATCCAATTTGGAAAAAAGAAGTCAGTGTTGGACGGCATTTTTATTTTCTGTTTCAATTTTCATTTTCATTTGTTGTCAAGAATGTCAGTTATAGCCCCGGTTGGTATGGCTCAGTGGATTGGCACTGACCTGCAAACCCAAGGGTCACTGGTTCAATTCCCAGTCAGGGCTCATGACCAGGCTGCAGGCCAGGTCTCCAGCCAGGTCCCCAGCTGGAGGCAGGTGAAAGGCAACCATACATTGATATTTCTCTTCCTTTCTTCCTCCCTCCCTGCCCTTCTCTCTCTAAAATAATGAATAAAATATGTTTAAAAAAGAATGTGAGTTTTAAGGTGAAGTATTTTGATGAAGTATTTCAGATGGAAGTTCCTCTATTTTATTTTTTATTATGTAGGGGTTTATAAAAACTGTACATAGGAAGCAAACAAGATCTTCAGCTTTTCCATGTACATCTTATTTTGCTTAAGTGTGTTATAAAAGTGTTGGAAACTGGGTAACAATTCCATTCCACATGCAGACACACAGTAGTCAATGTTCCCTCTATCCCATTGTCACAGAATGCATCAACATCTGAGCATGATTCGTCTTCTTTCCCATTTATGGCCACTAAGTAATCTCTTGGGATGATTTCGTAACAGCTTTGTGCCTCAAGATTATGACATTCTAAAATAGAAACAAAATGCCCATCCAAATACACCATGTAAATGCTACGGGTATTAAGATATGGACAGGGAAAACTAGAACAAAGGGGGTTTTAGGGAAATAATAATAATCTAAATCCCATTGATTGAACTATATGCTGGCTCCTGTATTAAGAATTCCACACTGCTTACATCTAGTCCCTGTATTTCTGTGATACAAGTTTGTTTTTCTCAGCAAGTGGGGAAGCAGCCCAGTGAGGAACTGCCCCTTGCCCGACATTACCCAGAAACTGCATGACCAAGGGAGGTCCCAGAGTGTGTCGATGATGACCATGAAATTGAACATAGGAAAACAGAGATATTTTATACTTGTTCATTGCCCTACAGGTCACAGAGTGCTTTCATTCTACCATGTGATTCTTTCAGAAACCCTCAGAGGTACAGATACTATCGCCCTTGTACAGATGAAGAAATGGTTACTTATAATAACAATAATTACCACCTAATAGAGTCCAGAGCCTGAGGTAGAAAACGAGACCAACACCTTCCCTCTCAAGTCAAACCAGCTGGCTTGGAGGACTGATGGAAAGGAAAGAATATACGTATATATGGAGAAAAACAATGTACTTCTGGGGGCCAATTCAGATGAGACTCATGGCTTTTTCTATTTATTCGTGTTGTCCGGGTTACTGGAAAAAGTGTGTGTGGAATGTAACCATGGGAAGAAATCCTGACTGAGGAAGGGCTGCTGGGTCTGCCTGCCTACCCATGGGTAAGGGACAGAAAGTGACAAGCTGGGGAAGAGAGCCCTGGGCCTGAAGCATCTCAAAGATCTTGGGGTGGGGGGTCACTTAATTCCTGGGGACTTATTTCCCCCATTCATAAGAAGAGATGGTTGAATTATGTGCCCTAAAAGACTTACTAAATTTGAGAAGTTTAATTGTACTCTAATCCTTATTTGGAACCTATTGCTGATGAGGGACCAGCCCGGTTTCCAGAGAGGGAGAAAGTCCTGGAAGGTCTCCTACCTGCTATTTCAGCCTCTGTACCTAACCCTCATCTTCAGAACTGGCAGTATTAAAAAAAGTTTAAGGCACCAGCCTGTGAACCCAAAGTTGCTGGTTCAATTCCCAGCCAGGGCACATAACCAGGTTGCAAGCCAGGTCTCCAGTCAGGTCCGTAGCTGGAAGCAGGTGAAAGACAACCATACATTGATGTTTCTCTCCCTCTTGGCCCCTCTCCCTTCCTGGCTCTCTGGAAATAATAAATAAAATCTTTTAAAATAATAAATAAATAAGGCATGTGAAAATCTGGCAGTAATAGCCTGGCACAAGCTAGGCACTCAATACACGTCTTCTATTTTATTTAAAAAATGCATCAGTGGTATTTGCCTGCTCTTTGTCCCTCCTTGTCCTCTTTGTAATTAATTCAGGGGGAAAAAAGGAAGCTCCCAAAGAAGTGGAAAGATCAAAAACAATTGGGACACACAAGCCTCCTCCTTATTTTATAACCGCTGGTTCGGGGACTGGGTGAGGACTGCTTTCATGCCAGACTGCAGATGAGAAGAGCTAACCAGGTACCAGCAGGTTCTTTAGGGCCCGTTTTCCAACGTGATGGGCACCTCCCAACTCCTCTGGCTCTCCCAGCTTTCCAGACGCCCCTGATGATCATTCAGATGCTGGTCAGTGCCCTCTCTGCTCCTGTCAATTCAGTAGCCCCCGACCCCCTCAATCTACCTGTTCACTGTCGTTGATTCCGCTTTCCGCGGATTCAGATTTCAGATACCCAGAGTCAGCCAAGGTCCAAAAATATTAAATGGAAAAATTCCAGAAATAGGTGATTTTAAATTGTTTTACAGTGTGCACCATCCTGAGCAGCAGGATGAGATCGTGCGAGGTCCCTACTCTGTCTCATCCTGGCCATGAACCGGTCTCGTTCCACTGTCTCCACCCCATGTGCACCATCTGCCCATAAGACCCTTAGTAGCAGGCGTGGTGATCCATCACCTGCCACAGCACTGCAGGCCTTGTGTTCAGGTCACCCTCACTGAGGACGTATGGTCCCCCAGGGCAAGAGGACTGAAACTGCAATTCTGATGCGACAAACAGGAGACAGAAAAGCACTCCCTGGAGGTGACAGGTGAGTACAGTACTATAAGGTATTGTGAAATGGAGAGAAAGACCACGCTCACCTAACTTTTATGACAGTACATTGTCATCATTGTTCTAGTTTACTGTTACTGTTGTTAATGTCTCACTGTGCCTGATTTAGAAATGAATCTTTATCGTGTGTGTAGACGTCTGTCCTGAAAGTATCGACGGCACCAACTGTTTTAATTCTATTAACATCGGCTCGATGTTTTCGGGACAGGCCTTATACCTATGGTTCATCCAGTACTCTGCAGTTTCAGGCATCCGGTGCAGGTCTCGGGTAAGGGAAGGCTGTATAACAAGGAAAGAATGCTCTGCTTTTGAGGCTGACTTGATCGTTTGTGACTGTGCTTCTTCGGAACACATTCCAAACAGGGGAACATGTTTCCTGGGCCCCTAAAACGGACAAATCCCCTCCCTGCCCTTCCAAAATGCATGTAACCCAGCGACTCTCACTGTAGGCATTTTGGACATTGGTAGGGGCAGTTTGACACCCCCTCAACAATGTATATATTGAAATATACCTTCTTTTAGTATAAATTGCTTTCTTTTTATTTCTCATTTATTTTTGTTGGAATATTATATTGATATTTTATATACATGATGTAATATATATATATATTACATCGATTATATATAACAATATATTGATAATATAAAATTCATGTCAAACCATTGGGCTCTACTCCTGCCCTGGGTGGGTCCCAGCACTGCTTTGGTAGGGATGCCAGAGAATGAAGGATTTCAGAAGTAGGCAGACCCCCACACCGTCTGGCACTTGATGGGTTAAATGATATCAGGGAGGCCATTTTAAAGAGACCATAGCTCCCAGATACAACAGGGCTCAGGAAAGCCTAACAAAATAAAACAAGCCTATTAACACTTCTAGAGAAGTGAAGTGCTAGCAGGATCAAGAGGTTAGTCAGAAGTGGAAACACAATATTAAATGATACATGATTTGCGAGACGTGAGTGAGTCTGTTTTAGCAGGATGTCTTTACACTGTTAAATCACATAGCGATCCTGCTTCTGACTTCCTGCTCCCCAAGTAACAGCCTGATTCTGGGGCGGGCGGCTTCCCATGTGGCATGCCTGCCGGTGGGGTATCTGGTTGCCTCTCCAATTAGATTGCTCATTATAAATTGATCAACTGGTGCACCCCGTTCTTCCCGAACCTGGATAACGTGAGGCCACCCTGCTCCTGGTAAGCTGATAAACCAGCGTTCTAAGCCACCTAGACTTAGAGCCAATGCTCGAGCCAGGAGAAATGTCAAGGCTGCCTCCCGATGTAGTTTCTTGGGAGAAAGATAGAAATGTCTTCCTTTAAGACTCCAACCGGCTCATTGATTCCAACTTTTCTGAATTAAATTCAAGAATTGTCACTATTGGCAGGGGGAAGGTCAGGAATAACCTACATAGTAGTATGTAGGACCCAGTACTGTCCTGTTGCTGGGGTGAGCATATAATTCAGGGGTCCACATCAGATGACATTTGAGAGAGAAATGGAACACTCACCAAATGGAAGAACGGGACAGAAACACACATGTAAAAGAGACTGTTCTAGGCAACCCAGCATATATGGTTGCCCTGCTCATAATTCACATCATCAGCCCAATTTTAGCTTGAACTTGAGATTTGCCTTGTGATTCTTTTATGAATCTAAAATGAACCAGGATCAAAAGGCACAGCTTTGTGTCTGTCATTGAGGCACAGATCCCTCAGGACTTCCTGGGTCAGCTAAGGGGGGCTCTCGCTGTAGGATGACCTCCAGGCCTGGTCCCCTCACAGATGCTAGGGTTTTTCAGGATTTGCTGCGCCTGAGCTGAGGAAACCTGTCCAGAGGGGAAGGAATGGAGTTCAGGTTCCCACAAAATGGTCACAGCGATTATTGTGGATTTCACTGGAGGGAGGGGTTGGACATCTAAAGGAAGAAAAACATTTACTTCTTATTTATAATTTTCTGTCCTAGTTGGGTTTTCTTGAAGTTATTTGATTTTTAGTGAGTCTTTTTAAAAACATTTCTTAACCCTTTCCAAAATTCTTATAGACTTGGGCAATTGTCCCCTGCACAAGTCCAGGAGATGATGACCCCTATCAGACCTGTCCACTGCTGAGTAGAGCAGAAATATTAGACTAGTGGAGTCTAATAGTTGAGTCTAATACTAGGCCCTCTACCACAGGGCCTAGGTAGGCTCTGGTGGAGGGAAACTATATTTTATAAAGTAATGTGATATATGAGTAACAAAATACAATGTGTCATAAAAATACTGTATATATTCACTGGCTGGTGGCTCAGCTTGCAAACCCAAAGGTCACTGGTTCAATTCCCAGTCAGAGCACATAACCAGGTTGCAAACCAGGTCTCCAACCAGGTCCTTGGCTGGAGGCAGGTGAAAGGCAACCATACATTGATGTTTCTCTCCCTTTCTGCCTCCCTCCCTGCCCTTCTCTCTGAAAATAATGAATAAAATATTTTTTTAAATATTGTCTATAAGATATAGATATATACATGTATGACCAGGTTTGCTACTTCCTCCTCTGTTATTTCTACACTGGGTTTCTCTTTCTCTCCTGATCATCTTTAGTTGGGTTTATCACTGAGGACAGTCATGCGACCTCCCCACGGTGAGTAAAGCAAGACATCGCTTGCTGGAAAAGGCTCCTCTGAGTGCACTTTCCAGATGGAGACAGATGCTATAAATCACATGGAATTAAAGAGGGCCTATTAAATCTTTTAAAAGTGGAATTAATTACAATGAAAACACACATGTGAGTGAATGCATGTAGAAAACCAGCTTTAAGCTCCACAGAAAATCCCCGGTGTTTAAAATCAGCTCCATGTTGAAGGTGGCCGTTGGTTACAACAGCAAGGATGGTATGGGATATGTAACTAGGGTCTAATCCAGGGAGAAAAGCTCCAGTCCAGCTCTCCCAACAATAAATCAGGGAGCTCACAGGCAAGAAAGTTGTTGCACACATGTCAACTTAACTTGTGGTACGGATGCTACAGCTCCTCTGAAACACATGGCTTTCCAAAGTCATTGCCACTCCCCAGAGGCCCGATTCCAGACAGTGTAGTGATCAGGTTAAGAGTTAAGAACACCTCAGTCCTGTGGTAACAGACTAGAGGGGAGGGGACTTTGAAAAGAAGGTAATGAAACACATTGGTAGGATGTATTTGTATTTCATAGGTTACATGGGTAGCTGTTTTACATTTTTCCATATTAAATTTAAAAGTAAATAATCACACATGTCCTACGCTTACAGTTATCTAGAGATTCTGAATTCCCAGGAAAGAGGAACAGAATCTGTGCCTACGAAAACTATTGATGCATTAAGGTGGGAAAATGGTGATTTTAGCTAGAACCCCAAAGGCAAAGAACCAAAAAAGATAGAGGGCTATCTGCCTTTCAGATGATACTTCAGGGAAGATAAGCACATTATGAGCATACATCTCGAAACCCAGGCTGACAACATTTGCCATAGTTACGCTACAGTTTCCAAGGCTACTTGCACTTGGTCTTTTCACACAATGGGAAGGGCAGGGCAGGAGAGTGTGGGCAGGGCTCCTGCACTCCCCTGTGAGGTGGGTGGCACACACACCAGTCCTACTCGGGTCCCACTGAGCTTGGCTTCCTGCCCGTGTGCAGTTTCAGGCAGGATGAAAAACGAGCCCTCCTTGGACGCTCACAAAATAAGAGAAAGACCGCTATTGATGGACCATTATTCATCTTGGCCTGGCACTGTGGTGGTTTGTCCATCCTTTACCTATATTATTATCTGTTCAATAAAGACAAATGACAATGTAGTAATAATCAGTCTCTATTTCCAAATAAGCCCCCATGTGTTCCTTGGGCTGTTCAAGAAAAACCCAGAAGTCTTTAACAATTGAAGAGCAAGCAAGTCATGGCCTAAAAGTAAAGACCATCTGACTTGAGCTGGCACAAGCGAACTTTTTGTGAGAAAAAAGGGAGACAGAGGGTGGATCTTGTCTGGTGGCCCATGGCAATTTCCCTAAGAGGAATAAACCTCCCATAATACTCTCGATTCCACAAGATTGTTTCAGGGAGGGGTGGGAGTGTCTTCCTGACCATTCTGGGGAGCAGCTTCCACCCTGAAGCATGAAGACTGATAAGTGCTGTAATTCTAGGCTCGCCCGTCCACTGTAACTGCAGATGCACAAGTCTGATTATCTTTAGGATCGTTTTCTCTCATCCACATCCTGTTGCCTACAGTTACACAGGTTAAAAACGTTATTAATCCTTGAATGACATTCTAAAACAACACTAATGAATGTTTAATATGCTGCCTTGTCTTGTTTTACTAGCGACAGGTCACCTGCTTTTTTGAAAAACTATTCTATTTATATGTGATCTTGCCTCCAGTGGCTTAAGAGGTGCATCTGGTAAATGAATTATTTTTCCAAAAAATGTCATTGGCTCTGTTTTCCCCTTGCCAAATGTCTTTGTTTATTTTGCATGACAATTTACAGTCATGAACTAACTTCCTTGCTGCTAATTTCACTGTAAATTTCCTTGTGTTACCAGACAGCCTCTGGACACAACTCTAGTAGATCAATACACTGAATTTATATTTGATATGCAGCTATTAGCCCCAAGATCAGCTAGGTAATTAACTTCCCAAACAGAGACATTATTTCCCACCTTCATTATATTTTAAAATTAATTTACTGTTGCTGTATTACATTTGCCCCATTTCCCTCCATTGCTCTTCCCTACCCCACCCACCCCATTGCCTCTCCCACATTCAATTTTAACATGTTGTCCATGTCCATGGGTCATTTATATTAGTTCCTTGACTAAACCCTTCCCCTTCTTTCCACCCCTCTCCCCCTTGACCTCCCCTCCCACCTTCATTATTAATAGCACACATTACTTGAATAAATATTTCTACCTGCCTCTAACTCACATCAAAAGAACTCGTGACTAAATCCCAAAGCCCACACGAATGCTAAGCTTTAGGCACGTACTTTCTTGGCATATGATGATTTTCAGACATATTAGGAAAAAGAAAGTGGAAAAATATAAAACTAGCCAGTCATGAAAAGAGTTCTACATAGGACCAAAACGTAGACGCCACATGAAGAATGGGCTCAATGTTAAACACCACTCAGAACCTACACCATCTTTTCTGAAAGAGTAGAGTTAATCCCTATTTAAATGACCACAGAATTCTCTTAAAGTTCTGTGTTTGCTTCAGTAAAGCAAAGGCCAATGAATTCTCACTGACAAAATAATCTGCCCCACATAATTTAGGAGGTGACTACCTTGGTTGAAACATATAGTATATGCTTAATGACACTTGAATAAACGTGCCACTTTGTTTGTTTTTTATGATCATATGATATATAGCATCATAGTTTAAATTAATATTAAAATATAACTCATTTACTGGTTGAGTACATAGACTAGGTGTTTTCTCAACTAAATTCTTGGGTCCGAATGAGGAAATTACCTCCCCTCAATAGCATGGTTCTAGTGGGAATAAGAAGAAAAATATTCTCAGGCAAAAAAATCTAACATAAAAAGCTCACCACTATCTATAAATGCGAGATCTGGGATTGAATGAGGTGCAAGAATAATTATCCTGAACTTTAGCACAATAATGAACCTTGGGAACTGAAAAAAGTGGAATTAATGCTGCTAATTTAAAAAAAATATTGCATCCAAGAAGACAAAGAACCTCCGCTGTTCTTTGATAATGTTCACCCAACATTTTTATCTCAACCAATGACATGAGGGGGATTTGATATTAAAAAAAAATGAAAATGAGATCTTTAAAACTTCTTTAACCATTTCCTAAGGCCTGGTTTAAATCGGTAGTGTTCTTTAAACCAATTTATGCTGTTTTTTTTTTTTTTTAAATGATAACAGCATTTGTTATCACTTGAACATTGGACTTTTCCTTTACTTCTTTGTTTTTGGAATACATCTATCTTATAAGTATTGAATTGCTCATAAAATTCTATGCTTAACTCAGAATATGATCTATCAAACTTTGTGTAACCATCCCTTTGCTTAAACTCTCTTCCTGCTTCATGCGTGTGTTTCTTTATAAAAGCTTTCAGTCTTCTGTATGTATCATGTACACCTAAGCAGTTCTCTACTTAAATGACATTGAGGACTCCCCAGGTGTCAGGAAGACAAAGGAATATAGGACATTTGGCAATTAGGTATCACTTCATAAATGCCCAAATACTGTTTTTCCTTATTGTCATTCATATAACTAACTACCTTGTAGTTTGTTAGTCGTTTTGGCCTACTTTTCAATATGACCATGTCTTACTATCTAGTGTATCCAATCTAATCCTACGGTTTATTGTAGGCAGCCCTAGTTGGTCTGCTGGGAGGTTTTCTTCCCTTTCCCAGTGAGTGGAAGTTACACGAATGCCCTGCTGGTGGCTGGAATCACCTCAATTTGTTCTGGCAATCAGAAGCACGGTGCCCTGTGAAAGGTGTGGGGACCACTGAGCACCCTGCCACGGACTGACCTCCCGCTGAAGGCCAGAGGCCGGCCCTCCGCGCCAGGCCAGCAGAGCGTGTGCACAGATTCCTTCGAGTGCAAAATGGTGCAATGATTGAATGCGAGGTTCAGTCGCTTTTCCCTCTCGGCCTCCTTTGTTCTGCCTTTAAAAATGAACCGGGGTAGCGCACAGGCTGGTGCAATCTTACGAACATCTGTTGCCTTTGACAAGGGTCTTAGCTGAGGACAATCAGTTTCAAAAGGATACTGAGTTCCTGTTGACAGGGGTGGAACAAGAGCCCTGGACAGAGAGGAGTGTGGGCTTGTTTGCACACACAGTGCACTCGTTTGTGCCTTCTGTCAGAATGGGGACGAAGAAAGGGTCCTTTTTCTTCTTTTTTCCCCAGGAAACTGCCAGGAAAGAATACCTTTCCCACTGAGTGCCTAATGGACTTGAAGCCCTGTGGAGAAGTTGCATATCCCAGTCGCTTGCTTTTATTCTCTGTACCCTGTTTTGCACTCAAGTTCATGAGAGAGTGAAGGAATGGATGCTTTGCGTCCTTTCACATCTGTTAGTTGGGCATTTCCTTAACTTTCAGACTAAGTCCAGACAGTTTAGAGAGCAATTGTTGAGCTCTTAAATTTTTCTCTTTTTGTGTGTGAAAATGAGCATTTCTCACTGATTATTTTTAGCCTTGAGTGTGATCTGTTCATTTTACTCCAATTACCTAATGTTGAGTTGTAACAAACATTAAATTTAGATAATTTATGTAGTAACAATGAGCAGGGTTTTGCATTTTTTTTTTTTTTTTTGGAGGATGCTTTTCATGAGGTTTTGCTTACTCTAAACTATGACAATCTTCCCATCAATGAGATATGATGCAGCTGATACAGGTATACCTCCTGTAGCCTCCTCTTTCTTGAAACAAAACAAACAAGAATTAACTCCAATATATATATTGTTATTGACCCGATGTATGTTTTCAGAATCCTCATAATTTTTAAATAATATATAGAAAAAAATCTAAGGATTTAATTTACACCTATTAAGAAAATGATCAATCTGTGTAGACTATGATTATGATTGGTGTTCAATTCACAATAAAGGCATAATATTTCTAGAAATATTTGAATTTATACATGTCTTTTTAAAAAATATAATGGAACCTTTGATACTCAAATTCTTATACCAACATATGTTCAATCATGACATATTTTATAATTGTTTTAAATGTTTAAAATGACTAGTTATAATGGTATAATGCATTTAACTCCAAAATTTAAATGTTAATGCTTCAAAGGCTTTAAAAATATTCTTTTTAGTTTAACTGCAGTATTGTACTCCCAATCCTATTTACATACATGTAATTAAAAATACAAAAGTAGAGTGTTGTATTCATGCCTTTTATGATGTTCATTAATTATGATCAAGTTTTCCTATTTTTAAACTGAAAGTAAAAATAGCAAAACAGGCCCTGGCTGGTGGCACAGTAGATAAGACACCAGCCTGCAAACCCAAAGGTCATTGGTTCGATTCCCACCCAGGGCACATAATCAGTTTGCAAGCCAGGTCTCCAGCCAGGTCCTTAGCTGGAGGCAGGCGAAAGGCAACTGCACATTGATGTCTCTCTCCCTTTCCCTCTCCCTAAAAATAATACATAAAATATTTAATTAAAAAAGCTTTAAAAATATCAAAACACATTCAGTAGAAAAAGTAGAATTCAGATATACAAAGATCATCCATTATAAATATGGAAGAACATGGTGGGCATAATAGAAGTAGCTGCATTTTACAAACTGGGTGTTAATTAACACCTAGACCATTCCATTAGGCCAGGGGCAGCTAAATTATCAGAGTGTTCCAAAGCTAGTGTTCATAAAAGGGGATGATTTATATTTGGATTTTCTTGCTTCTAATAGATTTACCTAAATGCTAAGATCCTATTTAAATCTGAAGTTGTGCCAAGAATGGAAAACCTTGATAGCATAAGTAAAATGAGATATTTTTTTCAAACCAAGTCACTTGGAACCTCACACGTAATAAAGCAGATGTGTCTCAAGGTATCCCAGGCTATATGAAAATGCAGGTGGATTAGAAGTGAGCTTTCCCATCATTTCAAATATACCGTACAGGGAACTTCCACATACAAGTGTAACAAGAGCTAATGATGTCTAATGCTTAAATGAAAAAAAAAAAAAAAAAAAAAAAAGATTTTGTCTAGTTGTATAGCTTATGCTAAGGACTGAATGTGTTCCTCTCTATCCCCCACCAATGCCAATGGGACAATGTTTGGAAGCAGGACCCTTGGGACATCACTGGGCTTGGATGAGGTCAGGAGGGTGACAGGAAAGCATGTAAGAGAATGAAGAGGACAGAGTTCTCCCTGGCACAGGGGAACACTCCAAAAAGGTGGTGTTGACAGCCAGGAAGACAGCTGTCCCCAGACCTTGCCCCGCTAAGCCCCTGATCTCAGACTCCTAGTCCGTAGAACTGAGAGATGAAGGTCTGTTGTGTAAGCCCTCAGTCTATGGAGTTTTCTTACAGCAGCAAGAACAATGAAGACATTTTACCTTCGATGTTGGGGAGTCTAACTTTACATCCCTACAAAGGCTGGACAGTTCCATTAAGGAGGGAGCTGTCTGGCAAACAGGAGTGCACATGCCCATCTCAGGGCAATAGAAAGCCCTCAGGTTCAGTGATGCATCATAGTACGAATATGTAACCTAGTGTGGTTCCATTTTCAGTGTTTGGAAGAGAAGTCCGAAATAGAGACTTGTATGTACAATCCATCTTCCCATAACATATACTGGAAGACATACATTAAAAAATTTAAAAAGTAAAAATGAAACATTCTGTGGGCCACATTTGTCTGCAGGTTGGCTGTACTCACAACAGCCTTGCTTGTACACCTTGTCCCTCTACAAGCTAAAATACCTGTACAACACTTTTCACTTTGCCCCTTTTTGAATTTACACAAATGTGGGATGCGAACTAGGCAAACCTGCAAGGTCTGTTGAGCTATCTTTCGGAAATTTGGAAAGATATATTTTGTCTTAATCTAAGGAAGAACATTCGAATGTTTAAACAGTACTTAATCATTTTCTACCAAAGAAGGGAGCTTTTAATATTCATAACTACATTTTAAATAAACATTGAGTCCTTTAAATTCACTTTGGGGTGGTATTTTATACTGATATTTCATATGACAGAGGAATAGAATTATTAGCTATTAGGGATTCTAACGCCAAATGACATTTTCGTGAAGAAGAGCTATTCATTTGACTTTATAGTCTCCAAAATACAGGCATTTTACCCTAAAGCGATGGACTCAATTCCTATTCTAAGAGTGAAAATCATGGTTTACATTAGTATTTAAACAAAATTTTAAGGTGTGATGGAGAGACATGCCTATAGATTTGTGAAAATGAATTTTATTTTTATATTCGTAAGCTCATTACTATCCAAGCTATACAAGATTATATATGAGAAAGGCAACAACCAAATTCTTTTTCCATTGCTTAGAAAAGCTATGTAATGCAAAATAACAAATAATTATGCCCAAAAATCTAAGGCTTTAGGACTCCTGCTTTGGATATTGCAGTATGTACCGACCAACATGCTCTCATTACTGGGTTTTGGATTTTTATTCCCTTATGTAAAGTTCGTCATGAGGTGATGAACCCATCCCTTTATTTTTCTGAATCTCAGTTTCATCACTGATAAATAAAGTAACACAATATGCTTTAGAGTTTTCAAAGCTGTCTATGTAGATCATTTCACCTGTAAGGCATTGAGCTCAATTATCCTCAGTGGCTGGTGGTAATTGCTTACTTTCATTAACCCTTTCATATATTTGGAAAGTAATCTTTGAGTTACTATAACATTTTTCTGACAGCATTAAATGTAAAATACCCTAACTAAATAAACAGAACACAAGTATTCATGTCCACAACTTACTCTCAAATACACAAATGCATGAAATAGTCATTCCTTAATTTGTTCATAATGCCTGTTGGTTTATATTGGTATATATATTGGTATATATTATATGAGGTCTGCCCCAAAAGTATCTGTTGTGTAAACTGTTTTAATTGTATTAACATTGGCTTGATACTTTCCAGACAGGCCTCATATTTTATCAGTCTGATTTGAGTTAGCTTTTCATTTAGTGTTTTGTTGTGAGAGGCCCTTCCTTAATCTGGCGTGTAACCATTTTGCTGGATGGGGAAAGGAGGGAAGGAGAGATGCATGTTATATTCTTTTTTAATCATTCAGACCTAAAAGTGGAAAGTTGAACCACTTACAGTTCAAAACATAACGACAACTTCAGATTTCACCTCTGTGCAGGAAGTCGATGAAGTTCAAGTTCATAAAAAGGTTATGTACTCTTCTTAACCATAAGTATCTTTGAGGGTGGCTGTTCTTCAATATTTCATTAAGCATACTTACCTCCCTAAAAATTCACCTTTGGAAAAACTGGCCCATTCCATCTAATCTTTCTTTCCAAGGTACTTATATTGTTTCCTCTCCTACTTTTCCCTCCTGGACTTTCCTTCTGGGCCTGAGTTTAGCCTACCCTGGAGAACTGGGCTCTGGGTTCCATGCAGTTGCTGGGAGCAGGGTCATTTCTACATGCATATTTTGTGCGTGAGAAGTACTCTAGGGAGAACTGAGTGGCCCAGCTATAAAACTTGCAGAACCCAGAACCAGCCAGCTCTCTGATTCAACTTGCAGGAAGCAATCAGACCAGTGCCCCTGAGGGAGTCCAGAGGGGACAGGCAGAGGAATAATGGCCCAACTCCAAGTGCAACAAGGAATGCATGTTCAGAGAGCCTGCGTTCTGTTTAGGAGGGTAAAAAGGATAATGCATCAGAATCTAAATTTACCCAGAAAAAAAAAAAAAATCCTATTAATCTCTTTGCTCCTTGGGGATTGTTTAGAGCTCTTTGAATATTCTCCTGATTGGCTCCTGTCTCCTAGTGTCTGTATACTGTGCAGGTCCGAGCCCCAAGTGAACTGTTAATTGTTTTATGGTTCTGGGCTTTCCAAAATCAAGTAGCATCTTTCTCCTTCAAATGCCCGGCAATGCTGTTCACTGTTCTCTTACTGATTTAGCCTCTTCTTCCTCATTTTTTTTTATAGTTCTGTATGCACCTGGGATAGTCTCTGGGGCTTCATCTTTCCTTTCTTTTGTAGCCCTTAAACCTGGTTCACAGAACACGCTCAACAACTATTTTTGAAATGAGTTTATCGTGAAAATCTCTTGATTCAAAAAATTCTCCGGCTTACGGCAGCATGATTGAGGGGTGTGTGGCAGAAATTTGCATTATTGTTTTTCCCACTGAAGGGTTTGGGAGGCTTTTGTGGGATAACTGTGGTTCAGGAGAGAGCCTTGTTCTTGCTATCCTATATTATTTCTGACAATTTTGATTTGAGTTGTCTTTTTAAAGGTAATTTGTGTTTCAACTATGCCAAATCCAGAGACACAATTGCAGACCCACAGTATCATCTGCTACTTAAATAAGTAAATGTGTTCCTTGCTTTGGCATTTTATACCAAGTCTGACTCAAATGTTTATGTTTGAAGTTTTTCAGAAAAAAAATTGAGAAATTTGACGTGTAGCCGCAGAAAAATTCATTTCTTCTGAGAAAGTGATATCCAGTGACCCACAAAGTCTCGGATACTCTCGAATCCTGAGCCAAAGGCCTGGGGATTTGGGGGAGCATGGCTGATAGAATGACTTCCTTTGCTCAGATGAAAGAAAAATGAATTCTTCACCTTTACTTTCCAACGCTCTTATGTGGCATGGTGTTCCATGTCCTTCTGAGGGATTTTTTTCTTCCAGGGGAGAGGTAAGCTATTTGCCATCTCCAAGAAGAAGCACCAACTTCAGCAGCACAAATTAAAGTCTCCAGGACATCTTCCCTGGGGTTTTCCAGGTCCTCTTCCCAGACTATGAAGTGCTGGTTATCCCTCCTCTTAAGGGCGGAGACTCCTGAAAGGCCTGCTGCCCCTTCCACACCGGGAGGAACTTTCAAAGAGAGAATCCCTTCGGCCCTCAGATGTCCTGGCATGTTCTAAATAATTTGGCAGTGTCTCAGAAGCTCCCTTGTTCTGCGAATATCTTCAGCGCTCTTCCACTGGGAAGTATCATCTCCTATTAGGTACTTATTTTTGGACAGACTGACCTTTCACGTAATGGAACGGGAGCTTCTGAGGAAACGCTAGGCAGCAAAATAGTTATAATATCTCAGACTCTGGGGTCTTCCAGTCCAGTTTTCTGTGAGGGACACAGTCACCAATGAGATGCGGTTGGGGGGCAAGCCCATGATGTTAATCATAGGTGCACCTGTCCATCTTCTTTTAGTGTTCAAGTACGATCCCTTATTGATACGTGTAGTCTAGACAATGCTAAACATACTCCTATTTTCTGATGACACCCAAGGGATTGTCACACGCCAGGGAGAGTCTGGGCCAATCGTTTTCTTCCCTGGATTTCTGCAATAATTGCCTAAACAGGTCCTCACTTCCAGTCCAAGACTAGCAAAAAAGACTGCCAGGCTATCCCTTTCTTTGCTGCAGTTGGGACCACAGTGCCTCTTCAGAAGCTCCTTGTGGATCCCCACTGTCCTTGTGTAGTCCAGACATCTCTTCCCAGTTTAGACTTTGTGGCCTCTCTAATGTTCTCTACACTTGGCATTCTGCCTGTACCTCATCGCAATGCTTATGGCGCACGGAGATGGATCTGCCTCATTTTCCCAACAAATTAGAAGGTTCCCGAAAACCAGACTTATGTGTTATTTGTTCTCATGTTCCCATGTCCTAGCCTGAGAATCAAACAACTGGTTCAGTGAATATCTACACATTTAGTAACTGACAACTAGAAACCCAGGTCCTTCCTTCTAACTAGATAAAATATACTGAAGAACGGAGACATTCTCAGGAAAAGGCTAAGCTTAACATAATGAAAAGATCTATTTTTATTATTATTACAACTTTATGTTGGGAGAGGCAGTCCCAAGGAACTATAAGTGGTCCAACTTAAAAAAATATATCTTTAACTGATTTTAGAGAGAAAGGAAAACATCAATGTGAGAGAGACATCTATGGATTGCCTCCCATATGCACCAGGGCCAGAAATTGAACCTGCAGCCTTTTGATGTATGGGAGGACTCTCCAACCAACTGAGGCACACCAGCCTGGGCAATGTCCATTTTTTTGTTTTTCTTTGAGAGCCTGCTTGCCTTGTGTAAGTGCTTCCTACCTTCTGCCACCCCTATGTTTCCCACCCATGCCTCTTCAGAATATCTAGAACTACTTAGTTCTCAATGGTTAGTTCTTTTGCACTTTAGGTGCCAAATATCCAACCCCCATCTTCGGTTTACAGTAAGATCAGGATGGATGGTGTCTCAGTACAAGCTAACCAGCAATTCCGCCAGCAATGTCTTACATGCACCAACTCTGCTTTGGTAGATAAAATATGTTGGAAAATAACTTTCCATGCTGACAGAGTTGTACCATTTTGGATTTTTTGGTCTTCAAAATATAGTGCTGGCATATCTTATTTTACTGGTTCATTCAAGAGTAAAATAAATGGAAAAGAGTTTTTGTTTTTTTGTTTTGTTTTTTTAAGTAGGGACGAAAAGGGGGCATTTATCAAATCTGCATACAACATTATATGACACTGATGAAATTAAATGTTCAACTGAGGGGGGCCAAAGGAGATTGACTTATATATAAGACTAGAAACATTGAGACAAATGTAACAGTTAAATGGAAACAGTATGGCATTTTGTAAGTAATCATCTGCTATCAGGACTAACTTGTATTTTATGGAATCGTAAGCAGTCGGTAGAACTTTAGGATTTATGTAGTACAGTGATTTTTTATTTGTTTCTCAGGCTAGGTTTTCGAATCAGCCAGCTGTTGTAGGGAAAGGAGGGGGGAGGAGAAAGGATCTAATCATGTACACCTTGTCCCTAGACGTGGCTGTAGCCTGACACCTGCGGAGGCTTTGGGACTTGCGGATTTTCACGCTAGGCTTTCTCCTTAGGAACCAACCGCAAACACCATCCAGAACCGGAAGGCCTTGCCTATCACTCTAGCACGACCCATCCCAACTCACCCCCTGCAGCACTGTTTCTTCAACAGACCCAGCACGTTCCTTCTGCAGATGTTCGCCCTTGTTTATCATGCCCGTCACACTCCCTTCTGGTCTCCACAAGCCCAACGCATTCCCATCGGCACACCTCAGCTTAACACGTTGTTGATTGGTCACGAAAGAAACCTGTGTTTTCAAGCCCAAAAGTTGTTGGCTGATAATGAGCTAACTCATGCGTGCACTGGCATTAGCTTTTGCTATAAAATTGCCGGTCAACAACGTGTTCATGAACAGATGGGTGTAGTTTGCTACATCAGTTCACCATCAGTTGACTCGCGTTTGCACCTGCATTAGCTTTTGTCTAAAACTGCCAGTCCACCTTGACCTCCCCAGATGGAGTTGTGCTCCTCAGGGTTAAGTCACTCTCCTTCTTACCGCCCAGCAGGTGGAGAGAGAGGGCCCTAGACCTTCCTCTAGGCCCCTGGTCATGTCCAAGTCAGAATCAGCCTTCCCGTTCACCGAGTTCCTGTCGCCTCATCTAGAATCTGCGTAAAGTTTATGGTTTCAAAATATTTTTGTAAAGGAAAGCAGTGGGTATGGAAATACCTGGTTTAAGATGAAAGCCCAAACTGGTGAATCAATATTAATGCAGAAGCACAAGATAAGAAGAGAAAACGCTGTGGAAACTTTAAGGAAAAGTTAAAACCAAAACAACTTTTAAATACTTAGCCTCCATTTTATTTTCCTTTCTGATGTGATGCCCTTTGATTAAAACAAGATGGTTACATGAACATACTATAGTACCTGGTGGTACTATCATTCCGGATCACAATCCATCTCATCTAGAAGAAAGGCCCTGACAATCAATGAACAGGTTATAAGGAGGTGGCAGTGCTCAGTTATGCTATTGCTGACCGGAGTACAACATTCACTCCTTTCACAAACCTTTACTGTAGGTCTTGATCATACTATCCATCTTTGTCCTCCTGAAGCTTCCAGAGCAGAACAATTGCCACCATCCCAGAAGCAATGTTATTATACAAAGCAAGACAAATATGCAGTAGTAGATTGTATATTAGACAAAATGAGGATTTTTTTTTTTTCAAAATGAGGATTTTTAACACAGTAAAAATCATGCGAAAGGTCTCAATGAGGAAGCCAAGTTCTAACGTCTGGAGGCGGGGAGAGTGATGGTGCCCAGATGGAGAGGCACGCAGTGCCAAATCCTAGGTGCCATCTGAGATGAACAAGCCTACTTCAAACACTGACTTGGGGTGATGATAGACAGCTGAGCGGACATGGACCATGAAATGACCATCTAAGCAGGGCTGGAGCTGGGGAGGTTTGGGGATGGTGCCCTAACTTTCCAAATGGAGCATTGTTAGGTGCACACAGAGGCTCAAAGGATGTTCGCCGTCAGAATGTTCTGCACATAATTCAGTTTTAAACACTAACTCGAGAGGGCAGATGCAAACTACATGTACAGGAGGGGAGAGATTGAGTGGCCGAGGACACAGAGTGTTGACGGGAACAACTGGGTGCTCACAGAACAGGTCTCAGAAGACTCACTGTTAAGGCTGCGTAAGAAAAGCAGGGCGGGCTCCATTGGCGGAATGAAGAAAAAGAACGTACTTGGCAGTGGTCTACTCATCTTCCTAACCCTTAAAACAGACCACCTGGCCATGCGGCGAAATCAGGGACCCAGGCAGAAGAAAATAAAGCCTGCTGAGCTCCATCGGCCACTGCGCATCCTAAATAAGGGGCCAGATCCCCTTCCCCGCCTTGGCGAGGAGTCTGCAACCCACAACGCACACCTCCGAAGTTTGGCACTAGAGGAATTTTCCGCAAGAAAGTGGAACCAGGGCAGTCCGAGGAGATTGAAAGGGCAAACACATCTCGCAAGAAAACTAAGTTCTGATTAGTTTCATGACTTTGCCTTCCTGCCTCAGGATCTCAGTGGATCCCGGGGTCCGGGGCGGCTCGGGGCGGAGCAGAGAGGATAGCGCCGGCACCTACAAAGCTCAGAACTCTCCTCGAGCTCCGCGCTTTCAGATGCAAATACCTCGCTGCGAGAGGTAGGGGCCGCGGCTCCTCCTCCTTCCCCTCGCTCCTCGGGATTTTCCTGCGCGAGGCTCCCGCGGTAAGGATTTGTCTGGAGGGCGCGGGAGGGGGGAGCGCGCGCGCGCGCGCGAGGGCGCGCCTGGCGGGCGGAGCGGATACCTTGGCTCCTGCCCTCGCCGGGTCTCCGCGAGGTGCGCTAGTCTCGGTGGCTCCCGGGCCGGCCGCGCGCTACGCTGGCTGCTGGCGGCCGTCGCCGACCACCTTCACCAGCTCTGCTTCCTCCAGCTCCGGTGTCCTCCATCCTGGGCTCCGGACGCGCGCTCGGGTCGCTCCAGACCGGTGTCCTAGTCGCGGGAAGGAGCCGGCGCGATCCTTCGTAGCTAGTGGAGGCGGCCAGCCCGGGGAACCGGCGGCCGGGACAGGGGCCCCGCGCCCCGGCCCCGCGCCCCGTGCCCGGCGCCCCGTGCCCGGCGCCCCGTGCTCCGCGTCCCGTGCCCCGTGCCCCGTGCCCCACGGAGAGGGCTCTGATTGGAGCAGACGCCAGCGTCCCGCCGGGCGCAGCGGGTGCCGAGCGGGCGCCGCCACTCCTCCTGGAGCGCCGAGCTGCGCGCCCTGGATTCCGGAGCGCCCGCGGGCGCCGGGCCGCTGAGCGCGCACCCTTTCGGATGCCAGCGCCTGGGTGGCAGGCGCCGGACGACGCGGGGTGGGCGGCGAGGCCCCAGGTGAGTGTGACTGCCTGCGAGGGGCCGCGACCGCGCTGCTAGGTAGAAGCGCACTGTGCGCATTCGGAACCTGGACTCAGCGGTGAGCGGAAAGCGGGCGGGAGGGTGGCGTGGAGTTTCCCCGGCGCCCCCAAGTTACTGCGGGGTGGCCGCGGGAGTTGCTCAGCGAGGCAGGACAGGCGGGCGAACTGAGCGGAGGGTGCTAGGCCCGCAGCGCAGGTGCCGGCTGACGCCAGGTGCGACAGGAGTTCAGGAAGAGCGCAGCCCCCCAGCGCGCTCCGGATGAAGCAGTAAACAGGGCCTGGCCGCTTTCTTCCGAGAAGAACACCCGGGGGTCCCCCTGACCTGGGTTGGATGGGGCAAAAGTCTGCGCTGGCTGGGCCTCCAGGCTCGGCCGCAGCTCTCTGTGACTGTCAGCTATTTGTGTGCGTTTCTGTGCGCCCGGGTCCTCCCACCATCCCCGCTGGACTCCTTTCGCCGTGTGTGAAGGTGGAACTCATCTAAGGGTGCTTTGCCTTCGCTGTCATTAGTATTCTACCGCCGCCGGTCGCCTACAGGGCGTCCAGCCTCCCCTCCGCCCCACTGTGCCTGGAGGGGGTGCCTTGGGGAAAGGGCGCCCCGCTGCTCTGATTGCAAGCTGCACTTCCTGGTGGGTGCACCTGGTACGCGCGGCGGGTTGCTGATGTTCGACCTCCGGGGTGGATGGGAGAGAAAGGGCCTATTATCTGGACGCACGTTTTAGATCGTGAACCCTAAGGATTCCTTAGATATTGCCCAGGTGAGTAGAGATCGGCGCTGAGTGCGCCCAGCTGTGCGCAAATGGGAGCCGGTCAGGGAAGCATCCAGGACTAGATGTCTCACCGCTTTGGAGTCCTGCGGATTGGAGCTTGGATACACTGAAAATGCCTTTTATTTTGGAAGAAATATTTCCTCGTTTATTAGGTCATTTATCAAGCGAAAGGTCGTTACGTTGGACGTGCCCTTCCTGGTCTCTGGAACCAGACAGGTATTTAGATAATTTTTAATGCAGAAGTCTGTAAACAGAACTTTTGGGGAGAAATAGAAAAAAAAATGTAAGTGACATGAGACTATATGGCTCTTGCTAAGTGGCAGGTATGCCTTTTAAAAATCAGATTAACATCACAAAACAAAAACAAAAAAAAACAACCAAGCCCATGGATTTTAATAGGTTAGGGGCAGAAGCAGCACCCCACCCTTCCTTTTTAAAGGAAAGTTTTCTTTGCTATACTTTAGGAAGACAAGCTAGGGGAGGGTAGGTGAACTAAGGAAGAAGGTAATGCCATTGCAAGGTTTCAGTCCCTCACCAAACATTACTTCTTTCCCAAAGAACTAGTTAGACGGTATATGTACCCAAGCGCTTTGCGCTTTTCGTGTTACATATATAAAGGGAAACTACATTAAGAATCCTTTCCTTCCCTCTTTAGGGCTACTGGAAACAGTGCACATTAGCATTCGAAAGCGATGAGGCAGGTCGTCAAACAGGCAACTTTGTGGAAATCTCACTTTCTGGTGAACATTCCTTAAGGAACGGAGTGCCTGAGCAGTTAGGTGGCATCCAACGGTAATAATCTTACCTGGTCCAGCTAGCCGGAAGCCGGTCTGTGCAAAGAGAAATAGAAGGAACACTTCCCAGCAGTGCAGAACAGTCCCCTGCTCACAGCTACTGAGGTGTGCAGCTTTGCCGGAAGGGTATTGTGGGCTCCCTGTGTGAGGTAGTACTGTAATTACGGTCCGCGGTAGGTCGTTAGGATGGTGCTAACACTCAGCGGACAGACCGACAACTCCTAAGTCTGCTTTTGTTGATTTAACAGCACAGAGCTTTCCCCTTTGTTGTAGAAGCCCAATTGTAGCGCATCTATACGACTGCAGTTTACCCTTGAAGCGACTGGTTTTCCGTGTCCTGTGCAGAAGGGAGGGTGGGGAGCCTATGGAGTTGGCCACTGCTCAGCCCTCCTGGTGTCTGTGACATCTGTGCTGGTCTCCCTGCCGTTCTGCACTTTAGGTGTGTGTGTGTTTGTTTGGAGGGCAAGGCTGATAGGAACTCCATAGAACGCGTACTGACAGAGGAAGCGAATACATCAGTGTGCGCAGTCCAATACTTGATCCTATTTTTGAAAGAAGTCATTCCTCAAGTACGGAAGGCATCATTTGTTTAGGGCTGGGACTAGGTCTGCCCGAGTGCTTTGAACCGTCCTGGGTTATGTCCGGGTTTACGTTGATCACATTTGTAGTGTTTATCACGTCGTGGTTCTCACACACACACACAGATGGCTTTTACTAGCTTGGGAGGTTTGAAAAGGCTTCCCTTCAACCAGGAGTTTCGGAAACTTCTGAAATAACTCCTGCACGCTGGGTGATGGCAAACTGACTCCTTGGCGAAGGGAGGGAAGGGATTGCATTTGAATGGGGTGATGCCGGGGAGCTGAGGACGCGGAAGGAAGACATGTGATCACGTCCCGCCTGGGACCCGAGGAGCCTCTGACCAAGCGGCAGGTCTGGCTGAAAGCAACAGTCCTCGAGTGCCTCCTCTGGGAGTTCGCTGGTTCTGCAGAAGGGAGTCCCAGCCAGCCCCGTGCCCTGGTCCTGCTGGGGGATTCCTCCCCGGCCAATGGTCAGTGCAGAGGAGCCTGCAGACATCTGTCCATACGCCCACTTCGGGTTGCAGCCTATAGACTTTCATTCGGCTAGGATTTCTTTTTTGGCTGTTTGGCAGAGTGTTTACTGAAGCATGGTGCCTTTTATTGAAGGCACATAAATCAAAACCTGGCTCAGTGTAAAGGCAAAGGTCCGTTAAAAATGATAGTGGATACAGCTAAGGTAGTTTGTAAAAGTAGAAAGGAAAGCCCTTGGAATCTGAGTTTGCCACTTTGTTATTGTCCAAGTAGCTCAGACAGACTGGACTTGATCACTTCGGTTTCTTTTTCATTCACCCAGGCTGCTTCTATCAGTAGTTAACTGGACACGATTTTCCCCTTGCTTTTTCATTGCTTTCACCCACCGTGCGAGTTATTTGTGCTTAGTTGAAACTGACTCTGCGATCCACTTACAGAAGTTTTCACGCCCTGTCTGATAAGGACAGGCATGCGACAGGCAGGGTGATTCATTCCTGGATCCCCTGCCTGAAGGTTTAGACCACTTCATGGTAGGAGGTTGTGGGCTGAAGCCCAGTGTTACCTGACCCAGGGAGTAGTTAATGGTTGATCACAGTTACTTTATGTGACCAGTCACATATCAGAGAGTCCCAGCTTCACTTCATTAGAATGTTATATATACACACACACACTATATATACACATACGCCTGTGTGTGTATATATATATATAGTGTGTGTTGTACCTTTTATGCACAAAAGAAAAGGACTGCTTCATAATATTATTGACGTTAATGCTAAACGTTTAACGATATACAGATGAAGCCATTGAAATGGTCTTATATTCCTACAATAGAAGCTGCAGATGCAATATTAAATCTAGGATGATCATAATGGATACATTAGGAGTAGATAAGTCATCTGAAAATAGCAGATTTTCAGCAACAACCAAATAATTATACATATACATTCTTCTATTCTAAGATACTTTCCTAAGTTGGTACCCTATTTCTAAAACATTCCGTGGGTCACCATTCAAATTTCTGTGGACATCATGCACAGTATCGTGTGGCCCTGGACGGCTGGGCACCGCCGGCCCTGCCCTTCCTTTTGTTGTTGGTTGTTGTTGTTAATGTAGATGTACAGTCTCCAAACAACAGATCCTTCCACTTTCTTCCTCTGCCCTCCTGACCCTCCTGCCTTGAAACCCTCTTGATTTCAGACTCTGAAAATTCAAACTCACGGTCATATAATAATTTCAGTGAGTTCAACCCTGCTTTTCCTAGCTTTTGGAGAAGATGATAAATTCCAAAGATAATACATGAAAAAGCACTTCATTTTCAGAGTGAGAAATATTTAGCAGGCACTTCAATTTATCCGCTGCACCCAGTCATGGCCTATTCCCATCAGGGTTTGGCCCTGTGACCTTTGGCATCTCACTAAGATGCTGTCAGTTTTGGTCTGACCTTGGTATAGAAGATAAGACTGTCTTGGGTGCTTCTAACGTCTGTTCTGGTTCATCCGTGGTGTTCATCTGTGGTTCCAACACTTGAGAGATCTTCAGTTATGGGGAGCTTAGTTTGCATTTGGGGACATTATGGGTTTTCTCTGACATAAACCCTCAGGAGAAACAAGTGGTTACTTTCTTCAGTACCGAAATGATCTTTATCCCGTAAGTACTGCCCTTAGTAACTCAGCTCATACATGGTGGCTGGAAATAGTGTGGCCACAGCTCTTAAAATACTCCTTGTCCTGGACGACTTTGCCTCTATCGTGGTGGTGGCTCTGTGACCATTCCCCAGTGGGAGGGGCTGAGAACAGGCTCCACCACTGCCTGCAACCCCCCCCACTAGAAACATGTTCAGCAGATCCACTTGAAACGTAACAAGGAACAAATACTATCCTTGCTACCAGACAGTGTTCTTGACAGAGATAAATCGCCATCAGGACGTCAGTGGTGACAGGTGGCAACTGTCCTAGGGAAAGCAAGGACCAGTGGAAGTCTTTAAAGGAGCTCCTAGATGAATCAGGAGGTGGTCTTGCTATTGACTTTAAATAATACCATTTAATACCTAAGGAAGGTCCAGAAAGGAAGAGGCCTTATTTTCCTGACTATGCATAGAACTAGAGAATGGAAGTTCTTCTTCCTTTTTTTTTCCCAAAGATTTTATTATTTTTAGAGAGCAGGGCAGGGAGGGAGGAAGAAAGGAAGGGAGACATCACTGTATGGTTGCCTTTCACCTGCCTCCAGCTACAGACCTGGCTGGAGACCTGGCTTGCAACCTGGTTATGTGCCCTGGCTGGGAATCGAACCAGTGACCTTTGGGCTCACAGGCTGGCACCAATCCATTGAGCTACCAGCCACGGTTGGAAATTCTTCTTAAAGCAACAGTGCATCTTTGTAGTGCCCTCCAACCTCTGCTGTGAAGTCGTGTCCTTCACTTTTAAGTATGTATATTGTTCATCCTTTGTAAGGAGTCATTAAAAATATGTTGCTTGTCAAAATATAGTCCAGCTTTAAAGTTGTATTGGAAATAAGAGTTTCCTCCCAGCAGGCCAACAGCAAGATTTTTGTTTCCATTTTATTATTATTTTGTTTCCATTTTATTATTACAGCTGTGATATCTTTATAAAGCAGCTGGCAACCATTGGGGTAGTGGGGGGGGGGGATCAGATTCTGGAGATGATTCATAGTCATCACCCATTATGGATTTAAAAAAGTATTGTTTATCTTCTGTCAAGCACACTAGCATTCCTCAAATACTATTTTTATCATTGTGTTTCCTATAAAATACTGTGAATTATTAAATTTATTTGGGGGCTATCATGTTCCATGTAATTGTGAATGGTACTCATTTTAAAAAAGGGGTACAACTTAAGTTGATTCTCTACCAATAAATAATAACCTGTGTTAGTGTTGAAATATACACCACATACATTTCAGAAGACCCAACTCGGATGCTAACTGCAGATACAGAAGCACCAGCAGCTGTTCCTTGCCCATAATTTAGAGAAACTTCAATGGTATAAAGGTTTTAATTGAGATAAAGCATTGGTTATTTATATTGGACTGCAACAACATATTTCACTTTAAGTGCCGCAAGTTAAAATATTAATGTAGTTTATTTTTAATATAACTGATAGTCATATTTTATAGCTAACATTTTGAGGAGTCAAATAACACTGGATGCCTTTACAAAAGCACTTTAGTGTATCTAAATTAATTGCTAATTAGGCGTATGTTTACATATGCTACCCCCCTGTTTACATATGAACTTGAATGGCTAAACCTGATACATTTTATGCTACTTGTCATATTTTTAGCCCGTTGCCCTTAATTTAGATGGAATAGGCTCTGGAAGATTTGTGCTTTTACTAATTAACAATTGGTATGCTGATAATTATTTTTTGTTATTAAGGAGTTTTTAGTCATTGTTTTTAGGTATAAAAAAACCTTTAAGTGTCTGATAGTGATTTGGTCTGATTTTAAAAGTGGTTTCACAGAGTTAAGTGGAGCAGAGAATCTAATAAAAGTTTATACTAATGAATTCATTTTGGTAAAATAATATTAGCTGATAAGGTCAAATAATAATAAACTATTTGGAAATAATTGTTACCACTTAGTTGAACAAAAATAATTGGAACAGGGGGCAGCATGGTGAAGTAAATTTAGGACCAGTTAGTGATTTTAATTTAGTTACTGCTTGACGGATTCTCACCCCCGCCCCCCTTTTTTTTTCATTTATATTCAGTCATTTAATATTTCCATTGTGAAACTGCAGTTTGTATTTTCTGGATTCAGTTGTCTTGTGCTGACCAGAGTATTACTTGTGATTTTCATGTATGTTTTTTGGTTGGGAAAAAAAATGTTATAAATGAAAAAATGTAGGTTTTAGCTTCAAAACATCAGAGCAAAAGCTACATATTCACAGTCTTCCTCAAATCACTTTTATTTTAGATGAGTTGTTACTCCTCTAGACCTCAGACATCTGTGGCTGGCTGCTCTGTGGTTCTCCTGCCTTCCCATAATACCTGTTCCTGGTTTCCCCTCCAAGTCACCATGCTCCCCACTGTCACTGTCCAGAAGCAGACACAGGTCCGTAAAGTTACCTGAAACCCATGCCATACATCATTTCTCTGCATTGTCTTTTTTCTGAGCTGGGAATAGTGACCAGGTCGGCTTTCCTGGGTAGCAGAGGGTCACTCTCCTAAGCTCTCCTTCCCACTGAAGACCAGATGACATGCAAGACAGCTTGGGTGCAGATGTCTTTGTTTGTTTAGATGACTTTCCTCTTGTTGGCACCCATATAGGGTAGAAGAAGAGGTGGAAGAAAGGGAGAAGATGCACTATGAGCCAGTCAAAGAAAGGAGGTGCTGGTGTTTGTTTTGGGGCTCACATTTGTGAGGGGATATTTAACCCATTGTGTAAAAGTTAACAGTTGGGAGTGCTTGTGTGCCCAAGTTCACTTCATATATAGAAAAACGTTATTGTGGCACCATTATATATGTTCATCTCTGTGGGAAGATCGAAATCTGTTGGAAGGGTTATGCAATAGGAAATCTCAAGTTCAAGTTGTGGTTTCTTATGTTGGATGGCCACAGATAACTGGAGGTAAACGCTTCTTTTACATTGCTGTGCCTTGCTTAAATCTCTCTACCTTTTATCTTTAGTTAGTAACAAGGCACACTTTTCTGTAGCTTAAAAAAGCCAACATAATCAATTCTATGTAATTGTCAAAAAAAGCCTAACAGTAAGACCTATAAAAAACTGACTTGAAAGATAGTTGAGTTCAGCTCCTTCCTTTGCAAATGTTGGAAAATAACTCCCAGAGGAATCCCAGGTCCAACCAAAAGTGGAGGCATGAGGACAGACACCCCAGTCCAGGTTACGCTTGTTTTCTTCCTTATCAGTGGGCATGCCGAGAGAGCATCCTGAGACAGGTTTCTGCAAAACTGATACAAGTCTTTGACTTATAAAAACTACAAAGAACATGTCTTTAGGAACTTGCTTTCCTATTACATTCTTTTTGAAAAAGGGAGTCTGGTGCCATTGTTTGAGCCCATTTAGATTTTGAGGGGTCCTGATTCATGTAGTTTCCAAGTCCTGACCAAGAACTGACTGTTTGTATGCCATGTAAGAGTTTGTCAAAACCATTTTAGTGGAGATAGCATGAGAATGGAAACTAACATCCCTTCACAAACGAATGTCAATAGATGAGCATCAAACTGAAGAATATCAGCATGATAATACTTCCAACAGCTGCATTTTTAGTGCTTCCACTTGTACCAGCCACTAACCTGAACTTTTCATGATTTGCTTATTTAATCCCATTATGAAGTAGATGCTTTTCCTGTCATTGTTGTTTAAGTGAGAAGCTTGAGGATCCACCTCTGCACCTTAATTTTTTAGAACGTAAATGACTTGCCCAACATTGTATGGCCAAGACGTGACCACTCACACTTTGTCTTGATCTGATGCATTTCCTAGGCTTTACCTGTGTATAGTTACAATAACTCTCCAAATTTTGAATATTCAAAGTTCATTCGTTACTTAGTTTTTTAGAAGTTTGGTTCATATCAACTTCACTTAATCCATAAAGTAGTCCAAATAGTATAATTCAGCTATATCACATTTAAAAAATTGTTTCAAGGATCAAAATATGTATGTCCTTGTTTTTATGAGAAAATGCATTCTCTCTTGAGGAAGGAGATGGCTGAAACTGGAAATGCTCTTTGGCCTCAGGTTTCCCACTCTGGTCTTGGTCCTGTCACCAGGAGGTAAAGCCAACCCTCAGTGTCTCTGAAAACCTTGGTGGCCACTAGCACGAGGAAGGCCATGTAACTGCTTCTCACCACACTGAGAACTGTTGCTACCATAGGCCTCTCCCTCTGAGCTTCTGACTGTAATTCCTGGCTCATGATAGACATGCACTAGTGCACCACTACCTAGTGCAAGCACCCACTTACCTTCTTTAACTACAGGTAACCCGACTCAGGTGGGTTCGTTAGCTCCGACTTCCTTGCAGTGAACTGTTGGCCTGCATTGGGATGTCCATACTTGACCCCAAGAAACTTCTTGTTTATATTTCTTAGTCTGGAAAAGTTAGACCTTCTAGAGTGGTTTCTAAATAGACCAATTTCCTTGTTGCCCCTTCAGTGACAGATACGGGTCTAGGGAGATGTGTTCAGTCATGGCTTACTCCCTCTGGTGGTTCCCAGCGTACATCATAGCTGTCCATTTGTAGGTAGCTGAACTATTATGCCATGTCCTCTGGAATCTCAAAACTTTATAGACATTTTAACATAAATATGCTCTCTTGAACAGAGCTCAAAATTAGCGCAACCTATTGTTGTTGTTTTTTTTCCATTTGTGTGGGCTATTTGCTCGCTATTCTAACATGTTTAATACATTTCACCCTTCTACTTATTTTCTGTAAGTAATTTGACTGTCAGACTGTTTTAGTGACAGACACTACTGTTACAGGGGAGACAGGTAGGAAGATGGAAATGCATATAACAACATTTTATTTTCTGGTTTGAGAAGGAGCTATTGTTTTAAGCTGTTCTTAAAACTGTAATTTTCTTCTCTCTCAAAAACACATAAGCAAATGTTAATCCCTCACCTCAATCATCCTAGTGTTGATTTATTTCGTTAGTCAAATGAATGTATAAACCGACATGCAGCATAGCAATTTAAATGAGCAGTTTGTTGTATATTCTCCTTCCTCTGTGTTCCAGGGTTTGTCGGGAAGTTTGTTTTGTAATTGATTTCATATCTTTTACGTAATCGGGATTCTGTATCTGCAATCGGGAGACGTTAGAATAGGATAAGAGGTTTGGTTTTTGTTTTTGTTTTTTTCCTGTGCTACTGCACCTCCTGGGTACCTGCCAACCGTGAGCGGGGCTTGTGAATTTAGCTGAGTTTCCTCACCCCTCGGAGGAGCCATATAATTCAATCCCATACATGGGAGATGCCCAGTAAATATCCGTGGAGCCACAAGTCACTGCAGTGCAATAGCATCACTCACCCTGCTCCGCACCATCCATGCCAATAAGTGTGCAGACTGGGGTGGGGGTGGCCGTGGGGGGCAGTGGAAATGGCTGAGCTGCTCAGCTTATCAGTCAAATCAGAACACATCGAAACAGCTGGCGTTCTGTGACTCAGATTCCGTCCACCTCCCTGAATCACCTCACACTTCCTTCTCTCTCTCCCCAGTTTCACAGAGGAGATCTAACCCCCTCCGCCCAAATCCCAGCTGTGAGCTGCTTTGCTTTCAGATTCTAATACCAACCCCCGAAACTGCCGCCCCTGTAAAAAAGTGACACAAGTGAAGGCTAGCGGTTAAGATGTTGTTTTTAAGGGATGTTGCTCCCTTTGTGTTCAGTACACCATATGCTCCCGTAGGATGCCCTGGGAGCAGCAACCTTGGAAGGTTGCCTCGCCACATGGGAATCATTTTCGCATCAGCAGGATTTCCACGACGTAACAGGCAGGGCCGCAGTGATTGCACATTTCCATCCACGTCCGTCCCTCCTTTTGATTTTCGGGCTTATGCAGATCAGGGCACCCTGGGACAATCCGTGCACGTAAATGAAAAGTTCCGAGCTGTGCGTCCTCGTGGCTGACACCAGTGCGTCTCTCTGTCCCGGCAGGAGCCCCTTCCGCGATTCTCGGGCGAAGGCTGCCCGGTGGCCGTGACCTCCTGGGCTCGAGCGCTGCGCACGGTGCGGGCTCGGGGCGCCCCTCGGACACCCTGCGCCCGGCCAGGCCCGCCCGGCCGGCGGGAACTGGGCCTCTGCTGTGGTCGAGGCCTGCTGCTTACCCGGGAAGAAGAAAGAAGAGAAAAAAGATGAAGTTGGGCAAAGTGGAGTTCTGCCACTTGCTGCCGCTCATGGCTCTCTTCCTGTGCTTTTCCGGGGCGAGCCAGGCAGAGCTGTCGGGGTCCGGATCGAAGCCCTACTTCCAGGCGGCGAGGCCCCGGAACAAGCGCAGCTGGGTGTGGAACCAGTTCTTCGTGCTGGAGGAGTACATGGGGTCGGACCCCCTCTACGTGGGCAAGGTAGGGCATGGCCTTTCCAAGGCGCGCAGAGCGCGGGGACCGTCTGTGGTCGGGTGGAGAGGCGCTCACATTTGCTCTGGGGCTGGAAACCCGCTCCCCGCCCTGGGAACTAGGCTCTGGCGCTGCTGGCCGTCGTTAGCTGCTCCCAACTTGTAGGACAAGCGTTATTCAGACAGGGGAGCCCGTCTGAATCACCTAGGGAGCCACTCTTGGCTCGTGGAAACAGGTGGAGCCCGCAGCTGCCTTGGTGTCTTGGATGGCAGCACACCCAGCATTTCTAAAGTCGGAGCAGGAATAGTCACTCATGAAGGGGAAGAGTCCTGGGTTTGCCATGGCCGGTTGACCTTCCTCAGCTTCTTTTCAGGTGGTACTGCGGAAACGCTGCCCCCGCTAACTTGGCGCTTCTATTGCCCTTCCTGACACGTGCAGGTTAAAAACTGTGCCGCGTTGTCTTTAAATGATGAGCATTTCAACTCACTTGTTCTAGCGGTGATCTGGTTTTGAAGGATTTTTCAGGTTTTGCTTTGGAAAATGGCCTTTGGGTTACGGAGGAAGGTGAACAGAAGTCAGAAGGAACGTTAGGCCCATGGTGGGCAATTTGCCGTGAGGTTGGTTGGTGGCCAGCTGGTAGCCAGACTGTTGTCTTTTTTGTAGCTGTCTTGGGCAGGGTTTTCATTTAAGTTCCTTCTGAACTGAGGGGCACACAAGAGAGCATGGGGGCTGCCCCCTGACATGCTCGTGTGATGGTTCCAGTCCTCAGTGTGTTGCAGGTTTGATATTTTCCTATTTTCAGAGATTTCCCATATTTCTCAATTTGGCGATGGGCACTGGTGAATGTTTTCTAAATAGAGTGCACTTTTCACATGATCAGTTTTATGTGTTTATTCCCGGAAAAGGTGATGAATTTACCTCTGAGTAAGTTTTCAATTTTGAATGATCGAGAAAGAATCTCCACTGCTTATTTATTTCATGGGTTATGTTTTTATTCGAGCACACCTTAAGGGGGAGAAACCTATTTTTTGTTGATGATGGGCTACGTAAGTCAAGGTAATCTGTATTGTATTTACTGTTTTCGCTGAATGCCTCTCTATTTCACAAATAATGACAGGCATTTGTTGTAAAGAAAAGAATTCAAGTAAGCCCAAGGTTTCTAGGAATATGGATTAGAATTTTTGTTTTAGCCCAGACGTAGCATGTTTCTGCCCTCAGAAAAGGTGGGTGAGCACACACATGTTTTGTGTGCAGATCTATTTTTCATAGCCATTCTACTTTTTAATAATATCATCTTCTATAGTGTACATGGGCTCAATTTCTCAATTTCTCTGACTCATTTTCTTGTAAACAAAGTAAGTAGTCACCATTATGTATTTTTATTGATTAAGACTCTAGCTCTTAATTTCATTCATATTTAATGAACATTTAACAGTTCGTCAAACTTTTTTCAATGGGCAGGTTTATATTATTCATCTGATTCAGAAATCATTGGTAGTTATTAGGTGAAATCATGCTTTTGTGAGAATGTAGAATTTTGTAAAGATAACTAAAGTATTCTAAGTAATTTGGATTTAAATGGGGTTGTCTGAGGTTGACCTTTCAAAGAAAACATAACTCAAAAATTTTTAAAAATGCTCTTTTATATTTTACAGTCTCCACATAATTCAGTGTTTGTATCTAATCCCTGTAAGTCAATTTAAAATTATGAAAATGTACATACCTAAGGTTATGCATATTTCCAATGCATATAATGCTACTGGGCAATGTTACTGTTTTTTAAAGAAATTGTAGCATGGCTTGATTAGCACAAGAAATATTCTGTGCATCCCTTTCAATTAATTGATGACAGTTACTTGGCAGATTTTGTGTGATGGGAAATGTGTTATGTTTACCCCCTGCATGGTGCATATTGGGAGTTCTCTACAGATGCTCAAAGTGAAATGTTCAGGATGCAAATGGGTTAAAAAAGTTGATCAATATGTTTTTTAAAAGGCCATAAAATAATTTGAGATGGAGAGAGAATGTATAGATGAGACAGACAAATGAAAAACCTGAAAGGAACAATTCGTGCCTGGGGACAGGTGGCAGAGAATAGGAGTGCTCTGGACTGCCTGCACGAGATGACAAAATGACCCTTTTTAGGTCAGTAGTCTGAATAAGCAGAGAGGGATGAGAACAGCGTTGACCTGGATACATTTCCTTGGGTATCTAGAATGGATATATTTTCCCTTTTTCTAAGTGGAGGGAGGTAGTGACTATGACCAGAAGTTGTCATAGAACAGACAGAATTTAGAGATGAAAATGTGAATGAATGGATAAGCAGGTCATCTTGGGAAGAAAAGAAGGATGCTAATCATTACTTTTCATAGGCATATATTTATTTAACCTATGCTTGTTAGATGGCCATGCTCAGTCTTTGTCAGAAAGACTACTTAGGTAGTTCGGAAAATATAAATGATGACCTTGATAAACTTGGTAGCTTAATTTGATCTTATAGTGGATAAGTATAGTGTGTGTCAAATTATCTTCAGTTTTACTCTTGAATCTGCCACTTTCTACTAGTTGAATAACTTGGAGCAAGTGTTCCTCATCTCTAAAATGGGAATAATGATGTCTACAATTCAAGTCTGGTACTAAGAGTGAGATAAATATTTGAAACATACATTCGATTAATTTTGACATTCTGTTTATTTCACTGCATACAAATTCTAAATTTGCTGATTTATGGTTTAATCTATTGTGTTATATCTCAAATGTTACATTTGTGACCCTTCAGATGAAAGCAGGCATTATTTTATGAACTAAGTATTTATAATGTGCTTCAGTTAATTAGAGGGATGGTCTATGTTGTATATACTTAGAAATGCATCATGTCTTTATGTTTGTACATTATTAGACTCTGGCCAAATATAGTTAGTGCATACTTCAATGTTTAAACACAGGGATTTCAAATATCAGAGAAATCATGTGTGTGTATATATATATATATATATATATATGTATTTTAGACCTTTGAGTTTGGAGACCATGGTAATGGCTGGTGGCTGAAGAGATAAATAATTAAAATTTGGTTATTAAGATTGAGAATAATAAGGTCATAAGATGACTTGTGACCTTATTATTTTAGCCAATTTACTGGGTTTAGGTAACATAACTCAAGACCTAAGTAGAGCAGTTTGTTGAAGGGGTCAAGAGTGCATCTAGAAGCTTCTCCAGGAGATCTCCAAGGCATAGGCTCGTGGACTGAGTAAGAATCTGACTTTCATTAGCATCCCACCAATTTCTTGCGATACAAGTAGATAAACTGCTGACTCCAAAGGTATTGACTTAATGAAGGAGTTGCAATTATACTGATGGAGGAAGGTTTTCTCTTTTTTTTTTAATTGAGGTATAATTGACATTTAACGTATTAGTTTTAGGTGCATGATGTAATGGTTCAATATTTGTATATATTGCAAAATGCCTACTCCAACAAGTCTAGTTAGCATCTATCCTGTCACATGCATAGCTACAGATTTTTTTCTTGTGCTGAAAACTTTTAGGATCTACTCCCTTAGCAACTTCCAAATACGCAACACAGTATTATTAACTGTACTCATCGTGCTATAGGAAGTTCTGTTTTAATTAAGGAATAAAAGCGTGCTTTTCCCTAAGAGTGCTTCTTAATTTCCATCATGCCCGTTTCCTTGTCCCTTTACAGGGCGAGTGGAGTGGCGGTCTTGCTTGTCTGTCTGGGATGGCATCAGCCACAACTGGTTGTTCATACTTAGGTCCCGGTTGTTCACAGACATCTCATTGCATCACACTGTACTTTTCCAAGTCCAGTCTTTTTCTCACCTTGGCATTTCTCACTTAATGTCCCCCAACCATCTGACACACAAATTTGTCTACAAAACCACCCAGCCTGTTGCAGGTACTAAGCGTTTTTCATCCCTCCTAACCATAATGGGCTGTCAGGCGATCGCTGTGCTGCGGGTCATTACTTTCCCAGAAATGCGTGCTCCGTGCCGCGTCCACATCCTGCTCCTCCAGCTATTAACATCACTCTTGCCTTCCTGCTACTCCCCTTTCTTCCCTACTCATTCAGGGAGAATTTATTCCATTACCCGAGTCAGAATCACATGCGTAGGCATTCAGCGTGTGATGCTTTCACGTCAGCTGGCACACCAAGTGTTGGTGAGCATTTTCAATGCATTGCAGTGTGTCTCACCAAGAGGGCCTGTCTTCTGAGACCTACGGTTAGGGCTGGGATTCCTGAAAAGAAATGTCCACGTTGCAAATAGGTTGTGTGGGAAAAAAGGGAGGTAGGAATTAGAGTCCATACCTGGGCAGATTTACTCATATATTTGATGCACACAAAAAGAAAATAATCCCAAATGTTTATCACTTAGTTAAGGAAGAGTATACGCATCATGGTAAAAACATGAGTGAGTTTTGGGAGGGAAAACCCAACAGGAGTGGCCCCTGATGTTGGCTCCTATCTTAGAAGAAAGCAAAGGCAGTTTTTCCTACAGCTGCTTAGAAAACCCATTTTCATAATATCCTTATAACCAGAGTGAATTGTGGAGACTCTGACTCTGATCTTGTCCCTTTGCGATAGAAATGTGAAATTCCCAGTGGCTTCAAGGGAATTTGGGCATGCACCAGCTCCCTGGGAAGTAAGCTCAAGTGTTTAGAAATACTTTTTGGCAGTTATTTTTAGCTTTTATAATACTTATATAGCTATCAAGTACGAAGTGCATTTTCTCCACATTGTCAACAATTTAGTTTTGTTTCTTTTCAATCATAACAGAATAAGATCCATCTGATTTTGCCACTGACTTGCAGAAACCTACCATTAATTTATTTTCTCTTCAAAGGGACCTTAGGTTAGAAATGAAGATTATCAGTATTGAAGGCTTTATCCCTACCTAACTGAAAGTTGAAGGAGAGGTGCTTCGAGTTGTAAACTTAATTGCACTCAAACTAGGCCATCTAAATTGGCTCTAAATTTTCTGATGATTTTCTGTGTTGGTTAAAATCATTTCAAATTTCTGTCTTTAACACTTATTTGTGTTCATGTATACTTGTCATCCATTTGGTGGTGAGAACAGCAGAAATAAAAATAAGTCTACACTAGCTGTGTTTTTACTGTGTTTCTTTTGAGATCATAATTGCAGAACAAGAGATAAATTAACATGATATTGGGCCTCTATGGTAAGTAGACTGTAATCATTTGACATGCTGTGTATGGTGCACATTGATACCGTCACAGAATCTCCAGCCATCTCCATAACTCACCAAGATAAATGACAGAATTAGACAAACAGCAGGACAGCCACTGAGCCTTCACTGGTTCAGGCATGAGTAGATAACTGCGGTATTGGGAGCCATTTCATCCTCATCTGCATGACTCTTGTATGATTTATATTGATTATCTGTCACGGTGATTGTGGTCATTGGAGAGAAACAGCAGTTTGTACAGCTACGCTTAACGCCGTGTCCCATGAGTTCACTTGCGCCCCGCACCTCCCCTATGATAGGTGTTGTGCTAGATGGGAGAGTTTAAAGAAAACTGACTCTTCTTCTTCATAAAAGTCACAGTCGAGTTGATAAGCCATTCAGGTAACTGGTTGGCAAGAGAAAGCAGTCAATTCTACAGCTGATCTGTCTCCAGGGAGGAGATAGGATGGAGGAAGGGATTCATGGATCTGTGAACAAAGGTGTGTGTGAGGATACATGGCATAGCTCTGTGATTTCATAATCCCTTTATACAATCTTTGCAGCAAAGCAAAAAAGAAATAATCATCTTCAAAAGTAGGACAGCATATTCTAAAACTATGTTGAGGGAAGCTTTATAATGGTAGGAAGATCAGTATGTAGAAACCCTAGGTTTTACTTGCAAGTTTCTTGGTATTTTGAACAATGTTCTGAAACATGACTTTCTATCCTCTCATTGGTAAAATAGAGATCAGTAGGTAAAGTTTTAAAATGTTTCATTTGGAAGTAATTTCAGTTACTTCCGAATCAGTTGCAAAGGATTCTTTTATGTATTTGTGTTTTCAAAAACAGATCCAACTTCTCCAAATGTTAATCTTATGTGACAACTACATCTATTATTATTATTATTATTAAAGATTTTATTTATTGTTAGAGGGGAAGAGAGAGAGGGAGAGAGACATCAATGTATGGTTGCCTTTCACCTGCCTCCAGCTACCAACCTGGCTGGAGATCTGGTGTGCAAACCTGGTACATCTATTATTTAAAGCAGAAAATGAACATAGGTATAATACTGATCACCCATCTGCAGTTATATTCAGATTTTCCGTTTGTTACAATAAAGTGATTTTGCTGGTAGCAGCCAGTCTAGAATTGTGTCTTGTCTCCCTAGTCTTTCCAGTTCAGGAAGCACCTCTGTCTTTCACATTGTCCGTCTTGACCAGGTTGTGAAATGCCAGGGCCTGGGTGAGACAGTTGAGAAGCAATGTTGTGCCCTTCCCACCGCATCTTGCCAAGAGGTACAGGATGTTGATATGACTCATCTGTAGTGATGGTTGACTTTGACCCACTGGGTCAGGTGGTGTCTGCTGGGGTCTCCACTGAAAAAATATCTGAAAGTTTTGAAATTTAAATGGTCACTATGGGTTGGAATTAATGCTAGTTCTGGTTTAAGGGTATACACTGTGTGATTCATTAAGGTCCTTTCACTTTTAGGATGAGGCATGGAGTCATCTGAAATGTGGGTCAAATTTAAATCTATAACACCATTAAGTAACAGCCATAATTTTATATAGTAATTGATTTTATTTCTCAAAAGTTTAACTTTCATAATTATAAATAAAATGTGGTTTTGAAAATTATAGTTACCTAAGGTAAAAGAAGTACCTCTGGAGAATATAATCTAAGGGGTCACTTTTAATAAATTTATATGAGTGTTGGAATCAACAATGAATAGACTTTAATGTTTGAAAAGATTTAGTAATGAGTTACTCCTAATGATTTATTTAGAGCCTATAATATGTTTCATAATCAATACTGAATAAATCTTTGAAAAGCCTTGCAATTTAAAAAAGAGGTGTTCTTATATTAGAGATGAGGTAATAGATACATTTGAAAGTGAAATAAGTAGAATAAGGGAACAATCATTAGAGCTATAATTTAGAAAAATTAAAAAGCAAATCTGGATAATTATATCAATTCAGGAAAGTAAGTTTCTGGAAAAATATTAAGATGGTTTATGATTATGAAAATATTTTATTTACCTGCAAATTATCAGGTTTAGTTTCATTATCAAGGCCTTTTAACATTTTTTTGAAATCTTTACCTTTAAAGAAGGCACTCATTCAAGAAAGAATAAATGCACTTACATGGCTCTTAAATCGTTACACATTCGTGAAACTTAACAAAGCTTGAAGATGAATACAGTTAGAATAACAAGCAATAGTAATAATGGAGAGATTAAGATGATATTTAGCCCAGACATAGAAATATTGGAAATGTATTCCAGAACAGAACATTTCAGGGCAGATTGCACAAAAAGGAACATACTGTTGAGAGTCTAGAAAAATACTTAGGGCTTTCGTTTAATTCTTTAAAAATCTCACCCTTGCCCTGGTTGATGTGGCTCAGTTGGTTGGAATGTCATCCATAGACTTAAAAGGGCACAGGTTCAATCCCTGGTCATGGCACATACCCAGGCTGTGAGGCCAGGGTGCATGAGAGAAGGTAACCAATCCAACTGCTGTTTCTCTTGTGCCTGCCTGCCTCTCTCTCTCTCTCTCTCTCTCTCTCTCTCTCTCTCTCTCTCTCTCTCTCTCTCTCTCTCCTTTCTCTCCTCTCTCTCACAAAGCAGTAAAAAATGTCCTTGGCTGAGGCTAAAAAAAATTTCTCATCCTTTACAAATTCTGGTTTTTGGTATATGCAACACACAATACATTTTAGAAATTTGAACAGAGACAACTGCACTTTCAAGTAAGTGGGAAAACCATTAGCCTATCCCAGAGGGTTGGTTTAATTATTATTACTAACAAAACACCTTTTGTAACTAGTTGACTGTAATTGCAGTGCCATTTTCCGATGAACTGGTGTGGACCCATGGAGGTTGGCCTGGCTCAGCCAGGCTCAAAAGATGGCTTAGCTGCTTTGTGCACCTCATGACTTGACATTTCAGGATGAGGGAAGGAAGGTCTGAGCACATGCCAGTGAGGAACAGCTAGAGAAAAGGAAATTGGCAGGAAAATAGTCATGCTGAACTCAACCAGCCTTAGCTCTTCTCAGGCCAAAAGCCTAGGAATTATCTTCTGTCCTGTCACCTACACACAAGCGAGAGCCTAAAAGATACACGGAAAACAAGACAGCACAGTTCAGCCCTATCTGTTCCTAGTGAAGCTAGAATCCTTGTCTTCTGTAAGACAGATGCAGAAGAGCAATTTCTCAAAACGGGGCTGTGTTACAGGAATGGTAATTACAAGAACCGAAATGATTAACATCATTCCAGCAAGTTCTGTGTGTAAACAGTGCACAATTATCTGATAAGAATACTTCCCTGAGAATGTTGACTGAGCTTATTGGCTAAAATGCTGACATGTTTTAAGGTATTTAACTGAAAACACACAATCAAGATTTGGACAACACATACATAATGCTCAACAGATGTGAGTTTGAAAGACAGAGATGATCACTGGTGAAATTAGTCAATCCATGCCTCAATTAGATTTCTCTGATTCACAAGTCATTTAAGGGTCCACAGTGGAGCAGAATATGTGTGGAGAGTAGAAAATTAGGCATTCTCCACTTGGTTCTTTGAAAGGAAGATGAAATCACATGTCTGAGAAAGCGGATTGTGTATCTCACATCCACTCTGTCCGACACCATTTATGTAATTTTCCCCACTGAATCACAACAGAACAGAATTTAGGTGGCAAACTAATTTTGCTTGCTCAGGATAAATAGGTATGGGTAAACTCTAGGCCTTGAAATTCAATGTAATTGTGTCTAAGAAAAGTGAAGCCACCAGCAGTTAAAAATGATGACTAACGAGTTAGATGAGAATTATCCCATGTCTATAGCCCATAGTGAGAGCTTATTTGCAATGTTAAAATCATGCATGGAGTGTACACAGAAATACAGAGCTATGTCTAAAATAGGTATCTTATAGAGAAGATACATGGCTTTAAAAGTGCTTTTTATAAGGATTAGTATAAAATCGTGGGGTAGCATAAAGCCTGATGTGGAAATGAAAAATGTAAGCTGTATTACAAGGGCCAAGTTATCTTTCTGGCTGATTGTCAGAACACCTGCCAGTCGACTGTTACCTGTGGCCCAGCAGCTGTGCTCAGTGAGTCTCAGAGAGCGGTTGTGGCGTGTAATGACCTGAGACAAGACTGTTTTTCCCATTGATTAGACCATTTGTTGGAGGTGTGAGTACAGTCAAGGGTGGGAAATATATACAAATGAGTGAGGGTGCGGGGTGAAGGGCAGAGGAGGAAGTGCCCTCCATTTCAGATCCAATTAAGATTTCACAGTGGCATTTATGATGAAAAACCAATATTCGCATGATTCATATCTTGTCATGTATATTGTTTTCCCAGCGCGCGCTCGTCACGCTGTCTTCAGCTCCTGATGAATGTTTCAGCAGGGTTTCCGTGCACTCTGGGTGTGCTGATAAGCCCGGTTTTCCACGGCACTTCATTTTTAACGTTCTGCCCCAGAGCCCAGGGACTTGCGGGGGAAAGGGAACCTGAGGAAGGCAGGGTTTCAGCTATGGCACAGCCTTCAGCGGTCCTGCCGTCACTCTCTTTATTATTTTTCCAGGCAATAACCCCTCTGAGAATTGAGAGGAAAAAAAAAAAAAAAAATTGAAGCTGCACAATTGGATGCAGCTTCAGTTGAGAGGCACATTATCCCATGTAATGATTTTCTTTTCAAATTCTATGTATCCTTAAAATTAAACATTTATGTGACTATCAAATATTTTCATCAAAAAGAAAAAGAATGCATTCTTTTTGTTCTATACTTTTAAAAGGGTTTTTTTTAAAGATTTATTTTTCTGAGAGAGGGGAAAGGGGGAAGAAAGAGAGGGAGGGAAACATGCGTCAGTCGCCCCTTGCGTGCTCCCAACTCAGGACAGAACCCACAACCCAGGCATGTGCCCTGCCTGGGAATCGAACTGGTGACCTTTTCAGTCCACAGGCTGGTCGGTTCTTAAGCCACTGAGCCACTCCAGCTCGGGTTCGTTTTATTTTTTAAAATTGTGCAGCTGCCTGGGGCTTTTCAGGGTCATTTCCTCCTGTCCTTGACCGAGTTGTGGAGGTCGCTGTGTAGTACTCTGATGGGTGGCGATCGGACACCCTGAGGCCTGTGTTAGGGCAGGACTTGGGGGGAACCCAGTTGGAGCATCATCTCCACCTCTTACCACCGGGGTAAGTGATGGGACTTCGAGCCCATCACTGGTGCTCTAATCTCATTCCCTTACACAACAGGAGCAGCAGCATAAAAGGCAAGACGCAGGGACTGTTTCCCAAAGGGCCCGGAGCTTTCTGTGGGAGGGAACCAGTGCTAGGCTGCTTAGTGACCACAGGGGGCGCTCGAGCATGCGGGGACCCTGTAGGGGCTGTTGCCAGAAGACTGAGTTGTTGGACCACTCTTATCTTGAGGAACTTGAATTACATTTGCACTAAAATGGTCAAAGGCAGTTTGTTATATTTCCCCCATTTAAAGTGAGTGTTTGAAAAGGAAGTCTTCCTTCACCTCAGTTTGTCTTGTCCACTACTGTCCTCATACACAGCTCTGCTGGTTTTCTTGTTTTTGTTTTTTGTTCATCTTCGCCCAGGGAGGTGCTTGTTGATTTTTAGAGAGAGGGGAAGGAAAGGAGAGAGGTAAGGAGAGAAACATCGATTGGATCAGATGCTTGAGGACTGAACCTGTAACCTAGGCCTGTGCCCTGATTGGGAATTGAACCCATGACCTTTCGGTTTACAGAACGATGCTCCAACACACTGAGCCACCTCAGGCAGGGCACTTTGGCGGTTGTTTTAATGTTACAAAACGTGATGATGAGTATTAAACTTGAATAATTTGTCAACAATCTGTCAGTTCCAAAAAAGAAAGACCAAGATTCTTATACGAATATTGTCACAAACATATTCCATAGTTGCGTTACCTACTATTGTGGTTAGGTAGCATTATTATCAACTCGTGAGGAAAACAATACAAAGAAGGATTAGAGTTTAAGATGAAATATATGTAATCATAAAATAATTAGTGAATACACCATAAGAATGCCATACTAAAATTGAGTATTAACTAGGAAAACCAAAATTGAATTCTAAATACTGTTTTCCTCAGTAAAATATTCAATGAGGAGCCTAGTATTTCCCCTTTGATATCAAACTCTGAAAAAGCCCTATACAGACTGTTGATGCTTGCCTTCTGACCCTTCCCCTCAGGGCTCTTAGCATTCTCCTTTGGTTTTACAAGTTAAAATAGCCTACTTAAAAATATTGGCTAGGTCAAGAAGTTTGTTTGGTATTTTCCCGTAAGAAGGCTCTAGAAGCACTTAGTCATCTTTAATGTCATTCCAAACAACTTTGTTAGGTTGTATTGTGACCGCTGTCATATCAGCATACATTTAAGAAAAAGAAGTCAAAATTGGCAAACTTTTGTGTCCCTATTTTAATATTGAAGATGGAAGAAAAGCAATATTTTTGGGATATTATGCTGTTATTTCAAGAAAGGTGAAAATGCAAGTGAAATGCAAAAAAGATTCGTGCAGGGTCTGGGGAAGGTGCTGTGACTGATCGGACGTGTGAGAAGTGGTGTGTGAAGTTTCATGTGGAGATTTGTCACTGGACAATGCTCTGTGGTCAGGCACACTGGCTAAAGTGGATAGCGATCAAATCGAGACATTAATTGAGAACATCAGTGTTCTACCCATGTGAGATCAACCATACCCAGAATACCCAAATCAATCAAGTTATTGGTGATGATGAAAAATGTTATCCATATTCTTTTATGGCCCAATCTCACCCAATCTTTGGCCCACCCAGTGTGTTACGGCCCTCTGCCCCAGGCACCGCACTGCCGCTGCAGCTTAGAGCTGTGGGTCCTGGGGCTGCATTGTCTTCTGCACCAAGTGGGCAGGGTTTCCTCAGAGCAGCCCTTGCGTGTGTCCGAAGCTCCTATCATTTCTCAGGCCATTTCCTGGGAGTAGGCTAATTACCAGAAAGGTGGAAGACCCAGGCCATGATGACCAGGACCACAGACTCGGCTCTCCCTAGAATCCCTACAATGGTCCTGGCCCTGTTGTAAAACCTACCATGAACCCAGCAGAAGGAAAGAACTAAAGAGAAAAGAGGTGGGGGGCGGGGGAGGAGGGTTAGGTTACCTTGGAGCTCTCTGGACTGTTCAGTGTGAAAGACAGCAGGAGGATGTCTGTTGGTTTTATGATAAGAAACATGTAGCAAATAAAAGGAAAGGGGGATTAGACCCCACAAGGAAGGGCTTTAGAGAAGCAAGAGAAAAGCTTCCCATTTGTTTTGTTTTCTCATAAGATATTGCACATCATGTGGCAATTTGCATGTGAGGTGATCATCTTGGTATGTGTTACCCGATACAAGTGGCAATGAATTGGTAAATTATTCTAGTACAGGGAGAGAAAATTGAGCTAGTTGTTAAATCCTATAACTCAAGTTCATAAATCAGAGAGCTCTGAGTGAATCTCAGAACCTCCTAGGAAATTACTCATTTTCTGTCAGCTTCTTCTCTCTGTAACATAGGTTTAAACTAGGTCTTCTGTAATACAGTTGTTATGGTAATGTGTGTAACAGTAATAGGACAGTATGTGTAAAGTACTGCATGTTTGAGACCTAGAGTATTCGTTAAAGGTTAGCTGTCCTTGTTAATAATATTGATGCGTGTTACCACTCTGCATGCAGGCGTGGCTCGTTGTAACTGGTCTGGGCCAGGTGTTCCCTTTTTAAAGCACATTTTTAAAACAACATGTAGTTGAAGGAGAAACTAAGGGTAAATGAACGCAAGGTTTTCCCCTTGGCATGCTTTGTGACCATGGACCGGTCCTTTAAATTGCTTTTCCTGCATCCTTCATCCATGACAAAGGGCAGCCATGCCATGTATCCCTACACCTGCCAAAGCAGGAGTCAGAACCTCCAACAGGTGACATCTGTTAATGTGCTTTGAAAGATGTATTCCACCTTCAGTCACAGTTGTTTTCCATGCAAAGAGCAGTTACTAGCTATATTTTTTTAAATATTAGGGTAGGAACCAAGTGTATAGCACATACCCTCATTTTTCAATGATTATTAATGAGTAATACTTGGACAGTCTCCTTTTGGTCTTTGTTGATGGGTAATATTTTGATATACACCATAAAATGCTTTTAGGATTTAGCTGCTGTTTTACGTTTTATATATTCAGAATCGGATTAGATCTGAATTACACCGGACAGGTTTTCAAACCACATATTTGAATAGAAAGGGCAGGGTGCACGCACACACACACACACACACACACACACACAGTTGTTTTATTCTCAAATACTTTCTAAATGTAGAAAGCTAATGACATCTTTGAGAGCTTCCCAGGGGGCAAGAGATTCTAGTGCATTAGGATTCCAGTGAAGAAAAGCAACTCTTTAATGGGACTAGATAAATGGGGGTCCTTGTTAATCTCTCAGCTGATTTTCTTTTCTTTTCTTTTCTTTTTTAAGACTGTGCCTTAGGTCAGAACTTCATTTAGTCTGAAGTTTGGCCCAAATCCATTGCTAGGTTTTGCCCATCTTATACTCCATTAAGTTCTAAATTTAGAACTGAATTGGATGGATTCATTTGAGTTCCAAAAAGGGTAGCATTCAAACACCTCCAACTTTTCTGTTGAGAATCAATACCACTTGCCTAATATTTGAGGAAAGAAAACTACTGAATACCTTGATGTAATTAGAGTATTTTTATAAACATGGTTTTTGCTTTGTGTTATTGGACAGATAAGGAGAAATCAAATATTTTGCAATCCTGATAGCCGTGTTTCTACACAGAAGGAGGAGCGCAGAGTTCACATTAGGAAAGATGGTTAGGCTTCTAGAAATTGTCCTTACAAAGGAACTTGTTCAGGTAGGCAGGTGAGTGAAGAGAAGCCAGAGGGAAACAAAAGGCCTGAGGTTCCCCCTAAACCCAATCCACTTTGTAAATAAAATGCAATGCAGGATGCTTCAATAAGCCCTCCAAAGGCTCTGTGATATAAAGAAAGAGGAGCTTCCTGAAATGCAATTCCACAACAAAAGCTACAGAAATGCATCTCTGGCTAAGAGAAGTATTCATGTACAAAAATAATCACAGTGGTTGGCTGTATCCAAGTGAAAGCTGCATGAATTGTAGAGCAAAGCTGGTACCTTTAAGCACGAAAGTCTGCCAGGTTTCTTTCTGGGTAAGAATGAATGTTAAACCCACCTAAAATCTCATAGGAGGCTTAAAAAGATGATCTCTACAGTCAGGTTAGCCTGCAGGTGAATAGAAAAAGTCTTCAGCCTAGTTCAGATTTGTCCATCGAAATACGTAAATTTATGTTTTATTAGTCATCCCAATGTAATAGAAGCATCTAGCTGAGTAGAGAGAACGTATTCTAGCTTCAGAAAAGATTCATTACAGATTGACACCCTAACGCGGGGTAATCTTTCTCCTTCATCCCCTGCCATATATGAAGCGAGAACTCTAATACAAATTCATTTCCTGCTCCCTGGATAAAAAGAAGTGCATTCAAGTTTGGCACATGAGTACAGCTATTCTTATATTAAAAAACAAGTGAGCGTTAGAATCTGACCAAGTGACCCTTTTGTTGGTTTTGTAACACTTTTTTAGAGAAATTAAATTCTTTACTCCTATTGGTTTCAGCTGTGATCATATCGCATTGAAAGGTGTCTAGCTGTTTGGTGATTTTAATCAGGGGGCTTGCTACTTTCCCTTTGTACTTACTTTACGCTGATCTACAACAAAATACTAAGTGTACCTAAGTGTCTGTTATTTATTATTGTTTTCAAAGATGTATGTGTGCCATGCTGAATCAAAGCACATCACCCGACCCTGGCAGGTGTGGATCAGTTGGTTGGAGTGTCATCCCGTAAACCGAAGGGATGGTGGGTTCGTCCCCCATGGGGGCAGCCAGTTGATGTACCTCTCTCTCGTTGGTATTTTAAGCACATTACCTGGACATGATTCTGTGAACATGATGAGCTAAGGTATGAAACCAAAGCAGGAAAAACTGAGCAGAGAAAACTTCTATTTTTCTTCCTAGTGGTACTCCATTGTATTTTTTTCCATCCGCACTTGCACAAATGAGAGTGAACACCCCCTAAGTGTTTTTGCCCCCAGTGGCCCGCCCTGAGGAAGGCTCTTGCTGTCAGAGAAACCCAAGGGCAGGGTCAGCAGTGCCTAAATCTGAGAATGAGTTCATTCTTCAGTTCTGCACCCTGGGTAGACTTGTTTCTAGTCTAGGCCTTTGTCGGAAAAGCCAGTGAGATTTTCCTCCCCGAATCTCTGACACTTAATTCAGTGGTACTAGTTACAGTCTGTGCACAGTCACACCCAGTTCTCACCGATGATTCTGGAAGTCAGTGAAGCTATAAAGTACAATTATGTAACTGCCAAGTTGGTGATAGAATGGGAGGAATTGATAGTCTCTTCCAGTATTTTAGGAGGAACATCCGCTGCACTTGAATTGAATTCTGTCTCGTGGTGATGTTCTCTGCCATTTTATCAGAGAACAGGCTGAATTCTCAAAGAGTTGCTGGTGGTGCTTAGGCCCTTTTACTCAGATTGGTCCCATTCAAGTTTTGGCTTTGTTGTAGATTTCAAACCCATTGAATGTTGTGTCAACCATACTTAGTAGATGGCAGCAAATAATTGAAAAGAGGAACATTGATTTAAATAAGAAATCAGGTAAATGCCACTCAAGTTTTTCCTTAAAACAGAATGAATATAATAATCTGACCATGCATTTAAATTTTTGCAAATCCATGCATATAACTTTTTAGGGTAAGCATGCCCTATACTCGAATGTGGTTTCTTGGTGCAAACTTAGAGCCATTTTACTAGAGAAGAAAATGTGTTTACAAGTCAGTCATTTTGACATTTTAAAAGGCAGTATTATCAGAAAGGGAACATAAAAGAGAATATATACAATTCAGATTTTTTTTACCTCTACTTCTTCAACCTCCTTTCTCCCCCTTCTCTGTCATTTACGATCCTTATGCTCTTATAGTCAAGGTGGACACTGAATTAGCAAATACGGAACCCCTGCTCCTTAATTTGCAGGAAGTACAGGGTTTATTTCTTGTAAGCTTCTAGTCACCACGTTTCTGCCTACTGGTCAACATAGGAACATGTTGTGTTATTTATATATATTGCCTATTATTGAAATTGAACTCATGGCCACTGACACTGTAACTCACATCTAACAGGGCTTGACTTCCTTTTTTTGTCTCCTAAGTTGCATCATTATCCTCTTGTGTGAAGGAACAGAAGACAGCACTTCATCATTACATTGGGGAACCATTTAAATATCACAGCACTGATAAAAAAGCACACAAATACAGAAAATACATCGTGAAATAGACTGCATGATGGGTACTTGATTACAGTATGAACTGTAACAGGAAGCCAGAATTTTGCCCTGTTCAGCCTTAGTTGGAACCAGACAAATCAGAGATTCCCAGCCCTTGTTGCCCTGCCCAGGTCCAGAAGTGACCACAAATGAATCAGTGTTAGCAACCAGGCGAAATCACACGTATGGGGTACAGAAATCAATGAGGGTCAACTGTACATATGTATTTTAGCAAAGAGTCCACATGTGAGTCATACTTTGGAACATGATGCTGGAAGATGTTAACATTAGTTATTCAACGAATTCCTCCAAATAAAACAATTTGATAATGATGACGGTAAGTCATAAAGCAAAATTAGCCATGGGGGGCAATTCTGAAAAGCTACATAAATCCAGTTAGTGGTGTGATCTTTGATGCAATGAAGTACTGTTCAAAGGTACTGTAGGAAAATAAGTCCTAGATAACATGTTTCTGTGTGTGCTGTGGAGGTATTGCCTATGACCTGCCAGAATACGTAGTCCTTAATTTGTTGTCCAATTGTAACAGATGTTCAGAAGTTTGGTAGCCTCTCTTGACTGCCTCTTATCACTAAATTCTTTTCATGTTGCCCCATTTTGTATCTTAATATTGCCCTTGCTGTTTATATATACGGCCTCATATATAGGATAGTATCCTCATGAGTCATCCTAAGTCCCTTCTGGAACAAGGCAGTCAATAGATAGGTGGAGAAATAAATAGATAATGAGGAAATTAACTTGGTAGAGAAATAAATAGATAATGAGAAAATTAACTTGGTATTATTATTGTTTTTAATGATATTAATTTAGAGGAAAGAGAAGGGAGGGAGGAAGAGAGGGAGAGAAACAGCAACATATGGTTGCCTTTCGCGTGCCTCCAGTTGAGGCCCTGGCTGGAGACCTGGCTTGCAACCCAGGCATCTGCCCTGACTGGGAATCGAACTGGTGACCCTTTGGTTCACAGGCCAGCACTCATTCTACTAAACCACACCAGCCAGGGTTGACTTGATATTTTTTAATGATATTTTTCAGCAATTATAGTTTAATTAATGGCTTTAGGTTGATCTTCAGTTAACTAGAATTTGGTTAATTTATTACACCATTCCACTTGCAAAGTAATACATTTAAACTTTAATTTGGTTGAGTCCAGTATACTGCATCTAGCATTAATTTAATGAAACTAATTATTAGAGAACCATGGCATATATAAAACCAGCATATGTGACATAATACATTATTTAAATAAGTAAATATAAATACATATATTTGTATTGGGTAATTCTCAGACAAAAGGGACAAATATAACATCTAGCTATCTATAGAGAAAGCATGAAAATGGAATCATTTCTTTAAAATGTGCTGACAAGCTGGTAGAGAAGATTATATACTGTGTGCAGTGCAATTTACTAACACTGGTTAAAGTGATAGCATGAAATTCATTGTGTCATTATTGAGGCAAATGCTGCTCATTTAAAAACCATATTCTGTAACTCAGAACACTTATTTGTAGAAAAGAGGAGTACATTGACAATAAGTTCTTAAGCAGCATTCCAAGGCAGCTCTGCCCAGGACAGAAACTATTATGTAATATGTGGAAGAAAATCTAAACTCCTTGGGAAGAAACAAAATGACAAGACAATGAAAAAGGATCTAATAGTGTTTAGGGAATGTAATGTATATCATTTTCCACCACCTCTGTTTCCTTACAAGGAAATACAACAAAATTACAACAAGATTAAAATTATAAATAAAATATTTGACCCTGGTGGATAGCTCAGTCAATTTGCTTATCATTCTAATACATCAAGGCTGCAGGTTCAGTCTCCAATCAGAGTACATACATACTCAACAAATTAATTAATCTCTCCCCTCCATCTTTACTTCCTTACTTCCTTCTCTCCCCCTCTTCCTCTCTCTTTCTAAAAATCAATTAAAAAATAAAAATTTTAATCATAAGTAGAGAGTAAGATGCTGAACATTCACATGAAAACGTGTTATAAATAACTATGATGTTTGCTGCTACTTTGTGTTTTTCCACACTTGGCATGCAAAGTCTATGGTTTCCTAGCCCAGAGATATTACCTGGCATAAAGTAAAAAGTGGTGGTTAATCTGAGTTAAAGCTGTGCATTAATATGGTTATAACATGAATCGGTAACGATGACATTTTTCACTGTAGTATTTAACATATATTCAGGCTTGTGTTTCTATGGTGAATGTACCAGATTATATAATGGGGATGGATGAGGAAGTGTGTTTCCAGCTAAACATTTTGATACGACACATGAGATATCAGGAACACACCTAACGTTGGGAAAAATGTGATCACCAGGGCAAGGTCAGAGTTTTGTGGGTTGTAAAGCTTCATAAGAGAAAACAGAAGCATTACTTGTGGACATCCTACAAAGTCCTGAGTGCATTGTGAAGGTCACCATCTCCCGCAGGGCCTGGGCCTGAGAACTGGGCCTGTCCCCACGCAGGGTCCCAAGTGGGGAGATGCATGATTTCTGAGGAAAACACCTCTGCACAGCCAAACGTTGACCTTTATGGAAAGTGTTCAATTGAAGATATTCATATCATGGCTGTGAAGGGGTTGGTTTCTTACTCAAAATGACGTGTGTAAGAATGGCACTCAGGGCTGAGAATCCCCTGGGCCAGGCTGTTGCCTCATTTTCATGCCCACCAATGAAAACCCGTTGTTTCTGACACAAAACGGTCCTAGTTTTGTACGCCTTTATCCAAAAAAAAACGTAAGGATCCTTATCATAAGCAATGTTTGTTGGCACTTGTAAGTTAAAAATTATACATGATATACTTAGAAACATGTTATCAAAATTATACCAGTTACATTTGAGCAGAAATGTGTGATTTCTACTCATACGTAAGTAGATGCACATATACATGGATTTGGAGAAAAAAAGAGCTCTTTTTATAAAACAAGTCATGTGAGTCCCATTTTAAGTTCACCACGTTATGCAGTGGACACTTAGGGACACTTAGGGACACTTAGGGGGAGGGGCGCTGGAGCCTGTCTTGAGGAGGCTGCAGCTTTGTTGCTGGCCATCCAGCCTACGAGACCCAGCAGGACTTTTCCTACCAGCATGGGGATGCAGGCTAATTATCAGATGCAAGTTGCACAGTTGCTGGAATTCTTAGTCTAAGTGGCAGATTTTCAGGGTTTAGCGCACTCACCCCCTTTGGGGTGAGCTCCCTGAGGGAGGGGCTGAGCCGCTCTTTTCTGCCTTCTCCACACTGAGCAGATGGACAGGTGGGAGTCATTTTCAACTGCATTACACAGATGACTCTGGCTAAGAAACTGCAGCTTCTAAGTAGTCAGACTAACGGGACTCGGCACTCGGTTGATGTATAGGCAATGCATTTCCCAGTTACGTTGCTGACATTCAGGGCAAAAGAAGTAAGCGATGGTGTGAGGAGCAGAGAAGAGGAAGTGAGTTTGCTGTGTAGCTGGACAGATCCTAGTAAAGCAGGATCCCTGAATTGTGCTCTAAACTATGAAGAAGAAAGACAGATATCAGCTATAAGCATCTTTGTTTTTCTAATATGCATTTCTACTGAACTCTGTCCTTCATTTGGACATGCTGAAAATAAGCTTGTAGAATCAGGAATTGATCCAGGTTCAAGTGAGCAAGGTATTTAACCTGTGTGGGTTGGGTGCCGAGGACACTCACTGATGGTTAATTGAATAAATATGAAGTGCCAATAATATACCCTTTAAGATCTTTGAACCCAAAGGAAGTTTTTACTTAGAGCTATTTTTATTGGGCCACAAAGCAAATTCCCCATTGCTGGTTTAAATCATCAAAGAGGTTTAAAGACCAAACAAAGTTAAAATGAGGAAACCACTCGGGGTCATGAGCCACAAAAGAGCTGGCTTTCAGAGCTTTGTTTGATCTAATCATTCTAAATAATACATGCCCAATCTGAAGTTAAAAAATAAGAAGGGGCCCTGGCTGGTGGCACAGTGGATAAGGCACCGGCAAAGGTCACTGGTTTGATTCCCAGCCAGGGCAACATAACCAGGTTGCAAGCCAGGTCTCCAGCCAGGTCTGTAGCTGGACGCAGGTGAAAGGCAACCATACATGGATGTTTCTCTCCCTCTCTGCCCCTCTCCCTTCCCTCTCTCTGAAAAAATAATAGATAAAATCTTTAAAAAAATTAAGACAGGGGAAGGGGAGGAAAGACAGAATAAAAGGAAGAGATGTGGGAAGAAAGATGAAACCCTACCTGTCATTGTGTTTAAAGTTTATTTGGTAGCTGTAAGCTATGCTAGGTTGTGGGAACGGATATGTCTACAGCCCACAGGAGCCATCTGGTCAACCCGTACAGATGCTAGAGTTACCAGGAACTCTCTGCTTCCTGACATCACCACCTCACTGACTATGTAGCCCTGTCTGGTGATGCCACAAACCTGACATCTGTGAAGTTCAGGCAGTGGCAGGCATACAGCATGCAACTCCTCATGTTCGATGGGAAGAAAGAGAAGCAGGATTGTACCTGCTGTCATTGAGATGGGTGTCCCCAGATTGTTAGCTAGGTAGTGACCATTAACATTTTCAATTAAGAATCTACTCTGAACAGTTCCACTTCTTCTAAGTTTCCATTTTACCTGTACCTGAGACAGTTTACCTGGTTGAAAACCAAACTAATGGACTAAAAAAGTGCAAAAAGGAAGGAATTTGTGGTCTGTAGTGGTCCTGTAAGGAGTCATGTCATTATGACTATTTTGCAAGCCATTGCATGAATGAACTGGTTGGTGCAATATTTGTGAACGACAAGAGCTGTACATCCATATGGCTGGGTATTTAGGATGTAAATATGCAAAGAAACAGTCTTGTTCCTTTCGTAGGTCACAATATAATGAGGAAACGTGCAAGTAATCTCAGTGTTGTCTGATAGTGGATGTTCTAAATATGCAATGGAAGATTAGGAAAGGTATAAAAATCAGATTGGGGAGTGAGTCCTCAGAGTGGAGGAAATATGTCAGCTGAGCCCGGATGCCGGAGAAAGCAGCCCCTGAAGAAATGGGGCAGAGAAAGATGCCCATGGCCCATGGGGTGGGTAATGCAGAGGAAAGGCATGGACATGTGGGGAGGCTCACTTGGTTTAGGGTCACTTGCCTGAGGCTGGACGACAGGAAAAGGCAAATCGTGGCAACCATGACACAAGAGCCACATTCTGAAAGTTCAGTACCCTTGCTACGGAATTGCTTTGTTATTTTGGTGGTTCATGTTTTGGTTTATTTGGGGAATGGGTTTGAGCCTGTTTATATTTAAGAAAGGTCAACCCTGCTGGTGTTAAGGTGTTTTAAATTGAATGGGGCCAGGCTGGAGGCAGAAGGTCAATTTGGTGATGGTTCAGTATTCCTAGTGATAGAGGCTGCAGGGTGGCAGTGGGAATGAGAATAAAAAGGACACGGTAAGTTATTTGGATGGCAAACTAGTTATGAATTTTTAACACTGAAATGTGGCATTGAGAATGCTGGGGGTGTACGCAGGAGAAGGGCAGAGGGGTTGCCTGCCTTACTGCTGTACTTTGGGCATCAGCAGGACCCTCCACACAACGACTGTTATACACCAGGGTGAATGGGGTGTCTCTGGCTCCAGACAGGAGATGTCAGATTAAGGTGGAATCTGGTCCTGAGGGATGTCCATGTAAAGATGTCTGTTCATGAAACACTGAGATCCTTGGATATAGGAGACAAGTGAGGCAACTAGCTTTTGAGCCTGGTTGATGGTGAAGTGGGCAGGATTTGATGATTTGGTGAAGAAGAGTTGACTCTTAGGTTTGTTCATCGACAGAGCCCATGGGGAGGAAAAGGCAAAGACCAGGATTGTATAGTATTCTGATGTCTATAGTCTCTCTCGATTTATTTATTTTTTAAAAGATTTTATTCATTATTTTCAGAGAGAAGGGCAGGGAGAGAGTCAGAGACAGAGACAGAGATGGAGAGAGACGCATGGTTGCCTTTCACCTGCCTTATTCGCTGTGCTACCAGCCAGGACTATTCTCTTCATGTGCACCCAGATAGTAAGAAATACTTTGAAAACCTTGTGTTGAATAATCTTAGTGATCTTTGTGGAAAAGCTATTGTTAGGGACTAGTTATGAAAGCTAATTGATTACTTCAAAGTACACCCACTAAATCCTGAAGTGCATGCTACGAGTCACTGTATATCATGTAGACACCTTCACCTGAAGGAGATGGATTTATTTACAGAGGGGCTTTCAGAAACAATGAAAGGATGTTTTAAAATTTCACCAGTGTTTTCCATGGAAGCCGCTATCTTATAGATTTGTGAAATGTTTTAACAAGAATCCAGTCTAAAAATGAGGGACACTTCTATCTTTAAGTCTTATCATTTCTATTTGAAACATGAAACATCTATGAGCTCTGGATGGTGTGGCTCAGTGGATAGCGCCAGCCTGTGAACCCAAAGGTCACTGGTCCTAACCAGGTTGCAAGCCAGGTCTCCAGCCAGGTCCCCAGCTGGAGGCAGGTGAGAGGCAACCATATATCGATGCTTGTTTCCCTTTCTTCCTCCCTCCCTGCCCTTCTCTCTGAAAATAATGACTTTAAAAAAATTCAAACAAAAAACTATGAGTCATTTGTTGTGCATTATATTTATATTATTATATACACCATGTGTACATGTGCATATATTTTTGTATTTGTGTAGGTAAGTATGATGCATCTAATGAGTCAGCGTTTTTTGTTGTTGTTGTTGTTTTTAAGATTTTATTCATTATTTTTTTTGAGAGAAGGGCAGGGAGGGAGGCAGAGAGGGAGAGAAACATTGCTGTATGGTTGTCTTTCACCTGCCTCCAGGTGGGGACCTGGCTGGAGACCTGGCATGCAACCTGGTTATGTGCCCTGGCTGGGAATCGAACCAGCAACCCTTGAGTTCACAGCCCTGTGCTCAGCCCACTGAGCCACCCCAGGAGTCAGCCTTTTGCACACATGCAAACAAAGTCGTAAAATATTTTGACTGAGACACTGTCCCTTCTGCACTGACATAGTAAGAATTGCTCTTTAATTCGTATTTTGTAAGCCATGTTTTTGCTTGATCCTGCTTGAGTCTTACAAAAACATTTTGAGGTTGGAAGAAACATGATTATCACTTAGTTACTTTCTATGCCTGAGGAAATTCAAGCTGCTAGCGGTTGTGTATGCAGCTAAGGAGTGACAGAGCCAAGCCCCAGCCCCCAGGCGCTGAGCACAGACCATTGGCTCTTGCACTGTTTGTCATTGTCTGTTTAGACGATTCCAGACCCTCAACTAGTATTGTGTGGGGCCACGTGAAATGACTTAATAGATAAAAATGGGACGTTCACTCAGGGATTCTCTCCAACAAATCCTGTCCCAAGTTTTATAATTAGTTTAGAACGTGACAGATTTATTGGGGAAACAAATCCAACTCGGCTAGTGTGGCGTCCATCTGCCCTAATTGTTGTATGCACAATAGTCTCCAGCCCGGCCAGTCCTTCATTGGTTTCTCTTCGACCTTTAGTTTCAGTTGATATCGCCAGCCTCTAATTAAATGACATTTGACTAAATAACCTTTCTCTGGTGAGTAGGCTAATCTGTTTATCTGTACTTGGATATTGAGTTTTGAAAACGACGTTAGCTATTCATCTTAGGGTGGTGTGTTGGATAGTTTTTTAAGGGACCCTGTGGCTGACCTTCTAGACGTTATCAATCAGCCTTTGAGGAGCCCTCGCCCCACTCCATGGAGCCTCCGAACATCTCAGACTTAGAAGGCGGTCAACGTCTGTTGAGTATATGTGTAAATAATCAGAATACCTAAACCTCAAGAAAACATCCATTATTGTGCCCTCAGCAAGCTTGTTGGTGAAAGAGCAGCCAGAGTACCACCCTAGGCCTGGGTGTTAGTTATTTTATGTTTCCATTTTCTCACCTTGTATTTAAAAACGACAATGCACAAGGAGAACAGGTGTATCTTCTTTCTAAGGTAGTAAATGTCTGAGTAATAGTGCATTCTAGAATGAGCTGCTTTTCAGCTTTTTGTTTCTCCTTTGGGGCCACAGAGTTGCTTTGTAGGGTCGTAGCTCTGTGCCCTCCAGAGCAGCAGACAGACAAATGACACACACTCCTCCTGTGTCCATCGTGACCCAGGTCCCAGCAGCTTTCATATGCGCACACAGATTCTGTCGCATCTGCGTCAAAACTTAGCTCTTTACTAATTTCTGTTAACAGCCCAGTGATGCGCAGCATATTAAAAAAAGCTTCCTAGACCTGGCTGGTAGCACAGTGGTTAAGGTGCCGGCCTACGAACCCAAAGGTCACAGGTTTGATTCCCCAGCCAGGGCACATAACCAGGTTGCAAACCAGGTCTCCAGCCAGGTCTGTGGCTGGAGGCAGGTGAAAGGCAAACATACATTGATGTCTCTCTCCCTCTCTGCCTCTCTCCCTTCCCCTCTTTCTAAAAATAATGAAATAAAATCTTTAAAAAAAACAAAAAAACAAAAAAACACTTCCTGAACCTTAAGCCTGGGGGGAGTGCTGCCCCACATCCCCACTGTGCAAAGCCTCACGCGATGCCCTGCCCTGCCTCTGAGATGCTCCTTTCTGCCTCTGCCCGGCATCCAGCGTCTGGTTTGTGTGTGCGGAGGATTTAGTGATTATCTTTTATAACTTCGGTGTTGGTGAGGAAGAGGTACCTGACCCCACCTTCCACAAAGTCTACGAGACATTGCTTCTCCATGCATGACCCGTGGAAGGTTCTAGCGAGAGCTCCTTTTTCCATTTCATTCCATAACCAAACCATTTTCCACTACATCAAAAGCCTGGACAACGGTATTGTCACAGCCCCGTCCAGAGAGGGGGCGGTCCCAGAACTGGCTCTTTCGGTAATGGCGGCAACTGTCAGTTGCTTCCAACATCTCATCAGGCTGTACTTTCCATCAAAGTATCCTGTCACTCAACCATGGTAAAGGAAATAAAACCCATGAGTGGCAACACTAAACAAAATGCTGTCACTTATTCAAACTATTATCAGGCTTCTTTGAGCAACAGATCAAAGCTCCATGGGCTCTTTTCACGTTTGTTTGGCTTCCTTGATTTTCATGTTGGATAAGCACGAAATGGGGAGGGATGCTTTTGGTAGAGGAAGCTGATGGGTTTGACTGTGGGAAGCCTTAGGCAAGGTGCTCTTGCTTTGCAAAGTCTGTTGCCTTCCAGCAGAGAAGGCAGGTTGAACGAGAATCTGAGAGAATTAAAGGAAGCAGAAGATGACCGCCAAAACAGTATTTACTGTCAATTAGAAGATGCATTTTAAAACTTTTTTATCCTCAGAAATTAGGATACAATGAAAAACCTCTTCAAATGATGATACCTGGGTTTCTTTTACTTTTCTTTTTTGCATGGTAGTGAATGGTTATGGTGTACATGAGCTCAGACCATTGAAGATGTTGAAGATGAGGTAGCTTTTTAACATGGAAAGTTGTAGGCATGTACCCTACCACTTTCTGGGCCTTAGACCAGAGAGCAATAAGATCATGTGTGTGTGTGTGTGAAAGAGAGAGAGAGTAGCCTTACCAGAAGGTATGTCTATTGATCTTAGAGCGAAAGGAAGGGGGAGGGGAGAAACACTGATCGGTTGCCTCCCACACTTGCCTGACCATGGATTGAACCTGCAACTTTCTGCTGTAAGAGACAACATGCTCCAACCAGCTGAGCCACCCAGCCAGGGCAAATTAGTGGGTTTTGATAAGATCTTAGGACCATCATATAACACTCTGAATACTGTGTATTCATGATGTTGAAGGAAGGGAGACCAGTTAAGAGTCGACACATTTTTGTCAAGTACGATTGCTATGCTGTTAACGTGTGAGAAATAATGAAACCCAGATCTGGGGCTGTCACGGGTGAGGTGGAGACAAATGCCATCACGCTGTTAAGGTGGAGCAGTGGTAACTGATGACTGATTGTGGATGGGGTCAGAGGAAGACAGGGAGGGATCTGAAGCAAAAACTGAACAAATTGGCAGCTATAAACTCATATTCTGCCTTACTGAGGTTGGAGTTTTTATGTGAGGGGATGCAAGGATATGAAGATCTAGGTCATTCATCTGTTACAGAGGAAATAGTGGGGAAAACATGGTATAGGTAAGACTGGGTGGAAGACAGACTGTTGTTGGTGAGAACTAGGTTCAAGTCTATGTTATTGTGCAAGGTTGTTCAAGGTACTTAATCCCCTTAAAACATCATTTTTTTAGTGTATGAAATTAGGCCAATAATGCCTGCCACCGAAGTTTGTTAGAAAAATTAGTCTCTTCCACCACAGTGTCTGGCACATAATTACACACAATAAATATTAGCTCTCATTATTAGCTATCTGAATAAGAGAGCTAGGAAACAATACAAAAAGCAGGGAGACTAAGAGTTGGAATCGCACGTGTACAGCAAAGAAGTATTCGGTTACAGAAAGGAACGGAGCAGCTACGTCCTTGAACAGGAGAGGTGGGACTTGAGTTAGATGCGATCAGGCCCGCAGGAACATGTCATAGCTTCATCATGACTCAAGTGGTTCCACTTCACTGTGTGGTCGAGCACCAACTGCTCCCAGGATGACTAAGCCGCTGTGCCTGCTGATTGTTTTATAGTTGACACGTGACAACACACACTTATTTTGTTATGGGATTTCTTTCTGTATTGGAATTACCAAGTAATGTAAAAGAAGAGAGATTCGGTTGGCGCTCTGTGTACGTATTTTTTATTTTTATTGGTTCACAGGAAAGGAGGTTTTTGTTACTAGAAGCAACATAGAAAACACCCTGTCAAAGGCATGCCCTGCAGGTATATTTCTGTGCATTTATGTCCCTGGGTAGCAGCCTTCAACCAGGAAATTATCATCGTCCCAGTATTACTGCAGCGGAATAATATGTCTTAGCCACGTGTCTATAACGTGTCAGGATGAAATACAGAGAAAGCGTGTAACATTGAAAATCTCAGAGAAAGAGCAGATGGCCTTCTTAGGGTGCATATTTGTGAGTGGTACTTAGTAGAATTTGTTCATAATATACATTATAACTACGACAAATAATTCCTTTTAAATAAGTGCACATGTGCTAACATTGTGTTTAGATAGCTCATTACTTTGATGAACTCTGTAAAGGCACTTTGTGTATATTCCTGACATATATTTTTAAACCAAAGTGAATTACTTCTGTTATTTAACCAAATTACTACGGGCATATATAGGAAAGATAGATCCTCACTTGCAAGTGCCCTGAAATAATGTCTTAAGACCTCCCCCCCACCCCCAGATACCATAACAAAACAGGCTTTGAAATTATAGAAAAGAATGTTACAAAATAAATCTATGGGGTTTTCGGAGGATACCATCATCTGAACATATTCTGCAACAGTCCTGACTTGAGCAAGGTGACATGACCGCACAATTCTGCATGGGATTTTATCATGTTGTTGAATCTAAGGCATTATCATTTACCAATCGTCCACCTAGACCTCAGCTCCCATTTCCCGTGCAGGACCTGGAATGGCCAGGAGATCTGGGGCATGTGGATGGGTGGGTGTGGTTCACCCAAGTTGATTTAGAGGGTACGTGTATTATTGAGTTATCTGGGTGACTCCCTCGTCTGATCCATTTTGTAGATGAACAAACTGATGTTTTGAGAAGGTGCTAATTGTCTCAGGTCCTTCAGCTTTAGAGCAACGCCTTGGCACCAGCCTCCTTGTCCCCCTGATTCTTGTCCTTTGTCCCGATGCTTTGAACAGATGCCAACGGATGTCAGCATTACTCTGACTCGCTTTAGTGATTCTGATTGTGCTGACAAAAAGCTTGTGTTCTGCGCCCTGAGTCTCAGTTGTGGATTAAGGGGGAGCAGCGTGCTACTCTTCAATCCTCCTGTGAGAAGAAGGGACAGAGTCACACTATGAAATGAGTGTGGCTGTTCAGAAAATACTCGGAGAACTTACTGCATGTTCAAAATTGGACAGGATCTCATTAGTTTAAAAGCCAACCCGAATTTTGCAAGAAAATCCATCTTAAGCAAGGGCATTATGCATCCTCCCTGGCTGGTTCCGTAGGGCGGGGAGGCAGCCCCCTCTGCCCAGATGGTGCCCCCTGTGGGCAGCAGACCCACCTGTAAACACAGATGCCATCTAGGCCAGTCTCTCCCAGCTCCCCAGCGTTGGCCTCCCAGGTCTGCGACGGGAGCCCCCAGAGGGATGTCCTACCTCCTGTCTGCCAGTGGTTGGACTTGATCCGTGGTTGCCCATCCCTTCCACTTGACTCACATTCTCTCTTTTTTCTTCTTTCCCCATAGCTTTCCTAATTACATTCCATTTGTTTATGGAAACTCTTATCCTTAGGACATGAAATAGTGTAATCAAGATCGGCAGGGGCGGGGAGCAGAACTCGCAGTCAGGGTGGCTGCTGTGGGTGTCCGGGGACTCCTCAGGCCCTTGCTGTTCTCACGGATTTGCAAGTGGGATTTTGCTTTGGAGAAGAAACTGCATCTTAGTTTCTTCCCAGGTGACCCAAGGCGGAATGTGGTCTTCTTTCTTCCACCTGCACAGTAGATGGGACAGCCCGACGTTCCCGGAGTGTCTGTCCTGGGAACCGGGGTATGATCTCCACTTAGGCCAGACATGTTTTCCAGGTACGTCTTTTAAAATGGGTGCCTTTTCAGCAAATTATTGCCCAAGCTCTGCAGCCGTGCGGTTTCCCCCTTTCTCCTAGTTAACGAAACTTTTTATCCGCTGTCTTTCAAAACAAGGTCATCACTGAAAGGGAAGGATCTTTCCCTGGGCTCCTCTTGTCTGCCTTCTGCCTCTGGGTCTGTGGTCTGACGCCGGGTGGGGGACAGTGTGACCAGAAGAGCTTTTCAGAATAAAAAAGCCCAGGCCCAGGGACCCAGACTTTGTCTGAGATATTGTGCAGCCGATCTGGGCCTCACACCGTGGGAGTGAAGATGACTCACTCACCTGGGGCCAGCTAGGCAGGGTGAGGGGCTTGCGGGGGGAAATGCGCACAGATTTGGCCACTGGGCAGGGAAAAGGCTGATCTGCTTCTTTCTGTTCCCCAAGGAAGAGTGTCACAGGGAATCCTCCTCGCTCTCGGGACTGGTTCATTCCCAGGGTGGCATCCCAACATTAAAGTGTTTGGGAGCATGGAAGGAACAGAGTTCATCAGGTGTAGACGGGAGGAAACCTGCAACCTGCTGCCCAGGGTTATGTTTTATGCATTTTGCCATCTAAGTTTTTCCCTCAGCTGCTGCTGCTGCTTTACATGTGGGAGATGACATCTCTCACCCAGTGGTGTAACTGTGCCCCTCACTGTCCAGAGGTGCACCAGGCAGCCCCGCTCTGCTCCCGAGTTTGTCACCTGTGTGTGTTGCAGGTCTAGTGCGCAGGGGGCTGACTGAGACAGGGAGTTGCCGGCAGGGCGTTGGCTGGAATGGTTGTTGGGGGGCAACAGTTGGGGTAGGGGTGGCCCAGGGAAGGGGCTGAGCTGCAAGGCAGTTGGAACCTTGACCTTGGCTAACCTTTGGGGAGCTGTGGAGCTGGGGAGGCTTTTCAGGGTTGTCCTGAATTAGGGGAGGAGGGGAGTGAAAGCCCTCCGTCAGCTATTCGCTGGAGAGGGGTGGCCCAGGAAGGGACCCCTAAACCTTGCCCCCTTCTCTCCCTTCCCCCTCCTAGCTGATGGTGCTCCATGTGATCCCCGTATCTATGATTCTGCCCCCCTTCTGGTTGTTCACTTGGTCTGTTTTAGTTTTCGCTCTTGTGATTGATTCAGTTGTTGACAGTTGGGAGTTTGTTGTCATGTTAACGTTCAGAATTTTGATCTTCTTTTTCTTAAATAATTCCCTTTCACGTTTTGTATAATAATGGCTTGCTGATGATCTTTGTAACTACTGTGGTTTCTGTCTGGAATGCACAAGGCAAGAAGCCATCAAGAAATCATTTGCGGAGCCATTTTGCCATTGCCCATGACAACACTGCCCCAAGTGCTTTTTCTAAAGCACCGTGGGCAAAACACGCAAGTCCCAAAGCTGGCTTCTGCCAACTTGACTGCCTCTCTGGTGGCCAGCCTCCTCTGTTGACCCTGGTGACAGGACAGGGGGACAGGCTCAGACTAGGGGCCACCTAGAAGCATTGGCAAGAGTATTCATGTCAGGGTTTATCCGCCCACCCCGTGCTTAGCTGATGGGGTTAAGAGCAAGCTGGTTGGTTTTTAAGACTACAGGACTGTAGCTTTGTAACTGCGTTGCACATGAATTACTTAGATGAAATCATCCAGTTCCTATGTATTATCCTCATTATTGGGTTCAGCCAACATTGAATTACTCCATGCCAGGGTCTGGAGTGCTGCTGAGCCCCTCCTCTCAGTTCTTCCAAGTTCCTGGCCTGGAGGGATGGGCCCCACCCTTGGAGCGTCCTTGGAGCAGCACAGCTCTGCCCACTGAGATGGGCATTTTTTGATCAACCACCATTGAAAAAGCGAGATTAGAAGTTATGCTCCTGAGAGAAAAGGTTACAGTTTCCAGGGCTTTGACTTCTGATGGCTTCTGGGTGACCACTTGGAGATTAGAACTGAGCGACTCAGGCACTGCACTGGACCCTGAAGTAGACAATGCGACAGGCTCACAGTGACGTGGGCCCAGGAGGAGTTTTGTGCAGTGAAAATCTGAGTCAGGGCTGACTCAGTTGTTTGAACGTTGTGACTGTGGCCTGGGGACAGCTGCAGGGGGGGTGGGGGGGGGTGGGGTGGCGGAATGAAAGGAGTGCTGTGTGAGGCTTCTGAGTGGTGGTCACCTGCTCTGGAAGGAAAGATACACCTCTGAATGGGAGTAACTGCGCCCTAGGCAGTGAATGTAGGGCCTTTCCAAAGAAAAGCAAGATTATTCCCTTGTAAGGAATGCAGATAATTCTGTTGAGCCACTCCATGCACCTTACACATATAGATAGAAAGTTACACTTTACCAAATCTTTCCCTATGCATGGTTTCCTTTTATCCTCATGGCACCATTCAAGGCCAAGTGTGTTTGCAGAGGCTGCCCTGTAACAAACAGGTGGATGGGCTGGGATTTAAGAGGGAAAAGGCAGCTTGATAAGAAGCAGAGTGGAAAGTCGGTGGTCAGACCTCTAGTTCCTCAGCAGTGACCTAACAGCCAAAGCGACTAGGTATGAGTACGTTAGCTAAGACGGCAGGAGGAATGCTTAGTGTAACTGAGTGTGAGCTTTTTTGAGAATAAACACAATCTGAGTAGCTGTCGGTTACAATGACATAGAAATGAGATTTTCTTGGCCATTTTAACCTTACCTAAGCAATTTTTGAATTGGATTTTCTCCCTGTATTACTAGTCTCTGTGTAATAATACCTGTACTAGTATTTTTTTTTATTTTATTTTAAGCTTTTATTCAATATTTTTAGAGAGAGGGGAAGAGAGGGAGAAAGAAAGCATCAATGTATGGTTGCCTTTCACCTGCCTCTAGCTGGCTGGAGACCTGGCTGCAGCCTGGTTATGTGCCCTGACTGGGAATCGAACCAGCAACACTTGGGTTCACAGGCCCGTGCTCAGTCCACTAAGCCACCAGCCAGGGAACACCTGTACTTCTTAAATCACACTCTTCACCAAGGGGACTTAAAAGTAAACTGTTCCTTGACCCTGAACCACAATAATGTGATAAATTAGGAATACTTAAAACAGAAAAAACAATGACTCCTATCCTTGTTTATGTACAGAATATTTTTCAACAGCTTGATAATTACACAGTGTGTTGTGGCATGTGGAAAATATTTATTAATGAATGTAATGAGAAAAGAAAACTTGTAAGCTATATCTGTGTTCAAGTGGTTTTATTTCGGCTAATTATTGTTTAAACCTGCCTTCTGTATTTATTATTTTAACCTTGGAAAAGTTCAGTAAAAGTAATTGAATGAGCTCCAACAATGTGTAATATATTTTTAAATGTCAAAAATATCAGGATTCTATATTAGGTAAAACCATGATCAGAAATTCCCTTTAGGAATCCTTTGCTAATATTCAATAAAAATCATTCACAGGTTTATTAACATGCTCCTTGAAAGAGAATGTGTACATTTTTTACTCAGCCATCATTATTTTTGTATACACATGTAGTAATGGTATAGATTCTTATTTATATAATAATGCATTTTGCATTTTGCTTAATTCAAATGTCATTACAATGATAAATTGAATATTAAACTATAAATTTCCACCCTCATATATAGGTTAGTGAGGAATATCAGAGATGTTTTGTTCTTGTTGTTTAGTTTTACATTTTGGGGTCAAAGTTTCCATGATAAACATGTTATCTTTCTCAGTAGTTGCTTCTCATGTCTGGATTTGTTCTTTTTCATGACATGAAAGTTAGTGTTTTCAAAGGCAAAAACATTAAAAAGTACAATTCTGTTCTTGTGGTCATTTACCCTTATGAGCCACATTCTACTGCACCACCTCCAGTAGTGGCCACAGTTTTTCAGTCAAGTCCAAGTGCAGATATTTTTATCTCCATTTTACAGACAAGATTACTAGGAGTCAGAGAGTGAAAACCAGATCTTTAGTAAGATGGTAACAAGCAGAGTTGAAGATGTTCCTAGAAGGCAGACACCTTGATCAATAGACCTAGTTGATTTGTTTGTCTTAGTCTTTAGGCAGCTGAGGAATAGCCGCCATTTTCAGACTTTTCTTTTAAGCAGATGCAAGAACGAGCCTAGGTAGTTCATTCATTAGCATTAGGCCCTTGCTGATTAAGTACCTATAAGAGAGTTGTCAGAACTGCAGTGCGTTGATCTGTTTGTAGTTTCAGTCTTTATAATTTTAAATTAAAAAATGGTGGATAAAAATTAATCAAGCACATGTTGATTCTGTCATCCAGGGGCATCCAAGGGTCTATACAACCCTCCTGGAGAGACAGAGGGAGAGAGGGAGAGACTGTGTATGTGTGTGTGTGTGTGTGTGTGTGAGAGAGAGAGAGAGAGAGAGAGAGAGAGAGAAATAGAGAGAGAAATCATATCTGCCCCAATAGGGCTGTCTCCTGGGAACACAGGCATGTAAAGGTTCTGGTAAAAAACTGTGACAAGCATTACCCTGGGCAGACAGAACTAGTATGTGTTCCCCATTTGAGTAGTTCAGAGGAGTAGGGAGAATAAGTTAGAGATATAGGATGTATTATTTTTTTGTCTGTTTAGTTTGTTTCCTTTTTGCCTAATGCTGTTAAAACTTCAAAGGCTAGAAATTGAAATAAAACAAGCGTGAATGCTTTCCAAGTGGGTTACACATTTGCTAAATTTAATGCAATAAATTGTTTATTGGGAATGTGGACTCTGACGATCGTCATAGGAGTTTCTAAGTCAAAGAAGGGATTAGATATGAGAACGGTGAAAGCAGACTTTCAACATAAAGCAGAATTGAATGTGTTCTATTGTAGAAATTCAAACAGCATGCTCTAGGGGAAAGTGGGGGTTGTTAAGGCCTCAGTCCCAGGGAACTCGGCCATCACTGGCGTGCAGTAGGGGAAGGATAGGAGAGAACCTTTGGAAAGGGTAGAAAGCTTGTTGCTAATGCTCAGGAGCTGTGAACCCAGAGTGATGTCGCAGCCAGAAAAGAGAGCCCACAGACACACGGGGCCCCATGCTTAGAATTGGGGGTAAATTCACCGATGGTGAACCAATTAAATGTATTAGTTGAGGCTATGATATAATTTAATGTATACTTGAGGGAAGCAATAAAATATATTTGATGGGGGTCTGATATAATTTAATGCATATTTTAGGGAGATATTTTCAGCACAAGGAGAGCCCTGCCGACACGAGTAATTAAAGAAGAATAATTGGGCATTTTTTAACAGCCCAAGTGAAAGATTTTAAGATTCGGAATTAGGATTATAGTTCAGAGAAAATTAAAAGAAAGGGTTGCCATGGCAGATAATGGGTGGGTCTCCTGTCAAGCAGGCGCCATAATGAAATATGAAACGTACTATATTTTAGGCTCTGGGAAGTGTGTTTGTACCTGTGACCTGTGTGGATTCTGAAGAGTCCAACACAGTTGGATATTTCTTACTTTGTTACATACACAGTGCCGACATACATAGAGTGAGGTACAGGATTCGCGTAATGATTGTATTCCCTTCCCTTCCCTCACTTTTGATGACAATTAATAAAATTATGTATTTACTGTGGTGTTACAAATAGGTTGAAAAGGGTTAGGATCCCAGGCAGCACATGTGAATTTTTTCCAGTGATTAATGAACCAAGATTATTCTGTTGTTGCTTAGATGAATCACAAGATGTTTCTAAAGGGACTTGCAAGTGAAATAGGCAGAACATTGCGAGTTCTGCTCTGCCCCAAATATACAGATATTTGTTTTTGATGGTGCTTTTCATGTGTTATTTATTGATGTATTTGCCATGTTGTGAAATCATGGAATATTCAGAGCAGGATGGTAGATTTCCATTAACATCCTGGGTGTTGCTGCTCCTGTTAAGATCAGAAAAGTGTGCATAGGCTGGTGGATCAAATGCCTGAGTGCATCTGATAATCATGCACCCGTCTTAACGCTTCATGGTCCGCCATCCCTTTTCAGTGCACAAGCCTGTGCTCAACTTATAAGGACACTGCGCTTCAACTCAAAGCAACGCTCTGCTGGCAAATTTTGGCAGTGATTCCAAACCTAGTGATGGTCCTGGCTGGGGGCAGTGTCCTAGCTGGGGAGGATGTTCAAGTTCAAGGGCTCTGGAAACAGGTGTGTGTGTGTGTGTGTGAGAGAGAGAGAGAGAGAGAGGAGGAGGAGGGAGGGGAGGGAGGAAGAATGGGGCTGGGCAGTGGTGGAGAAGTCCTTGCCTCATTGGAGAAGCCTGGCACACAGCAGTCGGCTGACTAGTGCAACGAATCAGAAGCATTGGTTCTGAGTGGCAGTCCCTCATCAGATTTAGAGAGACAGCAGACTTTGCCTGAGCAGTGTGACCCGTGCATTACATGTTTGTCTGAATCTTCCTGAGCATTTCACAGCACGGGCAGCTGTAGCATGTGGCCGCTTCTAACCCAGAGAGGCACGGGTGGCAGTAGGGAACCCTAAGGAGAACGACTCTGAGGCATGTGGGCAGGGGTAGCGCTTGAGCTGTTGGCAGTGAAAACACCCGTCCTTACGTCCATCCATCATCTGCCTCTGTCTCTGGGCTCAAGTGTTTTGCTGTGTTGTTGTGGGTGGCAGGGTTCAGGGCTGTCACGGAATGGCACCAAGGGCCCTTCTGGTAAGTCCTACACTGTGCGATGGGACCTGTCTGAAGTGCTGAGTTTCTGTAAGTTTCGAGGACCTCTCAGGTTAGGGCAGGATGGATGTAATGGTCTATCCAGTGGGGAGATTCCACTGTAGCTGTGGCGGTCGGGCGTTCCACCAGCTTGTCGGGACTTGTAGTCCTGGGGCCACGAGGGCTGGCTGTGTGACCTCAGTTTCCTCATCTGTTAGTAGGGACAATAAAGTCGTAACGGGAGCACAAAGTGAGTTACTACTTAGAGGCCATTAAGAACAGTGCCTAGCCCAGAGGAAGCATGCAGAAATCCCAACTGAAATAATTCTCAGTTAGAATGGGCATGTAAGAGTAACCTGAGAGTGACTGAAGAAAATTAAGTGACTCTGTCATTTCAAGACAACAGTTTCTCCAAGTACTAGATAAGCATCCAGGACAGTGATCCACAACATCATTTCACATTGAGCAAACCCGAGTGATGGCTTGTGCTAAAAATTCCTTTCGTGTGTATTAGTTAGACCTAACTACTACATAAATATCTAGACTAAGAACTCCAGAAACCTATGGATGAATCAGATATTTGAATATTCTGAAATGGAGCGTGAAAAACCTATGGTACAAAGCAGTGTTCTCAGTGTCACTCCTCCTTCCTCACAAGGAAAATGCACCAGGCGTGCACATTCTGCAGACATTCCCCATATTTTTTAATTGTAGCTTTGTCTTTTAAAAAAATGAAACAGAGGTCTGTAGGGCAGTGAAAGAAAAAGCCTTTGTTATGTGGTAAATTGGGTTTTTGTATTCATATGCATTGAGTTCAGAATGGTGACAGTTCCAGGGAATGGGAGACTGTTACAATGACAGATGGAGTCCTAGATTTCGCAGGTTATGAAGTTCAGGAAAATGCGTAATTATTTCTGAATTTCCTGAGGTTCCTCTGTTCAACATATTGTCCTGACACTTGGAACGGACAGCTCCTGATAGGACACGCAAAGCAGGTGTGCTGCCCTGCTGAGAACATCTGGGTTAATCATGCAAATCGAATGCAGTTCTTGGTATTTCCAGAAAGGTTTCAGTTGAAGTCTCAGGCTCAAATTGATTGAGAATTCCAACTTCAGAGAGCACTGGAATTTTTTTCAGTTTCCGATTTTAAAGAATAGAACAGGATCTGGAGACCAATTTAGCGATGGGCATCCATCCATCATTGATCATGAAAAGGAGGGTGGGGTGGGAGGGAGGGCGGAGCAGCCTCACAGAAACGCAGTGATTTCTAAGTCTCAATAGCAGGGTAGGTCTCCATTTACAAGCGTTCTATCGCAAGTCCCTTTGTTTGGAACGAGACCAAATCAACCCATTCTCCATGTTTAGTGAATGTCTGCTCAATTCATGGAAGTGTCTAACCCTGGCAAGGACAGATCCCAGATACCCCACAAGTTCCTAACTTTGGGGGTGATGGGAGTGATAGAAAATACCTTTGGACGTGAGAATGTTTACAGGAAGAAAGGAAATCACCTTGGTCACCAGTGCAAGATGACACTTCCTAATAGCCTGTCCTCTGTGCACAGTAAGGGAGAGCCTGTCTTTCCAAGAACGATATAATTCTGTGTGCTGCTGCCCGACCTAAGAATTATTTTTACATATCCCCATATTGCTGACTCTCTTGTAAGTTAATGTCATCTCACATGAATTTTTCACCAGCTTCACTCTGATGTTGATAAAGGAGATGGTTCCATCAAATACATCTTGTCAGGAGAAGGGGCGAGTTCCATTTTCATTATTGATGAGAACACGGGAGACATTCATGCCACCAAGAGGCTGGACCGTGAAGAGCAGGCCTACTACACGCTGAGAGCCCAGGCACTGGACAGACTCACCAACAAGCCTGTGGAGCCTGAGTCTGAGTTTGTCATCAAGATTCAGGACATCAATGACAATGAACCCAAATTCTTGGATGGTCCCTACACTGCTGGCATTCCTGAAATGTCTCCTGTGGGTAAGTGAAGAATGCATGGCTCTTGCACTATCTGACTTTAGGGGGTTTGCATGTAAAGTTAAATCATCCTATGTCCTGAACACAAAATCACATTAGTATTTGTGTAACAGTGGCTGGTCAGGGTGAGGGCATTGTTGAAGACGTGTTAGTTAGCTAGAACTGAACTCCTATTCAACACATTGTTATTTTATTTTATGGAAAATTAGGGGGAGGTGCTTTCTTTTACACAGCTCTCTCAATGTCTTCAAGAAATCACTTAGTTTTTGCATTTCCTTTTTAATTTAAAATTGTAAAATGCTGTCCTAATATGCCAATGTTGAGGGTTCGATGCCCAATCAAGGTAAAAACAAGGATTAGCCAATGAATGCAAAAATGACCAGAACAACAAATTGATATCTCTCCCTCCTCCTTCCTCAGTCTCTTTAAAATCAATAAATACAAAATAAAATGTAAACACAATCATTTAAATGATGCCTAAGAAGTTAAAGAAAATCTTTGCTGACACACCCTTGCGATGATCTTTTATTTTCCTCTCATCTGGTAATAGGATAATGATGAACTATTCTAAGCAACTGGCTATGACCAAGGCATTGATGCGGCAGGTTGTCAGTGGCTAACGGGACTGTGCTTTGATCCGCTGGTCTCTTTCCTATATTCTTGAACCACCAATGTCTGTCTTCATGGCACCACTCATCTTTTTCTATTTTCTTGACTGCATGAACATTTTATTGAATTTGTAATAATGGGGAAGTGATCCTCAGTTTGAGATACATAAAGGAATGATGAAAGTTGTTTTGCTCCAAGGCCTTTTGACATTGCCCAGTTACTGGAAACGTAGAAAGTACTTCTAGTATATACTTGATATCAAATCATATTAAACTGTTTTAAATTTCATATGTGGTACCTTTGGAATAGCTTCAGCCAGTATGTAGTTTAAATATGGGTGATCTTATAAGACAAGAAAACATGATGGGGCTGGAGTAAGAGACCAGCAGCTTTATATGTTTATTTGCTGTTGATTTTAATATTGAAGGAGGAGGCTGACTTAAAATAATAGTTAAACCTGCATTTTAACACGTGAAAATGTTAGGCTTTTTTGGTTTACTTTCAATAAAGGTCATTTCATTCATTTCAAGATTCAATCAACAACACATCTACTATGCTGGGAAGTGGAATTGCAAAGATGTGTACTGTGGGCCCTTTAGGGGAAGTCAGAACTCAGTGACCCAAGATTTCTGTTCCTATTAGATAAGAGATGGAAATTTACTTGGGACACTATGGCTCTTGCAGTCAAAGGAATCCAAACAGAAAATGAGCTGGCAGAACTGACACCGTGGTCAGGAAAAATCTGACTCTGGTAGCTTCCTTGTAAGCATTTCTTTGACCAAACAAGCCTGGTTCACACTTTCTCTGTAGAGCCCACCTCTCCAGAACACTCCATGCTGTGGTCTCCTACCCGCAGTAAGAAAAACAACTGAGGCAATAACAGCAACAAGATTTTGGAAGTTTTAGGAAAAAAGAGAAAGTGGGCACTGACCTCCCCGGAACAGTATTGTTTAGTGAAACAGGAAGTTGTGAGGAGTGTTAGAGCAATTCCGTTTAACTCTTGTCATTTCCTTGGGCACTGTGGGAGCACACCATCGGCTTTTCTTGTCCTTTCTGGCCTGGACTAGAACATGCCTTGGATTAATGGGAGCCTTGTTTTAGTGGCTGAAGGGTGACCTGCTGCTTTGATGTCAGCTGTGTCACTGGGATACCATGCTGTGTGATTGTTATGCACCCATGCTAAGATACTTTAGATTTTTTTCCCAACAGTTTCAGACTCTTTAGAAAATGATTTTCAGATGTCTTCAGGATTTAATTGGCACTGAGACCACTAAGTTAATAATGACATATGAACTAAGAATGAAGTTGTACATCAAGTTGGTAGTATGGATTTTGAGTGAGTCACAGTTTATCAAAGTATTTCATTCTAACCAAGTAGTTATACTAACTGCTAATTAGTATGACATATATATATATAGCACAAGCTTTCCATGTTTTAATATTCAGGGCTACTGTTTCCATTACATGTTTACTAATTATAAGATTTAAAGCACATATAAGCCCTTAGGATTGCTTATTTATTGCCAGAAGACCATAGATAAGCATGGAAAATTTAAAGCTATTAGAGGATAGGTCCCTGGGTACATAGTAAATTAATGTACACTTCAGAAAAATAAATATTATATACAACCATACATCCTGAAGTATACATTTTATCATTTTGTTTACTGAAAGCTTTTTTTTCTACTGAAGTAGGAAATCAATACTAATATCACTAGAATGAATAAAACTGTAAGATGGTGCATTAGAGAGTATGGAAAACATCAATATCATTGATTCTAACATTTTAAAATAAATCAAAATTTAATTCTTAAAACAATTTTCAAATATACATTATTTGCTGTTTGGTTCTACCAGATAGCTGTCAAAAGAAAGAGAAAGAGGGAGGGAGAGAAAACAAGAAAAAAACCAATCTTCAGAATTAAAAAAAAAAAATGGTGCCATATATATTACTTCATAATTGCCACCTATTCTTAAAGAAACTGGAAGTGGTAAGGGAAATCATAATATGGAGTAGAGGATAGATTTATTACAAAATGGACATTAATGACTTATTTAAGGCATTTAGAAAGGGAGCTCTGTGTAGGAATATATCTAAAAGAAATGTTAGATGAAAATGTCACATTTTCAAGAAATTATTAGAACTAAACTTGAACCTTAGAAGAACCAGTAAAAGGGAATTGTCTTGTCCCTATCAACTAGGACATAATTGATAAAAGAATGTGTGCTTAATATATAAACTAATCAAACACCCCTAATATTTAAAATTTTTTAAAAATATTGTTTATTTTCTTTTAGAGAAAGGAAGGGAGAGAGAAAAAGAGGGAGAGAAATATCAATGTGTGGTTGGCTGTCATGTGCCCCCAACTGGGGACCTGGACCAAAAAAACCCAGGCAATGTGTCCTGACTAGGAATCGAAATGTTGACCCTTTGGTTCATAGGGTGGTGAGCCACATCAGCCAGGACCCTAATGTTTTTAGTATTGCATTCTGAATAGAAATAAAAAGAACAGAACACACTCAATGCTCTCCATGGGAATAACTGAATATGTTATAAAATGAAGAAGTGATTTGATATTCTAGCATATGAAATGTATAAAAACGGCTAATAATGCAACTACTAAAATTCTCATGTTTTTCCCCCTTGTAGGGGCTTGGCTGAAATGTTCATTTCAGGCTTTTGCTTCAAATCAATTAGGAGAAACAAATGAAAAAGAAATACAACTCATTCTGAAGAGAGAGGGTAGCCAACTAATTAATCTGATGTTCCTTATTCAGTGAATGAAGTTTCAGTTTCTGTTCAGCTTTGCTTAGCTGCTGCAGCCATGAGATCCCCTCAATGATTTGAGTGTCAAGATGCTCTTACTTGTCACGCCAGCTCCTGGACAGTGATTGAGACTTAGAGAGATTGCTCGTGATAAAAACTCGTTACCTCGCCCTGATGGATGAGACGCCAGAAATCTCAGTCCCATCCAATTCTGAGCCTTTCCAAGTCTAATGGGCATCATCAATCTCATATTTTTGCCAATCCATTTTCATGCCCCTTAAATATTTCCAAGGGCTTAATTAGCATTTATCATATTGCTGTCAAATTTTCCTATGCTTCGAAACAGGAAAAGCACAAAATTAAAAACAAATCTAACGTGCCAAGACCAGCTTTTGTGAGTCCCTGGGTGTGGTGGCATGAGGAGGTTTTTAATCCATTGGTTTCTGGGTTGGCATGTAGGGACCTCAGTGGTACAAGTGACAGCAACTGATGCCGATGATCCTACGTATGGCAACAGTGCCCGCGTGGTCTACAGCATTCTGCAAGGACAGCCATATTTCTCCGTGGAACCCAAGACAGGTAAAAATGGAAATGCGACACACTCCTTAGAAAGTCACCGTTTCAATCTTGGCCTAGAATTAATGTTAGTTATTTTTACTCAAAGGCACTGTTTTTTATCTTGGCATACATAGAATTAATATTATTTTTACTCAGTATAGCTGGCACTGCTAACATCTTTATGGTGCTTTTCTCCATATGTGTTCTGGGGTAACAGGTAACTTATTTATAAAGACAATAGCACCTTTTAAGAATATTATAGAAATATTTTTTAGTATTCCTACCTGTATATCTTTTATGTTAAAAACTCTTTCCACTGCTATCTCCTGACTGTGTATGCAATTCTTGATCATTCACCTTTAAGTTTAATGTTTGGTTGCTCTTCTTTAATTAATTCAGAGAGGAATTCTATACAGTGAGACTTAATTCTGGAGCAAAAATTCCCCTGCCAGCCCACAGAGGAAGTGGTGGCAGGTTCAGCTTATCCTCCCAGAGCCTGGCTTTCTCAGGCAAATGAGTGTAAAATAACAGGATGATGGTCTTCTCAATCTAAGACTCATTTAAATGACTCATTTTTCATTTTCAGAGGAAAAAATGGAGTTGCAAGACTATGTGGTTGAATGTGTGGCTATTTGGCTAGCTGTTGTGTTTTGCTTTTAAGCGGAAGTACTTTTCAGTCGGCATATGATTTGGAATGCTGTCTCAGTTATCAGATAATATTTTATCAGTTCTGCTCTTTGGCTCTATGTCGGGAAGAGGGGGCAGGTGTGAGCATGGGTGGGCACGTGCCCTGGATTCCATCCATCACTGTGAAAATCCAAAATTGCCTTATGTGTTGACAATTTTGTCCTTATCATAGAGAAGAAATCTTCAAATAGCCAAGTTTATGATTATAAATATATGATAGTACCTACGATTCTAAATGAATATGTTAATGCCAGTTACCCTGTTTTTCATGTTTTTCAAAAAAATGGCGATAGTAATTCATTCTCAAGTCACTGCAGGGGATAAAAATGTAAATGTCCTGAGAATGGCAGTTGCATTCGTGCATGAACACAGACGGGAATTTAATTCTAGCTTATCTTTCATTAGAAGTTTCAGAGACTGCATTGTGGGGTTTCCACCAGTGTAGCGGTAGAGTTGTGAAGCCACTGGGAAAGTCTAGTAGAGAAGAAATAAGTGAAACTACTCTAGCCTGTGAATATAGAAGGCTAGTGCTAGTGGTTGACAAAATGATAGACCTGAGAACTTAAATTCAGACGCCCACCCATTCCTTTACATATCTACTATCTGCAGCAAAGAAAGACATTGACAAGTCTTTGACAATCTGCTCACAAATTATACACGCATTATATAAGCTGTCTAAAGATAGCATGCATGGTACTAATTCCAAGGGTTAAATATTTTGCTTCTCTTAATGGGGGTTTGTGAGTGTAGCTTTGTTGTAAGCTAATAGGCTTTGCATGAGCCCTGTGTAGGTGATGCCTCTCTGGTTGACTAACTGGGCAATAGTCTGCAGCTTGGGATTGCATTATGGGTGCTTCAAACTTAATTTCCACTTCAGATTCTAAAGGATTGTGCATGACAGGAGATGAAGAAAGTTTAATTTCATTGTGTTCAGGGCTTGTAGTGTTGTAATCATTGGGACTGCTCTGTCTGTAATCATTAGTACATATGTGTTCTGGGAATTTTCCTCCTCTCTACTAATTCATACTATGGAGAATTCATGATTTATTCTCCGAAATGTATTTTTTTTTCTGACAAGAATGGAAACATTTCAGCTCTTTAAGGGCATGCAGGGTTGTAAATTAAATGTGAGTTAGGCTTCTTTCCTTGGAGTCAGTATTATTCTCACCTATTTGAGAAATAACATTATTTTCTTCATCTCCAAATCTAAGAGTTTTTGAGAAGAAAGTAAAATTTTTGATAGAAATAATTACTGAAAATATGCTAACTCAAGATGTTAAAAAAAAAAAAAATGGGCCAGAACATCACTATTAGTTTTTTAAAAACTTCTAATTACTTTAAAAAGAATATTATTAAATTTGTTATTAATAAAGATAATATTAATAACCACTGTTAGTTACTATATGTTAATTACATATCATTAACCCTTGCTAAATCTCCAGCCAAGCTCCTGGTCCATCATAGTAACGCCTGTAGGCCCAATGACCAGAGGGAGCTGTATTTTCTACCTTAAGTCCTCCATCTATTAACTAAGAATGTGAGTAGCTGTAAAACCCAATGTTGACAATTTACTGCAGCGAGTAGATAGAATGTCACTAGGAATGAGAAGACAATGCAGGAGTATGGGAATGGCTGAGAGTCCTATCATCTGCCTTCATAGGGCCCCACAATTTACCGACAGACTAAGGGTTAGTGCAATGTATGTGTTTACCTACTCTCTAAACCTGCAACAGGGAGATCACATTTTTTTGGCCTGTTTCACATGTGGCAGGTTAGCTACCTAATTTGCAATTCAGAAATGAAAATGAAGGCCTCTTGTTCTAAAAATGGTAGGATTTCAGTATGTTGCCAGCAAAGCCAACAACCAAGCCTGGGGACCAGTGTGACTGCACAGGTCACAAGGCCGTGAAGCCAGTCCTGGAAAATGGATTGCAAGTTAAATATCACGTAACACTTAGGAGCTTTTCTGTAGACACAGAGGGGCAGCTACATGGTACCTGCAATAAACGGGGGCTTGGGGAGCAAAAGTAGCAAAAGTACAGTTGTCCATATGGGAAATAACGTAATAAATAAGAATACCAGAATAAACTCCGTGTTTGGTGTACTCACAACTGGAAAGCTACTTTTGCCCCACCAGAGTGGTCCAAACTCGTTTTCCGAACAGGCCCTTCCATCGCACTACACTTGGGCATGGCACTCGGTGTGGCAGTCCCAGTGCAGGGCTTGCTGCAGCCCTCCTTACCAACTTCCCACTCTGGGACTCTTGGATGTCCCAGAAGCTTTCATCTTTACTATCATTGGCTCTTCTCCATCTTTTTGGGGTTCTATCTTATGTTTCACTTAAAGGTAGACAGGCCCAATAATACAAGGCTTAGATAGACAATTTAGAAATAAGTACAAATGATCAGGAAGAAGTTCACCTCATGCATCTAATGTATGTGGCACCCTCAGAGCACAGATACCATCACTGTCACAGTAATGTCATATTAGCCTGGGCATATGAGAGTCTGGACTCTTGAGACTGACACAGAGCGTGCATGAGCAGAATGAAGGCTCCAATGATTGTTTGGGTCCATATACGGGTGTGGCACACATGTAAATTCTTAGGAAGAGTGCGTGGTAACAGTACATGCATGCAAACAAACACACCCACACATATCATTGATGGCTGGCAGGACATGAGGGAATCATCTAAAAATTTATTTCTGTGTAAAAACTCCGCAGTTGTTGAACAATGAGTGTTAAGGTTCTACATAGAATGCTGTCTGTGAACATGGATCATAAATAAATGAAAAGTTCTGGGTTACTGGGTCAGCTGGAAAATTATTCAGAAAGCCTAAAATCTCATAGAATCGCTTCTAAAGAGCTACAGGATGTATTCCTCTCATTAGAGTAACGAAGATGATTGCTAATTGCAATGAAGTGTTAATATCATCCATATACTCTCACAGCACTGCAGGGATCTGACGAGTGTGACTGTCCTTCACCACTTGAGAGCCACCGTGTTAACGACTTGCTGTGTGGCTGTGTGGCTGTGTGGCTGTATAGGACACAGCAGAATGCGACCCTAATCCAGTATATGAAGCTTCTTTCCCCGAGGCAGTCAGTTTAGGCTTAAAAGCTAAAAGCTAGCAAAAGTCATAGCACTACCAATCTATCATTTTTTGCAAGTCCCTATTTAAATTCAATTCTCTCCCAATTATTTCATTCTTGTCAAAAATAGGTTTCATATGTGAGGTATTTAGAAATTACCTTTGTCATCTGCATTACTTTGCAAACCCTGTCATGATTTTTTGCTTTGGAAAAGTGTTATTTATAGGATCCCTTGTAAAGAGACAGTTACGGGTGTGAAAAATAAGTGAGTGACTTTGACTGCGGGAATTCTCTGCTAAATGTTCTGTAGTTCCCTCAATAATGATGCCACTGAGCCAGTCCTAGAGAGGACAAAGCTGCTGTGTCTTCTTGGCTGATGACTTGAGATGCTAAGAGCCTCTCCCCATCACAATAAATGTGCAGGGATGGAAACTCACAGATACTGCTACTGGAAGGAAAATGGAGAGAGTATAAATTAAAACTTAAAAAATGAATGTGCAGGAATTTTTTTTTTAAACTCAGTATTTTGCCATTTGGATGAAACATACATCTCCATCAGAATGTTGATGTTCAATGCTAAATGTATTTTTAAAAGCATTACAAAAATTTTGAAAAAGGATTTTAAAAATAGATGTAAATTCTAGAACTCCTAGACGAAGATTGTTTAAACTTGGTCACAGTGAGTGTTACTTTGGTCAGTGCTTGTTGGGTTACATGTAAGAGTTAACAGGAGTATTATAGAACAAATATGACATATTCATAGAGTCATCAGCATGTAAATAGCCAAAATAATTCAATGAGGGCATTATTTAGAGCCTCCCTCTGACACTGTGATTATAGCAACAGTGTCCAACACAATTAGTATGTTAGAATAAGTGATTGTTAAAACAGCGATAAGAAATCCAGGTCTACTCAAAGTATAAGTTAAATGCTTAAAATATTGATTGTGTGTGTTTCTGTTTGAATGCCACTGCTCCTACCTGACCAAAAATGTGGTTTCTTGAATGTTATCTAACTTGGAATCTTAGGAACCAATAATGCATAGCTTAAATTTTTCTTAAATATTGAAAAAATTTTCTTATCTGTTTCCCATCTCTAGAGTAGTTCCCAACCTAGAGAATATTGTGGAGTAGTGGGCAGGGCTAAAGTAGTATAACTGAGGCTTGGAACTTATCCTTAGAGCTAAAATGTAAGACATAGACTGTTATTATATATGTCCTTTGAAGAATCAGCCTTTATACCACTACACATGAAATTTTAAACATTTTGGTGGTCCTGAAGTTATTTTTATGCTGATCATTTTTATTCAAATTTGTATGTAATTATTTTCTTCCCAAAAATCCATCCTCTATCAAAAAGCCCAGTTTCTCTTTTGTAAAGTCCATGATACCAGACTTCCTCTACCTGAGGCCTGCATCAGGAGGATTTAAATGGTCACTATCTCCTAAAATTAAGAATCTGTTTACTAAAATAGATTGGACATTTTTCAAGCTAAGTCAACATTGAGCATTGTCTTTGTTGGAAAAATGGAAGTGCAAGAAATGATTAAATACAGTCTAGGTTCCTTATATTAAATTAGTAAAGATGACCTCATGTTGCTGGTTTCAAGGTCTATAGACTATTATTAAATAAATACCTTTTCATTCATATTTTCTTGATGTATATATACTAGGCATATATGTCATTTTGTATATTTATATACAACATAGTTAAAACTAAATTTCTTCCCATAATTAGATATTGCCTAATACACTTACATAATAAATTATATAGTTATTAACATACAATAATGAATTCATGGCAACAGTAATTATTGAGTCATTTCCCCAACAAGCAATGTGGAATTCTGAAATCAATCTGTCATACTCCGAAAGTATTAAGGGCTGTCAATATTTAATGCAGTTGATTAGAAACAACAGCCAAGCATGCCAATATTTTTTGTGCTGTTGATTTCCATTAGCACAGTCATTCCCATCTGCAGTGGATTTCTTAAGCCCTTAGGTTACAACATATGATCACACACAGCATCATAGCCACAGTTGGAAATGGTGTTTTGCTTTTGAAATATAAACCACCCATTCTTTTTTCTCATTTTTGGGGGTAGAGAATTCCTATTATTTTGTCAAAAAATGAGATAGTAGGGACAGTAGCTGAAAGAGGTTCACATCACTGGGAATTCAGTGTTGGGAAGGGTGAAAGAGGAGAAAAGGAGATGTTCATTGGCATCACCTTGTACACGCAACTGCCCGTTATTCTAGATAAGACATCAGTTTTGTTTATTTGCATCTTGGTGTTTCCTGACCTGAATTTCCATAAAACTTGAAGGGAGTCCTCTCTCCTACATTATAGCATGTTTCTGTGTTTTGTACTATTGTACATAATTATCATGCCCTTTTGGTCGTCAAGACACATTCAGATGACTTACAACAAACAAAACATGGAAAGACAGCATCTCAAGAGGGCCTTGCTGCCTATGTCAGTGTTCTTGGCCAGTGTGAATTCCGTGAATCACGGAGCATTTTACTGGGATTTGAAATTTTACAGGAGTCGTGAAGACCGCCCTTCCAAACATGGATAGAGAGGCTAAAGACCAGTATTTGCTTGTTATTCAGGCAAAGGATATGGTTGGTCAAAACGGAGGACTCTCTGGGACCACTTCTGTCACCGTGACCCTCACTGATGTCAACGACAACCCACCTCGCTTTCCTCGAAGTATGTAAGCTATTTGGTTAAGTGTCACAGGTGGACTAACTCTCCTTGCCACCCTATCAAAATGTCTTTCAACAGCAGTTGTTTTTTCAAATTCTCAAACAAACAGTTCTCTTCCTGCTGTCTCCCACAATTTTGTTGTACTGGGCATGATTTTAAATCAGCAGTATAGATCATGGAAAGATATGGAAAATAAATAGAAGTAAGCGTATATGTTATTTCTTAAAAATATACGGTTTTTCCTATTTATATTATTTGAATACTAGACAATTATGTTTGTTTATATATTAACACTTTATTTTAAGACTTTTTAACATTCTGTCACATGGTTGTTGCAATGGATAGTATAAAATAATGTTTTATTTAAACCAACATAGGGGAGTACTGAACCTTTCATTTTTTATTGCACCTTTTTAACCAGTTCATGCACGTTGAACATTACTTTAGAGTTCTGCCACATCTTTCATGTTCAAACATTCGGTGTTGCAAACAGAAATCAATCGAAGGAACCAGAAAACCACATGCCCTCAATTTAGTTTCTTTGACCAAAGTGGCTTTTGACTTGACCAAGAATAAGGTAGGAAAAAAATTTTGTAGAGATGTCCTGATTGTAAAAAGTATTTTCATCTCAAAAAAAGTTGCCTTCACCCCCCCTTCTTCTTCTTCTTCTTCTTTTTTTTTTTTTTATAAGCTCAAGAATGTAAGGAAATTGTGCAGACTAAAATGTCTCTAAAATGCTTACTTGATAGAAATGGTGAGCCAAGTTCCCTCACAAACAGACCTTAGAATCGAATAATGTCTAACTAGGAAGATTTCTCTGCAGATATGAATGTGACTTTTTCTTTCAAGTACTGCTTCTTTAGATATTTCAGTTTCATTTTATGTATTTTAATATTTGAATTATACAGCAGTCATTTCAATACCCCCAGAAAACAAAAAGAACAACTCACAAAATTAAGCTTTTTGTTAAAAAGAAAAAACAAACAAACTGTCCTTAATTGTGCTCTTGATTGCTTTTAAAGGGTAAGGAGAGGATTATAGAATTAAAAAATACAAACAATAATGTAATTATATTGGGCTCCTAATAAATCTAATTGATTCTCTTTTCTTTGAGCCTACAGTGATGAAAAGTGATACTTAGAATGTTTGTGGTTTCAGTTGTCATGATTTGATAAGATAGGATGCAGCTTTTCTAACTTATTAATTAGATCTGCTCCTACTTATGAAAGTGAAGAACACCAAGGATGGGTCATTAGGTTTTTCATTTTTTTTTTGCTAGGATTTTTCTCTACCATTTATTACTATTCTAAACTCCAGAATTTTGGATTTTACTAGGACAGTTCTGGATATGTGAAAAGGGTTCCTCAAAATCAATAAGCATGTGTTGTAATTATTTCTTTAAAAATCAGAAACCACAAAATTTAGAAAATTGAAAAGAGCAATAATTCTCAGCCTAAAATGATTGTTTTGTATGGACTCATTTACCTTCTCAAAGAAATCCTTCTTCTCTGTGAGAAAGTGAATATTCAGCTCATTTGACAATTAAGGAAATTAAGGTGGAGGAAACAAAAAAGTAGATGATCAGAGAAAAATGGTTGAAGGAGCCTCGTGTTCTAGGAAGTTTCCTTCTTTCAAGAGAGAGTCCCTGCACTTCGTCTTTCTCCCCCCAATTTTTTTTTTGACTTGATGGATATTGAAAAGGAATGTTTACAAGAGAAAAAATATTAAAGAAAATGTATTCCCTTTTTTGCTTCCCTTTTCTCGTGTTCAAATAATATTACCTCTGTAATGGTACAATGGTACCATTGTACTCCATTAGAGCTGCATACAACCCACACATTTAATTCCCATCCTTAGTAAATTATGAACCAAAACAAAACTAAAATTATTCTTCATAAACTTCTTTGTCCATTTTCCTGAAACTTTGTTTAGTAAAAGAAACTTTTACATAAATTTCCGCATTAAGTCATCAGAACTATTGAGACTTGTATTTGTCAATTTAGAAGCCTTGGCTGTAACTATTTTTTAATATTTATATTAATTATAATTTAACTTTTGGCACTTGTACTATACACATGTGACTGTTTTACATATGATTTTTTTATATGAAGCAGCATATTTCCCGCCACCAGAAATACATTGTAGAAATGGAGATTCTTCTCTTCCTTTGCCCAAGCCATATGTTTCTGCTGACACAGATTGATTACCATCTAATCATCCCCAGAAATATCTTCTCTCATGTTGCCTTAGCGTCACCTTTATCAAAAGAGTAAAAACAAATTAACCAAAGAGGATGCAAAATAGCCAAATAGTTGCATTTTTTCCTTGCTTAGCTTGATGAAAGGTCTTGCTCATTTTTGTTTTGAATTTTAAAGGATCGTACCAATATAATGTCCCTGAGTCCTTGCCAGTAGCCTCTGTTGTGGCCAAGATCAAAGCCGCCGACGCAGACATAGGTGCTAATGCTGAGATGGAATACAGAATTGTGGATGGTGATGGACTGGGAATTTTCAAGATCTCCGTTGACAAAGATACGCAGGAAGGAATCATTACTATCCAGAAGGTAACACTTCTTTTATTTTTATTTTCTCTGTGACCACTTCACAGAGACTACTCTACTGAGAAGCCAAGTCTACTTTGATGGGAAAATGTATTAGATGAACTGAATGGCCATATGGAACCATCGTTATGTTAATTTTAGGAAGAAAGCTGTGCATTTATTTTTAGGTGTCATAATCTTGAGGAATCATGAATGATGTATAATCATGCTCCATCAATTCTATTCTCTGAGTAAATCCAGCCCTTATCTATAGCTCTGTACCCATAAAATGCAGTGGCAGATGTTTTAAGAATTTCAAGTAACCTGCGTGGAGGGATGACTATGCTTCTTCATTGACTATTTTGGTAATGAAACTTTAAAATGAACCAAAAGCTTTGGCAAGTAAACTGGCACCCCACATACAAGAACATAACATATCAATAAACTTGGATATAGAAAGCAAAACATTGAAACTTGCTCAATTACCAGTTTTGTTTTTTAATTTATACTAATTGAAATGCTTGATGAATTTATACAGAGAAGGTAAGTTGTAGAGCCTATCATAAGCCCTTCCATATAAATACAAAATCATTATCATATTTGCCATAATGTTTTTAAATTAGTTCCCAACACTGATTGTGTGTGGGGAAAATGAGCTATTGACTCTCGGCTCTGATTAGACATGGTCTTTGACAAACATTAAATTTTAAAAAGTGTCAAAAGAAATCATTAAAGAATATACACTTACTAGCTCTGATATTTGAAACACTAAAAATCGAAATATATGTGAAAACCCCACTCTGAAGAGGCTGGAACTTTATCCAGCCTGACAGTCCAGGTGTATAGCTCTGTAATTAACTCTTCTCAATATTTGACACATACCAAAAGAAGAAAGTTTATTTTAGTTGTTACAGGAAAACATATGCTTGATTTCAATCCAGTGGGCAAAACATTTCCACAATTACTTCCAGAGGACAGCTGCTATTTTAGCTCAGCTAGGGACAACATGTGTAAAAAAGTTATAATAACAAGGGTTGGCCAAATGTTGGCAAAATATTTTGTTTTGTCTCAAATAAAAGGAATGCAGTAAGATTTACTGTTGTTCAAAGATTTGAAAGATTCGTCTGAAATCAACATTTAAGAATGTTTAAAATATATGTGATATTATTATTTGGAGCATATACATATATTTCATACATTGTAATGTCATAGAATAAATAATTGGACAAATGTATGTTTAATATGAGATATTTGATTCAATATTAGGAAAAAAAATCCTTGATTCCTTACATTTGTCTTGATGTTTCAGAGAATTATTATAAAGAGAACTAGAAAACTGGATAAGAATTCATTTAATCTCAAAATATAAGACTCATGGAAAAATTACAAGGTAAAAAATAATTGTAACTTATAAAGATAGCAAATAATTATCAATGTCATAAACAGTAATTAATATTAGGCTTTATTTTGAGTAATAGAAGGGCTTTATCTTGGCTTTGTCAACAATCTCACAAAGGTATTATTACTGTAGCAAAAATAGGTAAACATAAAATGTCCAGCAAAAGAAGAAATTATTAAATAATTTATGATAGTGTCATAGATGTCAAAATAATGTGACATTTTCTTAGCATATTATTTGGAAAAGGATTGTACAAATGCTATATAAAAAAGCAGTATCTCTAATTTTATAATCTAAATTTTATGAAAATTGCATATTTATATTGAGTAAAACTTATATAAATAAAGTACATTTATATAGAGTTTTTCTTTGCATATAAATTATCTAAAAATGTTAACTAATTGTTTCTGGATCTTTCCTATTTTTCACATATAATATACAGTAGTAATTTTTACAATGACAGTGTTATTAGATTCATAAACATATTAAAAGGCAATCCAGAATTTATCTCAATAACACCTTTTATAATTTATTTTGAGCATTATTGTGGACAAAACTCTTACCTAATACTGAAATAAGTTACCAAGGTGTCAATGGGTTCCAGTTCAGTGTATTGTGGAAGAAGCTTTTTCAGGTACTAAAATTAAGACATCATCTTCTGTCTAATGAATTAAGATTAAATACCATTCAAAATCCTCTACACGTTTAGCTTAATGGGTTTTTACTTTTTCATATCAGAGATTTCTACCCATGCACAGCCACCTGAGTGATGTTTTGCACCTAATAAATTCTTATCAATTGGTAAAGATGTACCGATTATTATATGGAAACCTAGCAAAGTATTTTCATAATTTCTTATACTCAATAGAAGATCGAAGTCATATTAACTTCAACTGCTTGGCAACTGAAAACTTTTGTCTCCTCTAGTAGCTTCTAACTAGCTGTCTAGTTTTTGTTGGTTCTCCTCCTTTGCGTGTTTTCTTATAAAACGTCAATGATTGCTTTGGAATAATGAAGCTCACTCATGGCCAAGGAGAACCTTGAGAAACAATGATGGTGGAAAATTTTACAACTTTACTGCTGTGTCATAAATAACAAGTGAACTATTTAGTAATGAATAAAGCAAATTTTGCTCATTCTGAACCACTTACTGTACAGTGTAGAGCTGAGCCAATCATCTAGATATCAAGAATGAAAAACATTTAAGTTTTAAATGCTGGACTTGAAAAGAAATTCCTCAAAACCCTAGGTATTGGATCCTGACTTGATATTATCCAGTAAGTACTATTCTGAGTCTGGTAAACACTCTGTCATAAGAACAATAATTTAAGAAACAAGTAACAGTTTATTACTTTTGAGATGGTTGCTTAAATTTTTTCAACTTTGCTAATATGGAAGATCTGACATTTAAGTTTTATGTTTATGTGAAGGATAGATTTACCATTCGATTCAAAATGCAAAATAGTCTACAGTAACAGATAACATGATCCTAAGCAATACAGTTCTGCAAATTTTAGCTGTTATTAACTCTTTAGAATATGATGCATATGTATTGAGATAGTTTAACTGCAGCCTTGCTATTTGAAAAGGTAAAATGTGAACACACCTATGGTGTTTATAATATAAAGATAATACCTCAGCCCTGGCTGGTAGCACAGTGGTTAAGGTGCCGGCCTGCGAACCCAAAGGTCGCTGGTTCGATTCCCAGCCAGGGCACATAACCAGGTTGCAAACCAGGTCCCCAGTCAGGTCTGTGGCTGGAGGCAGGTGAAACGCAACCATACACTGATGTCTCTCTCCCTCTCTGCCTCTCTCCCTTCCCCTCTTTCTAAAAATAATGAAATAAAATCTTTAAAAAAACAAAAAAGATAATACCTCAAAGTTTTCTTCATGATAAAAACCTTTGTTGTTGGCCAATGTCACTTCACCTTGTCTTTTTCATACAATTCTGAGTGATTCGTAGATATTGGGGTGATTGCCTGGTATACCCCAGCCTGATTTTTATTTCCAAAACTCACCCCCAAACTCATTTTTTAAAATTATGATTTTGCTTGGTTTGCTAATATATTCCTGTGCCTAACCAAAACACTTAGAATTCTCAGCAATTTTGAAGTAAACATAAATAAGAGGTTCCTGTAAGAATTGATTAGAAACAGTGGAAATGATACAGTATTTACTTTTCTCTGCAATTCAAGCTCAGTGATTGCTGAGTGTGTTTACTGGAAAAAGTTGTTTATGGCATTATAGATTCATCTAGTTTTTAGGTGGGAAACTATTGATCCATAAACTTCTCATTTACAAGAATTATTTTCTCAATTTGTTTTAAAAATACTCATATTTTATGTGCTTGTTCTCTTTAAAAACTTAAAGGCTTGTATTCCAATTTCTCACATGGACATCAAAGGAGTGTTGGATCTCTAGAACTATTTAAACTGGTATTTTCCAGGCACATATCCCACCGTTCCTCAGTTTCATTTATACTGCTTGGACACTAAGTCACGTCATTCCTAGAAGCAAGATGAATTTTCTTTCAGCTTTTCAAACCTTCCCTGCTCTGCTGCATGCCCGCTTTCTTTCTCCTAGGTCCAGAAAAGTGCTCCTGTTCTTCCTTCTTTAAACCAAATATGTAAATCAGGGAAGTAAATTTGTTTGTACAACTGTTTTCCCCTGTTCCAAGAAAGAGTGTGTTTTGTGGATGTTTCCCTTAAGTGATGGGAGCCTGGTCTCATACAAATGCAGTGACCTTGTCTCAGTTCCAGACCCTGGGGCTTTTTCATAGACTTTGCTGTGGCCATTCAGCCCAGGGTAAGTGTCCGAGGCTCCCTACAGGTATCCAGGAAACTGAGACCCCACCTGCCAGTCACCTGGTCTCTCAAAGACTTGAACATGGCCTGAGGAAGAAGTTGAATAGTGGACAGATCACTCTCTTCTCCATGTAGACAAGGAAAGGGATGTGTTCTCACAGGTCCATCTGTGCAGAGTCACCATATGAGATAAGTTCAGAGAGGTAGGAATGTCATGCGGAAGGGGATGCTGGCATCAGATGATGCCATGTAAGAGCAGGTGCTGCTTCATGCCTTGATACCTCCTTCCTTCACCAGGCCATGGTGAACAAACAGGGCCATGTAGGTATAATGATTTGTAAATAAGAATGGATTATAAACAATCATCCAAAGGTATTTTAGGTACATCTATAATAAAATAGACTACAAAGTAGAACATTATATTGCCTAATTTCTCTTGATCTCTTATTATTAGGACTCTAATCATTCTAATTTGGTTCACATATTTCAGTTCTTTTCAAAGGACTGTATTATAATGACTACCAATATTGCTTTAACATGTCATTTTTCTGGTTTGAGTCAAATAGCATACCTTTTGTTATTACACTTAAAACCTTAGAGTCCTTTGTACTTTCTTATCTTGCCCCTTCTTAATCCACAACACCCTTGGTTGTACATTTTCCTATTCTCTTTAGCATTAGCATAAGGCTGGTATCAGTGCTTCACTTGAAAACTATTTTTTTAATGGCTCCTGAGCATGTGAACTGTTTCTAGCTCCTCAATCCTTAAATCCATACTTTAAAAAAATGCTGTTCAGAATACCACACCATTTTAGTTTGATCATTTTAACCAGTTGGAAAATAATCTACCTTATATCAGGAAATATGAGAGACTCATAAGAGCAAATGAAAGGAAACAGTAAAATTATCAGAAATGGGGTTATATAACTTAGAATTTTCTAGAAGTATTCATTGAAGAAGTACTAGAATTAATGAAAGCTTTCAATAATGAGAGCTACAGAAGTAGTTTAAAATGGCTCGTTTCACAATAGTTCATGAGAACAGTTGACCTTGAGTTCAGCTACAAAGCTTCAACCCACTAGGAATTGTGGATGAACTGTCTATTTTTCTGTCCTCATTCCTGAAATTCTCCACTGAACAGCCATGTTCTCAGCTGGCTTCAAAAAAGCAACCTTTACCTCCAAGTGCAAGCACTTTTTCATCATGAAGCCAACAGTATCTCTAGCCTGTATTTCACAAGTGTCTGTGCTAATAGTTTTTCAACTAAATCTTCCCTGAGTATGGTGTCTCAGAATGAAGGACATCTGTCCCTAAGATTTTCTGATTTCTGACAGAATTACAACTGCTTATGGCCCGTAAGGATAGGATTTTGATTTCCAGAAAAAATATTTTCAGAGACTCCTTACAGCAAGTGGAGTTTGAAAAGAAAAAATGTATGAGTTTCATAAACTCTGTGCCCTTTCTGAATTCTGAAGCCGAATCACCAGGGCATTCTGACCAAAACCAAGGTATTTTGAAAAAACATGTAAATGTGTCCTTCTTCCATTGTTCCTGGGATATTTAAAAGGTTCATGGAGAAAAACAATAGGATGTATAAGCAGTCTGCAAAAATAAACCATTTGTTGATGGGGCTTCCAGTCTCTCCTACTTATGGGACAGCATTTTCAACATTTACACACTGCTGGCTCGTGGACAAGATTTGGTTGACAAACGTTCTTGTACTGATGATTCTGAATGTCTCTAAATAGCTCTTCACATCTGGATAATAGAGTTCCAATGTCCATGTAGATAGAGTCATTTCTCTGGAAATGTGGTTATTTTCTACCTGTGAATCTTGTTTGATAATCATCTACACTTATTTTCTATCTATTCTACAGTATAAGAAAATCTGAATCCATTGCTTTTTCATAAACCATGCACCATCATGGCTGTAATGAGATTTATTCTAGTTTGAGATAATTATTATCATATTTTGAAGCATTTATATATGCTATTCTTGGCATAAAGTGAACTTAAGATCAGGGAGAAAAATAAGGTCATTCTTTTTGTTCATTTTTTATTTTTGATAGTTTATTTTTTGATATATTTTTCTATTATCATTTATCCCTCTTATATTCTTTTCCACCTCCACAATCACTACAACTGTTGTCCATCTTTTTAAAGAAATATGTTAGAAAAAGGAAAACAAGTACAGAGTTGTGAAATATAACCTTTAGTTATGTTATTGTTCTAATATCTTATATAGAAAACATTTATTCATATTACTAAACATGCAGAATCCACAGGGTAAAAATAGCTATAAGTACTTTCATAGAGCTATTTTTTAAATAGTTTCATTACATTTTCTGTACATTAAGAATAAACATTATATAGTTTAAAGTGATGACCAAGCTACAGTTTAATAATGTTAAAACAATGTGCAAGCTATTTTAGTGGCCGTTTATGAATGATTTGATGATAGCATTTATAACCAGCTACATGGGGTGCCAAAATTTACAAAGTGTAACCCTAAATATCATCCAGTGTGCTTGAACACTATCTGTCTTCTCACCTTAAATTCTTTCTTTTTACCTTGCTAATAATTTTCAGTTTAGGAACTTGAGTCTTTTTCTCCTGTGAGAGGTGACAATCCTTCCTCTCCTGTACCTCAGTTTTCAACATAACATCTCAGTTGGGATTAACTGTGGAATTTGGAACTTCGCTTCTATAAAATACATTACCATAGAGTTTCAGCACAGTAAAAAAGTGAGCATTTTCAAAATGCATTTTCTTTAAAGTTGAAGTACACATCCAGTCTTCATGGGTGGCTCATTTTTTTAAAAGCATCTTCAGGTCAGTTGTGCTGTTCTCTCTTCAAGTTCCCCCTAGCCCTACCCTAACAAAGACTGAATGAAGTCAAAGCTGTCTGCCGATAGAGCCTTTCTGTGGGGGGACTGATAATGCGGGAGCCTCGCTCACTGTCGGACAGAAAGATTTAGAATGTGCAGTGCCCCGTCAACCTTCAACTCAACTGCACATGTTTTTGAGCTCTGGGGTTTCCTATCTGGTTATCAAAATGTGTCCTCCTCTACTGCTTGCAGTACTGAGGGCCTGATTCCCAGAGACAAGTATGTATTCCAGGATTTCATAAAATGCCACTGATATGTGGTGGAGGCACATGCAACCAACATTTCCAATAGATTTTTCTTCTTCTCATTACATTTTTCATTCAGAGGTTTTATTCAATTAATCCTGATACTGCGGATGCACATTTCTCAGCATGGAGCAAAGATATTTCTCTTACTAGACCAAAAAAGGCATAAAAGATTTGTATTATTTTAGCTTGAAAGGCTGGATCTGACAAGATTGATAGAGTAGTTCTCATTTGGCGAACTTACGAATTTCAGATTACATGTTCCAATTTAACCTATTGTTCTTTTGTAATATACAAGTAGGTCCTGATACCAGTTTAATCATTATGCACATATGTGCATGTATATACACTGTTATCTATGTATTTAAAGTTTAGAATTTGTTTGAATAGTAAAGATTAGATATAGATTTAGTGTCTTAAAAGGGAAATAATAAATCACTCTTTGAAGTAAGTTGATAATAATGTAAATGTCAATACATGATAGATTTCATCAAAGAGACCAACCAACCCTGCTTGCTTAAGAATATTTATTTTCTTTGATTTCTATAGTTGATCAGAGCAATACTGTCAGAATGTGGGTATGTCAAAGACATTTTCCAATGAACCATCATGATTTCATTTTACTTTTTGCTTGGTACAAGTTATATCTGTCTTTCTACCTAAATTCAAGAGGAAGTGTTCCTAGAAAGATACATTTCAGAAATAGATGAAAGAGGACTTAGTGACTGTGTAAGGAAAGTTGGAGAGAGACTATAAGGGCAAAATAAAAATTTCTAGTGTAACTAGAGGAATAATTGCATCATTTATTCATGATGGGTGTGAGGAGAAGATGATGTTTTGGAGGGTGTTCCACCTGAGGTACCTGTGGGACTGGGTAGGTATGTCTAGAAGGTCATAAATACATGTTTGTAGATCAGAGAGGTCTAGGGGACAGACTGATGTTTAGAAATCATATGTCCGTGCATGGCAATCAAAAGTAAGAAGACCATTGAGAACTCACATACAGCATGTCTATAAAGTGGGGAAAGAGTGTGTTAGATATTCCTTGGTGACAGAAAAACAAGTTTAGGGTAGAGAAAGATTCAGAGATGGAAAAACATTAGATTCTTCCAGGATGAAGGGGTTTTAATCGAGTTTTAAAAATACTGATCAATAAAGCAAATAAATACAAACTCACATTCAGATAAATAAGAGATATTGCGTATATTGATAATTATGGAGTGAGTCGATGGATACTAAAATCTCTGTTAGATAGTGAAGACAGTACATAACCTGAAAGGAAATGATTAGAAATATCAAGGGCCTGGAGTTCACAGAAATTTCCATGTCTAGATCTAACCTCTCCCCAACAATTTCATTTGCTCAAAGATATCATCAGTTGGGAGGTTATTGAGAGCAGCGGGATGTGCTTTGATCCAAAAGACAGATGGAATCTCCGGAGAAAGATGACAAACAGTCTCAGTTTTTTCGTACAAAGTCAACATTAAACATATGATGCTAAATAATTGGGCATGCTCACATGCATTTGTATGCACACATGCATACACCACATGCACACACCCACACACTGATGATAGCATGTCATGGCTAGAAGGCCCAAGGAAAGAATATTCAGGATTTAATTTGAATACATTCCTGAAACATCAACACAGCATTGACCGCAAGTGCAAGATGTAAAAGCAAGTCACTGAGCATATTTGGCTATGACCAAAAGTCAAGCTACATGGAGGGAAAACATGCAGTGCAATGATTTCATTAGATTCAAATTGTATTTATCTGATGTTGTACGATTGGAAAAGCTAAAAGTGGCAGTAGGAGCTATTATGATGCCGCTATTTGTGGTGATTATTTTTTTAATTCAAGAGATAAATATTATAAGCTGGCTTTCCAAAGACATGGGGAAATGGAAGAAAAAGACAGTCTTTCCTTTTGCTATGCTCATACTCTAGCAGGAAATAATAGCACCAGAAATAGTATAATGGTAACACAGCGAGTGTTTGTACAGTGAAGACTCTGTAAGTCACTGTTTCAGGTGCTTTACATTTATAAATGATTTATTGTGCCACTATGAGGTTGGTGAGGTAGGCAGGTACTCAACAGTAACAATGTCATACAATATCATGAGGCCTTAATTACTCTTAGAGACTAAAGAACTTGTTTTAGCAGAAAGGGAGGAGTGCATGGTGGGCAGACATGGTCTTGAGTTCACACAGTCTGTCCACCTCCAGATACACGTGCAATGTTGGCCTTTCACTGGGACTCTCTGCTATTTAATACTTAATAATTCCAACCTGGCATCCCTTTAAATGAATGTTAAAGATGTGTGTAAAACTCCCTGATCATAGTTAGCTCACAGTAAAGGAAGTTTTATTACTAAGTAAGGGGTAACCAGAACACCCCAAGATTTTAAGAAATGGCAGAAAAACTTGCATGAGAATGGAGAAGCAACAGGTGATATGAACCCTCAGCCACAAAGTGAGTATTTATAGTGTGTATTTATAGCTCACTTTGATTGCCCTGAGGGGGTGGGAGGGAGAGAGGGGAGCGTTAGTCTAGAAGGAGAAGCCTGCTGTTTTGTGCCCCTTAGACCAGAGGTCAGCAAATAACTCCTTGCCTGTTTTCGTAACTGCTGAAGAGCTGAGGATGGGTTGACATTTTTAAATGGTTGGGAAAATATCTAAAGAAGAACGTCGAGTGGTAGGGGAAAGTTGCATAGAGTTCAAGTCCCAGCGCCTGTGAGTACAGTGAGATTGGCACAAGGCCACGTGAGTTCATCTGCATGTGGCAGAATTTGTCGTATGTGGCCTGCGGGGCTTAATTATTGAAACTCTGGTCCTTAGTCACAGTGTTTAGCTTTTTAAGTCCTAGAGTTCATCATGCTCTGATGGCAAAAAAAATAATGCATCTGGAAAAGACCAAACATGCTACTTCCCTCTTCCAGTGTCTCTGGAATAGGTGTCACCTGGTTGGTGGAAGGGCACCTCCCAGCGGTCCCAGGGTGGCTCTGTGATGCACAGGTCTATGTGACTCACATCTGATTCCAGATCCTTATTAATCCCATATTGCTTGCTGTCGTGGGCAACAGCACTAATGGTGTTTGGGTTGAATTTCCAGTTGCCTATGAATTCCAGTGATGTGTAGGTTCATATATTGAACAGAACCTGTTTAAACCTTACCCATGTCTCCTTCCCTTTCCTATTTGTCCTCAATTGTCATTTTAACATTTTCCCCCATGTATAACCCTGTCCATTAAATCTAAGAGTTAGCTTTAGAATAGAAATGTATTGCTTATATGAAAATCAATAGGAGAAACAGCCGTTTTAAAAAAAAAAAAATTTTATTGTATCAGCCTTTTCTTCAATTAGCTTAACAATCCTATCCATCACACCACACCCCGATTTGGAAACTAGATGTCTGGCTGCTTCTGATTTGCTCTGAAAAGCATTTGGTGCAGCAATTCCTTTGGTCTGTAATTTTGATTCATGGCCCTTCATATGAATTCTTTTATTGCTCTATTTTCATAATAGCTTTCAGGCCGCCAATCATCATGCAGGATACTGTGTTCCTTGATGATTCAGTGGCATCCAGATGTCTGTACTTCATGTTGTTGCCTTTTAGAAATGTTAAAAACAAACAAGTTGCTTTAAAATAATTGCATGCACTGTGCAGTACGCTTTAAATTATTCTGTCACAAGCCAGTCAAACTTTACCTTGAGTACAGAAATACTCCTTATCCCTTTTGTAAACCCAAATAGCTATCTTAAAAGTTGTGGCAGTTTTCAATTATTTCAAAAGAAAATGGTGGGCAGGATTTTAAAAACATATTCTCCCTGGCTGGTGGCTCAGTGGTTAGGCACTGGCCTGTGAACCCAAGGGTATCTGCACTGGCCTGTGAACCCAAGGGTCACTGGTTCAATTCCCAGCCAGGGCACATAACCAGGTTGCAAGCCAGGTCTCCAGCCAGGTCCCCATCTGGAGGCAGGTGAAAGGCAACCGTACATTGATGTTTCTCTCCTTTTCTTCTCCCTCCCTGCCCTTCTCTCTAAAAATAATGAATAAAAACCTTTTAAAAATTATTTTAAAAAAATAAACATTCTATCATACACAGGTGCAGCATATGAGAGAGATCTTTAATATAATTTGTCAGTTTTATAAGTAATATAAGAGTGAACTAAATAGGCTAATACCCAAGATAGTTGTATGTTTAGAGTTTCTAGATAAATATATTTAGGTAACTATGAATGTTTTGTTTTATTCTTGGCAATACCCAAATTAAATATTGGAGTCCATGCATAGACCCTGATAATGCATAGACCCTGAAAATCTTGAACAAGAAAGTTGGGTTTTCTATAGAAAATTACCTGTGCCTTTTAAAAATACACCTGCTTGTGTCTCATCATGGGTCAGAATCTTGTAAGGGGCCACACACATGTTGAAAAGTACCCTGGGCTGGTCCTGATCTTTACCTTTGGCTGAGAACCACCGGGCCCTAAATACTTTTAGGTGAATAGACAAACCAAAAGGTAGCCCTGCAGACTTTTGAATCTGTTAATTAGGCACTGTTACAACGGGCACTGTCTACTGTTTTTGCATGAAAACTCAGACAAGAATTAAGCATTTTTTCCCTAGCAATTCTACGACATTATCTGTGGTCAAAAGAAACAATACACCTGACTGTTTCTTCCCCCACTTCCCACTTCAGCCTCAGTCTTGGAGACTAAGGTATAGATCAGTTTTCAGGACCGTATGGCCTGGATATCTGTGTCCTAGGTCTTGTTTCCTAATTAAACAAGAATTTATTGAGCCACTTCTGTGTAGCAAACTCGTAATAGGCATTGAGAATGCCCGTAATGAACCAAACAGTCTGGCGCTTACAATCTACTGGATGAGACCAGTACTAAGCAAATAAATATTTCAGTAAGTGCTTCCTGGTCTAGATCTCACAAACCTGTTTTGAGGATTGATTTATATATTTTTTCCTCAGGTGCAATCAGAGATGAGCCATGGAATCTCTTAATGTAAATATTTACGTGCAAACACACTGTGTAAACTTATATTTAATATATGTGTTGTGTTATATTTTATATAAGTAGTATACATATTGTATATATTGCATATATAACAGTGCATGCATGTGCAGTATGTATGCGGATATATTTACAGCCTTCGTTGTATTGTGATAACTATGTTTTATTCCTGTATTTCAATCAGCATCGCGCCCTTGTGGGATGAGGTGGAATGCATGTATACCTGTATGTGCTCAGAGACTCGGCCAGATTTGGATTACAGCTCTCAACATTACCTTTTAGCCTATTTTTCCTAGTGATTTTTTTTTGTTGTTGCTGTTAAATACTAACAAGTAAATTATGCTTCATATTTTATAGTACTTTGTTCAGTTTATTTATGTTCGGAAATTTTCGTTTTCCATCGTTCAATGTAGACTATTTTGGGACATGTTTTAGTGGTGAGAGAGATTGAAAACCACACACACAGAACTGGTGACTTGCATCCCTGGAAGAAAGAGAAGCACGTTACTGTGGGAAAACCTTCACCACATTGTGGATGTAATTCTTTTTTTGACATCTGGTACACTTCTTTCCCCTTACAACCTTTTGAAACTACCGTGTGGTGTGACTCGGGTCACTGTTTTGGAGGACAGTGTTAGCATGTTAATTCTCTGGAAAAGTTACAGAACAGACTTCCTGGAGTGTAACTGACCGCCATCTGCTATAGTGTGTGTCCTGGTGAAGGGGCACTGGTGTTTCTTAGAAAGGAACCGCTGTGTTGACAAATACTCAACAAATACTCGCCACACCGCTCAGCTGCTGGGTGGGGAGCATTTAGCAGCCCTGAGCCCTCAGGACTATAACGAAGTCCCCTCAAATCTATAAAACTGTGCTTCAGTGAGAGATTCAGTGGCAAGTTGCATTTCTCTTGGCTTTTAATGTACCCCAGGGGACAGAGCAATTAAATAACATGGCCGAAGACTTAGAACGTTGATGTCCCCATCCGAAAAATTTTTAAATGTTATCTGTTGCCTTTCAAATACTATTCTCAAGGCTTGCCTTTGACCATGCAATGCGTGGACACTGGAGTGGATTAAGTTAGTTCAAAAGCACTTACCATCATCTGTGAACCAGAAAAGCGGCAAGAATTCTGACTGGCATTGTTATTTATTACATTTGGATGCTGCTGGTGCATTTCTGTGGCTGAGTCCTGCCCATGCAGATTGACATTCATAAATGAAAAGGCTCTGCTTTTACTGACTACTTAATTGGTAATTTAATTTCCCTAATAACTATATTGCAGGAGCTGGATTTCGAAGCCAAAAGCAGTTACACGCTACGCATCGAAGCTGCAAACAAAGATGCCGACCCCCGCTTTCTGAGCTTGGGGCCGTTCAGCGATACTACGACCGTGAAGATCATCGTGGAGGATGTGGACGAGCCCCCCGTGTTCTCCTCCCCCTTGTACCCCATGGAGGTGTCGGAAGCCACCCAAGTTGGGAACATCATTGGCACTGTGGCGGCCCATGACCCGGACGCGTCCAACAGCCCCGTGAGGTAACAGCTCCTGGCTCTGCCTCTAGGCATCTTTCACGAGCCACTGCCATGTTAGGGTGCTTTTGGTTCTCAGCAAACAAAAACCACTTTTGTCTCTGTATTAAATTGTAGCAGGTGATATGAAACAGGATCAGAGCAACTCAACGTTTGATTCATTCCAAACGTGTCACCTGATCGTCCAAAGCCATTACCAGGTGGCAATATTCTGAGGTCTCCATTATTACCCATGAGTGATAACTGCTGATCCTATTCAGCCAGTTACCCTCAGCCCATTCACAGCAAACTGTGCTCAGAGGTGGCATGATGCATGTCCCAGTGATAGGGCACATGCATATGTTAGAAAATGAAGTCATAGGTAATTGAAATTAGGGGGGTATTGGTAAATCATTTTTTATTGGTCTATTTGGATAGTATATATTATTTCATTATTTCACTTATTAAAAGTGATACCTAATAAGTATATAAAGACTAATGTGAAATATCCATTCAGTCCTCCTGTACAGAAACTAGACACATTGTTATAACCGACTAATCTCTTTGGTACCTACAGGGTTTATTCCTAAAAGCATTTAAGTGTATCACAGTCTTCCATTTCATATTTTTTGCCCATAGTTTACAGTCTGAAGCCTACATGTCTGTTTTTGTGTATGCATGTCTTTGTGTACATATGATAAATTATGTCTTTCTAAGTGAATAGTATATACGCAGTATACTTGAAGTTACGTTGTATTATGCAGCTTCATTTGGGATCTTAAGATTTTTCAGTATGACAGTTTGGATTTGATTACATAGTCTATGAAGTACAAAAACCTATAAATGTTTTATATTCAGATATTTTCAGTTGATAAGCAGAGCCTTTTAGATTTAACATCCGTACTTAAAAATTCTGAGTGTTAAGCTAAATTCTGAGCTAAGTCTGCACATTGATTACAAAGTGTGATGGAAAATACCTGTAATTTAGGCATGGATTCTTAAGAAAAGCTCACAATTTTTATCTCCCTTAAACTAAAAATTATATATATATATATATATATATATTGTGTTCTTTTCTCTTTTTGTCTGACGTTAATATTTAGTAAAGAATTAGTATAGCTCTGGCTGGTAGCACAGTGGATAAGGTGCCGGCCTGTGAACCCAAAGGTCGCAGGTTCGATTCCCCAGCCAGGGCACATAACCAGGTTGCAAACCAGGTCTCCAGTCAGTTCTGTGGCTGAAGGCAGGTGAAAAGCAACCATACATTGATGTCTCTCTCCCTCTCTGCCTCTCTCCCTTCCCCCTCTTTCTAAAAATAATGAAATAAAAATCTTAAAAAACAAACAAACAAAAAAAAAAGAATTAGTATAAAATAATTGTTATTCCGAAACTGAACTCCTAGTCATTGTTTTCCTGTCTATATAAGACATTCAGACGACCTAGATGGATATGTTACTTTGAATGCAGTGACCAGAAGCCATTTTTCAGAATATGATCTTCTGTGCGTTAGGATGTTTGTGAGCTATAAATACACCAGATAGAGGAAACCTCCCCCCGTTCCCTGTTCCCGTCCAGCCTTCATTGCCAAAGCCAATTCCTGACGAGCACAGCTCCATCCATCAAGTCTTCCCGACTTTGGTTATAGCATCACACCTCTTGGTGGCATGTCGAGTGTCTTTCCCTCACAACCAACCACCACAGCACAATTGTGGCCACAGGTCAGGCCCTGGGGACAGTCTGCCGCCTTCGGTTATTTCAGTTCACGGGGAGGAAGACGTTGGGGACACAACTTAAGGAAATTTTGACTCATGGCATTCGGATTTTAATCTTGTTATGCTGTTAAAGCATGTTAGAGTATTATACTTTTTATAATATTTGCAACAGTATGATATCATAATATCTGGGGAAGAAGAAGTTTGGGGAGGCGCACTGGGCAGTGGCTGCAGGCAGGGTGAGTGAGTGCCCTGGAAGCACAGAGGCAGACGGGACAGAGGCTGACCTCTGGTGACAGGTGACCGTGATGGGTTCTGCAGAGCGCTGTGTCCTTCACGAAAGAGAAGCTGGCCTGCGACCTCTAGTGACCTCATTCTAATTGTCTTAAAACTAACACAAGGGGACTTAAAAGCTCAGGTTAGTTCTATCTTATGTCTTCAACCCTCTCAAATAGGGAGAGAGGGCCTTGGTTCAGAGCGAACTAAAATGTTAATTTTCTGTGACTGTTTCTTTTGCATTGGTAAAATTAATTTATTGGCTTACATTTAACAACTGAATTCTTGACACATTTATTTATTTGGATGAGCACAGCAAAGTCATTTCTAGCTAATGGTTTTCTGGATGTGTCTGTGGTGTATTTGTCCTGCCCTGTGCATTTATGATATCCTTTGATCCAGTCTCCCTTGGCCGCTGGTGAGTAGATGGGTCCTCCTGGGCATGCTCTGTAGGACGGGCCCTCTTCCCACACCCCTGTTTGCCGGGAGACCTAGACAATGTCACTGAGCCTGCTAAGTGCCATGTAACCCAGCAAAAAGGAAGCACAACCTTGCTCCTTGCGTTATCCTGCGTGTTTTGACGATTAAGCAAGACAGGCAAAGTAGCTGATGCTTTGAAACTGGGAACCGTGGCTTAAGTGTTAGGAAGAAGTATGAGTATGTGTTGCTGTTATAGCTTATTGTGCCTTTCATGCCATTTTTATTTCAGTAACATCAGGGAAAGGAGGCATTTTACCAGCAACCATATTGAAAATCCTTTTGTAGCCACATATGTTCCAATACATGGAAACTATGACATAGCTGTTTCACGGCCGCAAGCATGTGTTGGCATGTGGGCACTCAAGTACTGCTCACAGCTTAGACCCCTTCAGCAGATGCCAGTGCATGGGCGGGTAGCACAGCGCTTGGGGCCCAGCAAGAGTGTTGCCAGGGTTGAGATGGAACCGAAGATGTTAAATGATGAGGAGCTTTGTGCTCTTAAACCTTCAGAAAGATTGTAGTTCTCAGAGGAATAGAGAAGCAACCTTTATTTCATTGTAAATGTTTAAAGTTGGGCCGATAGTATTTGAATTATAAAGCAGTACGGGAAGTTGGGTAATTCCTATTTGAATGCATTCACATTCTTTGTTGTAGAACATGGAAACCGGGCATATGCCATTTATGTTTAGAATATTTTTTGATATGTGGAATAAGAGATTAAAATTCTAGAAAGAAATACACTGACTTGCCTCCGGCAAGGTAAAATTGAGATCCTCTTCCCTCCTAATCCCTGCCTTGTTTTAAATTTTAAAAATTCTAATTTTGGCACCAGTCAGATATTATTCCTAAGTCTTCTCTATGCATCTGCCCTTCTCTTATTTAAAAAACAAAACAAAACAAAACCAAAAAATGCCCAGGCTCCTTAGCCACTACAGAGCATTTGGATGGCTTAGAAGTATAGTGGCGATGGGGGCAGGGGTTGAATTAAACCCAGAGCCCAGTGATGAAATGTTATGTCCCTGTTATTATTACTTGCCCACCAGTTGGATGGGGGACCCCACCCAGCATGTCACATACACTCTGATTTCCTCTTTTCCAACATGGACACGAGAAGCCAAACTAAGTTATGCGATACCTGAGGTTACTTAACTAGTAAAAGGGGAACATTTTGAAAGCAATGTGGGTAATCGAGGGTCAGCATATTTCTGGCTTTTCTTAATTTTAATTTTTAAGTACTAGTTGTTTACCATTTTCTATCAGTTCTGGCCTTTAATACCAAATATCAGGCTTTATCTATTAAACTTGGGAGATTGTGTTCCGCTATTCCAGTCATCTTTCTATATGGTGGAAACTTCCCTTCCGTGTTTGTCATAAGTAAGCTGATGAAAACTGGAAGAGCAGCCCCAAGTCTAGGGGATGGTTCCACTCTCAGGTCCGCCTTGGTAGACGGGTCAGTGATGCCACACACTCGAGTGAAGGATCTGCTCCGTACACAATGTTGGGGAAAAATTGGCAGGAAAAGCAAAGATGAAGGAAACATTTCCTCTGGCCACAAGTAACTTACTATCTAGTGGAAAAAATAATTGATTCCATAGAAGTTAAACCCTACAAGAGGAAAAGTGCCAGAGCTGGAACATGGAGAGATGAGAGAAGTGCCCCTCAAGAGTTCACCAGACTTGAGACTTCATTAGAAGGAACTGTGGCGTAAGCAGGGGGTGACGATGGTGGCATTGGGCCCAGACAAGAAAACCTTATGCTAAGTCTGTTCATGTTTTATTTAGTTTTATCCCCAGAGTCTCGTGCTATACTATTAAATCAGCAAGTTTATTTCTGTGGGCAGCACAGCAAGCCCCAAGTCCCTAATGCTCAAAATAGCCAAGGAACCGCAATGTAACATTATCATAAGGGAGATCAGATGCGGAGAGGGGAGGGTGAGTAAAAATCAGTGAGGACCGTTTTCAGTATTTCTACCCATTTAAATGCAGAACTTTATTTTTTATGTTTAAGGATTTGGGGGTGATAATATTTACCAATGGGCTCTTTTTGCATTCCTGGTATAGTATGTGCTCAGATCAAAGGTGATAAAATAGTATCAGATAGAACATTATGCAGAGCGACTAGTATGAATGCATTTGGGCTGTTTAAATAATTCAGGGTTGAGTTTTTAAGTATCTTGTATGCATGCATATATTATTTTGATCTAAATTATTTGTGAGTATCTGGTCATTCTGAGAAATCTAGCAATTCAGGAACAAACAGAAACATAGGAGTTCATTCTAAAACAGCAGAAATCAAGTCCACAAGGAGAATATGAGCTGTAATCTATTTGAAAATGCTGCTCAATTTAATAAAATTATCATTAAATGTAAAACAGTATATCTTCAGATATAGTAAAAATTAAAAAAATATTTTCATTAGAATAGTGCATTTAATATCAAGATACTTTTCAAAATTGGTTAAGTAAGAAATTCCTAATTTATATGATTTTTTTTCATCATTTATTGTATTGCTAATAGACTTAGAGCAAAAATCTTCTGAGTTAGCTTTTTAGGAAGACTCCAGGTAAAATGAATTTATTGAAAATTACATTTCTTTTCTTTTGACCCTTGCAACATTTTCCCATTTAAAATGCTCATTGAAGTCTTACTAGACGAATACGAAATACATAAATTTTTGTGGCATGTTTTTTTCAATGTGAGGCTGAAAGATGAGGGAGATCATTATGTTTGTTGACGTTTTACTGGGTTGTAAGTATTCTTTAATTGCTGTCAGAAATGGACCATAGGTAACTGCAAAAAAGGAGAACTTTATTCACTGAGGATAGCTCACCAGGTTAAAAGTTGAATAGTTTTCCTAACAGAGCAGAGTAAGGTTTGTCTGTAAATCTGACTGGTAAAGAGCAGACAGCTTCTGCGGGGTGTGGCAGGGCATGGGCCAGTGTCAGCTGTTTCTTTCCTGGTGGCCTTGCGCTTAAGTGTCACGTTTCTTGTAAGGTTTCTTGGCTTCTCTTAGGGCATGCACCTGTCTCTTTAGTGAGAAGTTCTACGCATCTTGATTTTTAGTGCCATCAAGATTGCACGAAGTTGGGAAGATTTAAATCCCCAAAGGAAAATTGAGTTGCCATTATCAGAAGAAGGGGGTGAAGTTGTAAACAGGGACATCACCAAGCATCGAACTCAATAGTTTATGATGAAGGAATCTATTTCTCATTAAATTCCTATTAGCTGAGCATTATCATTCCTTTGTTGTAAACATGCTCCTAGTCACACAGTTTGAAAATGTGGTTCCAGGATTTTAAGGTCTGTGTCAAAACCTGTATACCCCTTAAAGCAACACACACATACACACGTACAGTATATTATATGCCGCACATCCAGACACAGATTTCTTAAGCAATTAAGGTTTCGACTTAAATGATTGAGCTACATCTGTTGTTCAGATTTGTCCATGATCCCATTGGTTTTTGCCATTTTGAGAGGACACATTTGTGTCCATCTCTCCCACTCACCTACTCCTTCTACTTGAGAACCTTGACCTGTGCATCAATCACTGGGCAACAAGAACACTAGTTGGGAATCGGGAAGGAAAAAGCATTTTAATTGCTCTCCATGGTTTGTCTCACAGCAGCAATGAAATAACAGGTGAGTTTGAGGGAATTCATTTTGTGGCAGATGGGCAGAATGCTGAGACAATGCAGATGTGGAAGATGAAGGACCAACCCTCTTGTTTTCTGGCTGGCCAAGTCATCTTACACAAGAACTTCAAGTCCAGGGTTAAAACTGGAACTAAGAAATAACCTTGCAAAACTGCCATTTTGCAGGTTAGGAAACAGAATACAGATGGGGACTGGAAAGCCCAGACTAGTGCTGTAGGTTATGGGCTACATATTATCCTTCCATTCCCAGTGTCTGGTTCATGGTGGTTCAGCACAAGAGCATGTAATGAATGACTTTAGCCAGATCCTACATACTGTGGGCTTTCCTTTTTCTTTTAAAGATTTTATTATTTTAGTGAGAGGGGAAGGGAGAGAGGCAGAGATGGAGAGAAACATCCATGTATGGTTACCTTTCACCTGCCTCCAGCTACAGACCTGGCTGGAGATCTGGCTTGCAACCTGGTTGTGTGTCCTGGCTGAGAATTGAACCAGAGACCTTTGGGTTCGAAGGCCGGCCAGGGCACTGCAGGCTTTCTTAACAAGGCATCATTTGTGAATGGCTTTCGGTTTCACATTTCGTTTGTTTAAATAAGTTATTTTAAAGGTTGAAAGTTGTGAGAGCTAAGGAACAGGGCGATCTAAATGTGGATCTTCCTACTGCAAGCTTTGAAGGATTTTAGCAACAGACTGCATTCTTGATACAGACCAAGAAGGGCTAATGTTTTTTCTTTTTGCAACAGAAATGGAAATAGAGCTACTGAAGAAGGGCCCATTACATGTGTTTGTTGTATTTTTAAGAGTAGCTTAATGAACTAAACTGTAGAGATTTTCATTTCAGAATTTTTCTTTTGTTGTGGCCGCCACTGGCCCGTAGGTACATCCTGATTTCCCTAAACTAAGTGCCCTAATTTTTTGTTTGGCCCTGGGGAAATTATAAAAAGTAGGCAGTGACTAACTGCTAATGTAGGACAGTTTCTCAGGCTGGGCGCTTTGGACATCTCTCAGCTTCCTCATCTTTCCTGATGAATAAATTTGAGCCCAGGGAGTTCCTATGGGGAGCCTGGTCAGCCTGCCGGGTTCTCTTAACGTCTAATCCTGTGGCTTCGTATTCACATTGTACAACTTCGTGTTATTTGTAGTGATACTTTTAGAAATTATTACTGGTGGGATTTAATAGAAACTTGATACTTCGGAAAGGGGGGCATGCATTGGAGGTAAAGAAATCTCTGAAAAGTAAGGGAGACTGGGTTGGCAAACGTTAAATAGTGTTAGCTTTTAGGATTGACTGTGTGCGTGTCTGATACTACCCATGGACTTTCTCCCTAATGCCATTATCCATTTCCATCAAAGTGATGTATGATGAAAGCCTATGGCCCAGGTGTTGCCTACTTCGGGCAGGAGTGCAATCCTTTGAGATGGCATTTCAGCGTCCAGTGTGAGCGCTGCAAGGGTGATGGAACTTGGGAGTGGAGTTAGAGGAAGAGGCACAGCAACAGCTTACAGCCCATGCCTCATGCAGGGTGTTGGCGAGGCTCTCTGTAAATAGAAGAGGCAGGACTCGTGACGGAATTGGGAAGGCTTGCTGCTCTGATGCTCAGGGATTGTCCTCAGGGAATTGTAGGACAAAATCATTGGCAAGGAGTAGCTACGTGAGGCAAGGCACAGAAATGATAGTTAGTCATCCAATAATTAGCTTAACAGGCCTAGGGTTTTAGAGAGGAGAGCAAGGTGGGGGAAAAGAAGAAGCTGGATTGTAGAACTGTAGGTGACAGAGATGAACAGCGCCTTTATAGACATAATGCAGTGCATTCTGGAAGATGGCTGAGACTGACTTGGTTCTGAATCTTGGCTCCATCAGCAGCCAACTGTGAGGCTGTGGAGTCCAGGACTGGAATACTGCAATGATGATGCCTGCTTGCCCTGGTTAGAATGGTGCTTGGCCAGGAGCAATGGAGCTTAACACTAATGACTCACTAATGAGAAGTCTGGAGCTGTGCACTCAAGGACCGATCACTTGGCAGGCTAATGCCATCGAAAGCCGTGGCTTCTCATATCACGCACGTATCACCTCACATTTACCAGATGGCTTTTGGATGCGTTCCCTTTGTGTTCCTGCCCCAGGTGGCACAGAGGAGAAGGCGCAAACATCACGGGCCAGCTGAATGAGCCACTTGCTCCTCTCCCAAGGAAGTTTTCAATGACACTCCACCCAACACCTTTCTTTTGTGTCTCATTTGTTAAAGCTTAATGCAAGGACATCAGATCTATAGGGAAGACTGGCTAACATTGTTTTTCAGATAGACACGTGGCATAAAAGCAAGGTTCTTTTAATAAGAGAGAATGGCTGTCAGGCTCTCATATACAAGTCTCTGTCATACATGACCTTACATAGTTGCTGAAAAATCAGAATAATCTCCTAACAGAAACCTACTGAACAAAAGGAACAAATGAGCAAGATAGAACCAGAAGCATGGAAACAAAAAAATATATTGACAATGACCAGAGGGGATAGGGACAAGGGGGGAAAGTAAGGAAAGGGTCTAGTCAAACTAGTATAAATGGCCCATGGGGGTTGGGGATGGACTAGGGAAGTGGGCAGTGGAGAGCAGCTGGGGACAAGGTTGGGTGGGGGGCGGATTGGGACACCTGTACTAGAAAGCAATAAAAAATATTTCACAATAAAACAAATATTCAACACATTCTGAAAATGAGGATCTTAGAAGGAGGAATAGTTGACTGAGGTTGGACCCTGAGATTTCACTGTCTGCACAAGAAACAGGGCCAAAGCTTGAAGGGCTGTTGCTGCAAAAACAATGGAAATGACTCTCTAATCGGTCACTCTAACATGGGGTGGGAGGGACCACGGGTTTTAGGCTGTAATTTGCAGAAGCTAGTGAAGGTAAGTTTGCTTCCTGATTAGAGAGACTCCAATCATTTCCTTTCCTGTTCTACCTCTGATTGTCCTTGGACCAGTGGTGCCCTCCCAAACTTCTTCAGAGCCTTCCCTCTCCTTTGGCTCAGTCACCCCCTCTTTTGATTTGAATTCACAGGCATTTCTTACCTTTCTAAAAGTGCCCATATTTTCTTGGTTAAGGGATTTTTTTTTTTTTTCTTTAGGTAAGTAGATCAGTCAGCTAATGCTTCATACATAAATGCTAGTATTTGCATGTTTGAGGGTTTGGTAGAAAATATAATCCCCATAATTGTGGGTGGTCCCAAGTCATTGTGATGAAAAAAGATGGAATAACCATCACAGCTGTTCTGGGCATCTAGTCTGCTCCTTTTTCTTGCTGAGGTCATCCATCTCTTCTCAGCCAGTACTTCATTCTCTCCTCACACCTGCCCTGACCTCCTTTTTCAGGCCCTCGGATAGAAATATATCCGTTTCTTCCTAATAGTTATTATAGGTGGCTATTTTTTAAACTTGTATTTATATACTGTATTTCCTGAAATAGAGGTGACATGCAGGTACTTACAACTCATTGATCATTGCATGAATAAAGAAATGGAGATAAGAGAGATGAATGTCAGGATAATTCACAAATTACCAAATTGTCTGTAAGCATGAATTCATTATTAATGTGGCAGGTTGTAGAGTCAGCAGGACTTGGTGATTGGCTATTCACTTAATAAAATAAATTTAGCAAATTATCATCAAACATAAATGTTGAGGGTTTCTTTTTGTTTGTTAACTGTTCAATTAGGTATTCAATTGACAGAAACACAGACTTGGAAAGATACTTCAACATCGATGCCAACAGTGGAGTGATTACAACCGCCAAGGCTTTGGACCGGGAGACAAATGCTGTTCATAATATCACAGTCCTTGCCATGGAGAGCCGTAAGTTGAAAGGTTTGAACTAAATTAGGATGGAAGACTTTGTAGAGAACGGAATGTCATGGTGTTATCATTTACACTCCAATTATATCAGATACTTCAGTTGAGCAAAAGATGGAAAATCTCTAACTGTAAGCTATGAAATAAAGGTATATTCGATATCCCAATACTTACAAGGTTAATGAAAGAGATGACTATAAAATAGTGGGTCCCAGTTACCTTCAGAGAGCATCTGGTGGTCTTGTGGACATATTTTAGATGCTGCAATAATTTATGCTGATGTGGCATTGGTCAGGTAGCTTACAGCAATTGGTAAACCAATCTTCCTACCTACCTAAGATACCCAGGTTTACACATTCTTATACTGAACTCATTTTAGCCCCCAATAAGAAACACAGTAGGTGCTGGCTGGCGGCACAGTGATAAGGCACCAGCCTGCAAACCCAAAGGTTGCTGGTTCAATTCCCAGCTAGGGCACATAACCAGGTTGCAAGCCAGGTGCCCAGCCAGGTATGTGGCTGGAGGCAGGTGAAAGGCAACCATACATGGATGTCTCCTTCCTTCCCCTCTCTCTAAAAATAATAAAATCTTTTAAAAAACCACATTAACAAAATAATGCATAGTTATAATGCATTGTTTTAATGCATTGCATTAAAGATAATATACTTGTATCTTCATACAAATGAGTTGTAGCATCAAAGAATATTGAAGTGTATGGTTCATATGTCATTTTTTCAACAATTTACTTACCAGAAATTAAAAACTATGGAGGTCTACTATCCGTATTCATATATAGATACAGCTGGTTATGTGATAATTTGAATCAAATTTTCTGTAGCTCGCTTTCAAGTCAATAAATGTTAAGATTCTAGATTTTATTTAAGGCCTCATCATTTTCCCCTTAGAATTGTACTTGGGATAGGCAAAACCATTTTAGTCAATTTTCACTGTTTTTAAGATGAGTTTCCCGAATAAAAGGAAACCTACAGGAAAAGTACTTGCACTGGATGAACAGCCGCAGAATAACATTTACTCTGACAGTAAATGACAAAACCTTTTCCTGCTGATTAGAGAATCCAACCCAAGTCGGAAGAGGCTTTGTGGCCATCACGATCCTGGACATCAATGACAATGCTCCCGAGTTCGCCACGGACTATGAGGCCACCGTCTGTGAGAACGCCCAGCCGGGCCAGGTCAGCCGAGCTGCCTCACGCTTCCCGCTTCCCGCTTCTTCCAAAGGCCCCCGCGGCCTTTGAAATTCGACCAGCTCTAAGATGAAACATAATCAGCATGTTTCAGCCAAATGAACACTGTGGATAGCCTAAACTGATATTAAAGGCCCTTTCAAATCATGGTTTAATTGGGATGATGAGACTCCCCCAGGAAGGAGGGTGTGCAGTGTAAGAGCCACAGCGAATGGTGCAGGGCTTCCTCTCCCTCAAGGTGCTGCTGGGTGTCCAACACTGCACAGCAGGGCCCAGTGCCTTGAAGTACTGAGAATTCGGTGCAGTTTAATCTCAGCGTGGTTTGTTCTGGGCACCCATGTTCTTCCACGTCTTGTGATCTTGACCGGGATGGTGTAATCAGTTGGGATGGCTTATTTCTGAGGTTCTTGAAGGTAAATTCAGACATGCATTTTGGAAAGAACATGGTTTGTTTTTCAGGGCCCCTTTTAGATTGAATTCCCCTTGGTGCATCTCCTCCTAACCCCAGGCTCATTCAGGAAGTTGGTACTTATTCCTAAGGGACGAGTCTTCTCTGCCCACTGACATGCCCTCTGCTCCCCACCCCCCACCCCTAGGTTATCCAGAAAATCAGCGCTGTGGATAAAGACGAGCCATCCAACGGGCACCAGTTTTTCTTCAGCCTCACCAGTGATGCAGCGAACAACCACAACTTCTCACTGCAGGACAACAAAGGTAAGATGTCACCATTGCCAGGGAGGAAGCAGCAGGTGCCCTATAGAAACGCAAGTGCTTTTGCTCGCAAAGTAATGCTGATTATGGGCTTTTATATAGCACATCAGCAGGGACATTAATTAAAGACCAATAAAGCCCCTATGGTAATTTTTATCTATGGATTTGCTGCCATGAAAAGCTGCTAAAGAATTTAGCCCTGCATCCAAATAGGGGAGAAGCCAGGTCCATCTCTCTCTGTCATTTCTTCTAGACATTTGCTGCCTTATTTACCAAATTCTTTAAATTTTCTGATCAGTTGAGGGCTAAATGTCTCAATCAGGACTAACCTACCAGGTGTGACTTGAGACATCAGGAAAATAGTAATTGTGCTAGACATAGCTCGACCTAAATCAATTTTGACTTAATATTTTCAATCTTAACATTAGTTACTCTTTTAACCTAAAAGTGATCCCTGTAAACAATAAAGAATATATTTTTGATGCAAAGAAATATAAAAAGAATTCCCTGTCATCCCAAATCTCATTCTTCTGCTTCAACTGTAATAACTAATCAATGTCCTAAGTGCCATGGTGGAAATATTTTTACAAACACTATAAGTAAATTCAGGTTTTGCTTAATTATACACATATAATATGCATATGGAATTGTAGACATGTAGACCACCACATATGCATAATTATAAGAACTTCAAGGGAAGCATGAGAACCTGCTATCTATTGTGTAAATTCAAATGTATCTATTCACATGGTTTTTATTCAGGGTATTTCAACAGAAGAGCACCTGCAACTAATATTTACATAAAAGTATTTGTCAACAAGACAAAATACAATTCTTTCAGACTGAATGTGTGAACCAGGTTTCAGGGGAAAAAGTAGAAATAGATTTGCTAGTCAATTACTGGCAGATCTAAGAAGTCCTGCTCTCAGAAGATGGACATTGTAAGTACTTTTTACCCAAAGCCACCACTTTGTAAAGTTCAGCAAACCCAACTTTGGCCTCAAAACTTCAATTTTTCTTTTTCCTGATTCCCATCTCTGCTCAATGAGAACACACTATCATAGCCCCTTAATCATAGAAAAGGCAGAAGAACATGGTTCATGTGAGTAATCCCAGTCTTTTGGACTTGATCACAGTTGGCAGGGACTGTGCTCAGCATATGTATTCCCCCAGCACAAGGAAGAGAATGTATGACTTTCTCAAGAAGAGTGTGAACATTTTCCCCATGTAGCAATGTCCAGTACCATCCTGGCCGCTGGGCAGCACATGTACTGAGGTGTCTGGACTTTTAGGGCCCAAATGAAAGATTTCCCTAAGTCAAGTCCGGAGCCTCCTACCTGGCACCTGGAAAGACAACATGTGGGGATAAACAGAGCATCGGTTCTTTTTTTTAGGATTTTATTTATTTTTAGAGAGAGGGGAAGGGAGGAAGAAAGATGGAGAGAAACATCAGCGTGTGGCTGCCTCTTGCATACCCTCAACTGGTTCAATTCCCAGTTGGGACACATACCCAGGTTGCAAGCCAGGTCTCCAGCCAGGTCTGTAGCTGGAGGCAGGTGACAGGCAACCATATGTTGATGCTTTTTTCCCTTTCTTCCTCCCTCCCTGCCCTTCTCTCTGAAAATAATGAGTACAATATATTTTTTTTTAAGATTTATTATTTTTAGAGAGCAGGGAAGTGAGAGGCAGAGAGGGAGAAAGACCTCCATGTATGGTTGCCTTTCACCTGCCTCCAGCTATGAATCTGGCTGGAGACCTGGTTATGTGCCCTGGCTGGGAATTGAACCAGTGACCTTTGGGTTCACAGACCGGCACCTTATCCACTGTGCCACCAGCCAGGGCCTGAATACAATTAAAAAAATAAAAAATAGTCGTCAGCTCCGCATTGTTTCTCCCAGACAACACAGCCTCGGTGGTCACCCGGAGAGCTGGCTTCCGCAGGCAGGAGCAGGCCGTGTACTACCTGCCGGTGTTCATCGTGGACAGCGGCTCGCCCTCGCTCAGCAGCACCAACACGCTCACCATCCGCGTGTGCGACTGCGACGCCGACGGGGTGGCGCAGACCTGCAACGCCGAGGCCTACGTGCTGCCGGCCGGACTCAGCACCGGCGCCCTGATCGCCATCCTCGCCTGCGTCTTGACCCTGCTGGGTAGGTCCTGTCCCCGCCGCAGGCGACGTGTCCGCCAGCGTTGTTCCCATGCGGTTTCCCTCACGTGCGGATTGGGGGCGCTCCTCTCAGATGAGGTTGAAGGTGGTTTCCGTAACGCTGTGCAAATGTTAAATAAAACATGGCCATGTCAGCAGTGCAGAACCTGTAATTCCTCTAGAGGAACGCACGTATTTAATCACGGTACTTTCCCGCGATTACTGTGTGCTGAAATTAGATTTATAACACCTATTAGAATTGCCGTTTTAATAAGAGATTATGCAGCATCCTTGTAAAAACTGGGTGACATCTGGGGGTGGGGGAGTGGGCACTGGTTTTATTCCTGGGCCACGTTCTCTGTCATCAATCGCGACACTTTTTACAGCAAGGATAACTAGTCCTTCTTGTTGCATCTGAGACTGTACCATGTGTTTCCTTGGTGGGTAGTAGAATTTGTCAATCCATTTATAGTACAGTTTTGTAGCAGCAGCAGTTAGCAATGGGAGTCGTCAATTGTAACGCTTAAAAGCAAATTTGTGGAGTTAGGAACACCTAGCTTCTCTGACTGCCTCCCACCTGCACTCCTTCTCCTCCAGGAGAGTGTTGAGTCTTCTAAGGCTGACTTCCTAATCGAAAAGGGACAAATAATAGGCCCAGGCTCATCAGGTTGTTGTAAAAATTGAGATAATTCATGTGCCTGCCGCTGAGTGAACATTTCATAAATTTTCAGTATTATCAACGAAGCAAGTTCTCAACCTCTTAAGCACCCTAACCCTTGCTTACTGATACACTGCTAAGAGCTCTCATAGAAAGTGGAAGTTGTTATCTTCAATAACTTCAGCTAATCAAACCTAAAATGGACGAAAATGCTTTTTCATCTGGTTTCGTACGAATGGCAGAAATTCATTAGAAATGGCACGCAGTTCCCAATGAAAGCCTGATCAGAACGTGAGGGACAAGAATACATTTTGAAACACTAGAAACCATTGAAAACGACTTTTCATTGTTCTACCAGGTTCCAAAACGTAATAGTAAAGATGTAAATTGCCTCTCTATTCTCTACTAGTTGAATAACCTAGAGAAGACAAGTAAAGATATTCCTTAGTATTTGAAATGGAATCTCCTGAGTTCAGGAAAAGTAGGGAGTGTGTTAATGACTCTTTCTGAACTTGACCAGTTCATCACAGAAAAGGAGTAAAACAAAATTGTAATCCTCAAAATTTCATCACATCCAACACTTAATTAACTTTTGACTTTCTTAAGGCTATTTAATGAAACTTGCTTATTTATTTATTTATTTTAGAAAATACTTTCACCTGTGACTTAGGGCGTCTTTGCAGTTTAGGCTGCTTGATGATTCTAATTAGTTAAGAGTCATTGCCTAGAGCTTCCTGAAAGTGTGAGTCCTGTTAAATTTTAATCTTCCATCTATGTGTATACACGTTAATGTGAGGTTGTAGATCGGGGGGGTTTTGGTCAAAATTTAGTTCAGCATGACTATTTTTGTTAAATTTGAACATTTTGCTTAACTAGATACCAGATTAGGAATGTCTCTCCAACTTCTAAGGATCGGGACTCTTTGATATTTCATTCGCTTTTTAAAGTTTCTGCAAGCTTACAGAAACATGAAACAGTCTGTTGTACTGAAATGCTGTGTGGAACCCAGGTCGTCCGTCTACAGTTTCCAGTTTCCTGGACGGACTCTGCCGGCTGACTGATGATCAGTCTGCTGAAGTGTTAGCCTTTCAGTTCTGAGTTGGGACTCTTGGTACCACCTCTCCGAAGTCTTTAGCAGATAATCAGGGCAGGTTCTTTGGGTCTCTCCCCTCTATTGCAGACGCTGGGTTGTCACAGCAGGTGTCGAAGCTAATGGGGCAATGCTTAGAGGGGGTGTGGTCAGGTGCCTGATACAGAGTGTGACTTCTAGGGTGCGAAAGACTCATTTTTTCCAACATCTCAGCAAGTGGCGAGGATCTTACTTCTAGACACTAGGGATCAAGATTTATAACTCAAACCTTTGAAGGCTTCTGAACAAATATTGCTAGAAAGAAGCAAGCAGAAGAGATGGGACTGGGGAAGAAGAACTTGAGAACTGGGTTAATTTAAGGGTGAAAGTAGAGAAGCCTCTTGCTTATGCCCAGTTTGTGTTTTTAGGGATGTGACCAATTAAAGCTGCTTGTGACATGACAGAGGAGGTGCTGATATTTCTAGAATGTTAATGCTGGAAGGCGCCATAGAAATCATTTGCAGCTCAGGCCCCTGCTTTGAAGGAAGACAGAGTGCAGTTGGTTTAAGAATTTCTAGGAGTTCATATAATAGATTATGGCCTTTATGACATAAAATTCCAAGTCTCCTTATGCTCAGTCACTGCTGTTGATTTAGGTATAAAGGGAATAGACCCTGACAATATAAAAGTCATTGGTCACATGTGATTCTTTCTCAAGATTTAATATTCATAGTATCTGAAGCTGGATTTGGGTCCCCATCTATGTCTATATTCTTCTTTGTGGATGGGCTCTCTTCTGATTTCTCCCTCATCTTCTTTGTCTAAATTACCACAACTGAATTGTCAGATGAAAGAGATGATCCAAAAATTAGAAGACAGGTTCCCTATGTTTGTATAAAGTACAACATGAAGTAGTGACATTATTACCATATTTAAATTCATATTAAGTCAATCAGATGCCTAAATTATTTTTCATATATTATAATTTCCCCAGTATTTGACAATAGGTTATTCTAATACATAGTCTAATACTTGAATATGTATTTTACATAGTCTAATACTTGAATATGTATTTTACCCTAACTCCAACACCAATTTCATTACACATTTTTCTCATGGTATAATAATTGTTGGTATATGCATTTATTTTTCAACCAGGCAGAAAGGATAATGTATCAGTTATTATTCATATAATTTTTTTAAATTATTACTTCAGTGGGTTTTAAGTAATCAAAATAGAATTTGTTTTTATAATATGGTTTGCATATTAAATATTGTACATTGATTCAGAGAATATTAGAGCTAGATTCTGTTAGTGTTTTGCAAAGGAGCTTTTCACTGCTCACTAAAACTGTCACCAACTTTGTTTTTGTCTTTATGTGGACCTTTATGTCAAGTAACTGAAGTCCTACAACGTTTGCGCCAACTCCTGGCTCTTCCGACACGCTTGGGATTAGGTAGTCCATCTTCAGGTTTATAAGGCTGGTGTGGGAGCCACTGCTGAGTGGCGGAATTCAGGGGCCTCCAGCCCTGCTGCCACTTGGGAAAGGTTCTGGTTACGGTGTGGGTTGTGGAGATTTCCAGGGAAGGTAGGGTGGAGAACGCAGTGTTAGCTGCTTTAGCGGAGAGTGACAGACTTGGCACTGCCCTGTGCCAGGCTAGCCAGGTGGAGGGAAGTGTCATGTCCACCAGTGCTTCTGACTCCAGAGGGAGTTCACCCCGACCCCTGCCCTCCAGGCGTCCCCTTCAGGTGAGTACATTTAATCCCTCCTCTTAGGACCCAGGAGAGTCTCAGACTGCTACCCGCATGCTGGCGTGTCCAGCAAGTGAGCTTGTGCGCAGGCCCTTCAAGAGGCTGGGTCTCCCTCCACCTCTCTCTCTGGGACACAATGCTGCCTGGTGTCCTGGGGACTCTTCTTCTTGGACAGGAGAGTCCTAGAGGGCTCAGGCCCTTCTCTCTGGAGGATCCGTCCTACTGGACATGGCTTCTTTTTGTGGTTATAGGAAACTCCTGTTCGGTTAGCCTCTGGGTGGTTCTCAGAGGTGGTTGCTCTGTATTTAGCTAGATGTATGGTGTGTTCATGGAACGATGTGAGTTGTGTCCACCTGCCCCGCTGTCTTGACCCAGTCCTCTGAAAGTTGCATGCGTACCTCTTCCTAAAATGTGGATCGGATACATAGAAGGCATGAGTGCCATACCTGTGCGATGAAGAGCCCCCTGGACAATTGGAATGTACTCAGTGGTGGAAGAGAGCATTTGAGTTTGTATCTATCTGTAAGTTGGAACTCCACTAAGCTGAGTTTTTTTTCCATTTCCTAAGATTATATAGAACATTAGGAATTTTTTGTGATTTTTCTGTTTAATTTCACTAGAAAATATATATGGCATAGGTTAAAAATTTTGTAATTATATTTTCAGATGAATATCTCTGGAGCCATATAAAAGCTCAAGAAAAAAAATGAGAATGTATTATTTTAAACTAATATAGAGAAAATACTACAGTAGAGATTAAGGATACTGTGTTACAATGGAGTTAAAATTTTAGTTTATATCAGTATCTAATTTACCTTTTTTTAAAGATATTATTCATTATTTTTGTAGAGAAGGTCAGGAAGGGAGGAAGAGAGGGAGAGAGACATCAGTGTATGGTTGCCTTTCACCTGTCTCCAGCTGGGGACCGGGTTGGAGACCTGGCTTACAACCTGGTTATGTGCCCTGGCTGGGAATCGAACGAGCGACCTTTGGGTTTGCAGGCTGTTGCCTTATCCACTGTGCCACCAGCCAGGGCTCTAATTTATCTTAATCACATACTTGCATTTTATCAATTGTAAATATTGACTTACCCTGTGACTAGAATACAGTGGATTCATATATGCACATTCAGATGTTGGCGCACCGTTACTGGGGATCTGCGTATGGCTCTCACTGTACTGCTGTCAGATGCAGACTAAATGACAAGTGGGCTTCTTTCATCCTTTAGACCGAAGCTTAGACATCATTTCCAATGACTTCCTTCTGTGATCATGAGGCTGAGTACCTCTCTCTTTCTCCTACCATTTCACTTTTCAAAATACAGTTTCTTCTTTGTTTGAAATACTTCACCTGTATCAAACAGACGGACATAAAATCCACCTGCAGTAGGTGGCAGGCTGTCGAAGCGTTTATTCATCCCATTGGTGGAACCAAAGCATCTTCCTTTCCATTAGTTTCAGATGTGCCACCCTGTTCCTGGGACATTGTTCTGGCGTCCCTTCACCTGTGGAGCTGATGCAGCCACCTGTGTCCCATCTTCCATGCGACTTCCTCAGGGGGAGGGTCCTTCACGCCATGATTTTTTATTGCAAAGCCTTTGTATTTCCTTTGGGCACAGGCCACAACTTGTAAATATGTCTGTTTGCTTTACACAAACATAAAAGCATCTTGAGAACAGTGATCCTAATTATAAAAAAAAAAAGCTATATTCTTAGGAAAAATATTTTGGGATGAATCTGGGTATTTATCACACTATTGTTTGTCCTACTGCATTGGTCATACATTTGAAGACCCTCAAAAATAGGCCATTCTCTTTTTCATTATTCTATCATCTAATAAGGGCATTATCCTGATCACATTGCTAGTGCATGGTAAAGTTTGTCTCCATGTGCCAGCTATGTGGCTCAAATTTAGAAGACCCGTAGGAATAGGAACTGAATTTTCTGGCTTTATTATAGAAGTTCACAATATATAACAATATTTAACAAAACTAGGTAATGCTGACAGGTATATCACAATTTAAGCATATTACATACACTGTAAACTCACTTAACCTTCATTAAGTTACTCTGGTGTAGCTCCTTTGAGATGTTTTATTTTTTATATCTCTTGGAGAGAAGAAACTGAGGCAGGTGGAGAGAAAAGACCTCACTAAGTAGGTCTTTTCTGTAACTAAGTAATAATTTTAGGAGTAGTTATGCAAATCAACAGGATCAAAGAGCAGCTAAGAGTTTAAAAATAGAACGTTATCAGAAGGCTAAGTTCTACTTGCACATTGATGTGTAATTATTTCTAATAAATTGCTGAAATTGTATACAGATTGTGCCAGCAGATTTTCATTTAGAAAGGTCATATTCAGTTACACCTTATAGAAGCAGTAATTGTAGTATAATTGCTGTTTCACTCTTCAAGATGCCATTTGGCAGTACAATTTTATAGTAGTATTCCTTAAGACCATATGCGATTATATTTCTTTGGGACAGGTGATCTAAACAGAAGATTCAGAAATACTGGGGAAAATTTATGGTGATTCACAAGTATGAACTACATATGCAATTTAAACTTTCCAAGTTCCCTCATTAGCAAAAATAAAAAAGTGAAATAAATGCTCAAGACATTTTGTTTAAAACAGTATAAGCAAAGTATTACCATTTTCACATGTACTCAGTAAAGAATATTTATGTACTTTATGGAAATTAAGTCTTCAGCATCACCTCTGTCCTCACTCTCAGAACATATCTTAGTTCAGAACAGCCTACTCACTTCACATGTAGCTACCACATTGGATAAGGAAAACTTAGACAAGTCGATAGTTCATGTAGACCATAAGAAAACAGTGTTCCTTTCCCTGGCTGGTGTGAATCAATGGATTTAGTGCTGGCCTATGAATCACAAGGTCACCAGTTCGATTCCCAGGCAGGGCACATGCCTGGGTTGCAGCCCAGGTCTCCGGTTGGGGGTATGGAAGAGGCAACTACACATGGATATTTCTCTCCTGCTCTTTCTCCCTTCCTCCCCCTCTCTCTAAAAATAAAATAAATACAATTTTTTTTAATGTTTCTTGATGAAGCCTGGCTCACCTCTCAAGTTTTCCCTCAATGTGAGACTCTCTCAAGCATCCTGACCAAAGCATACTTTCCATACATATTTTTGTGGCCTGTGCTATATTGCTGTATGATTGGATTTGTTATAGAAAGACTGTAGAGCAGAATAGTTAACTGATTTTTTTATACAAAATACTGAGCCTCTTAATGACCATATTTATTGTCTGCATTCTTATATCAAGTATTGTTCTTTGTGCTTAAGACACCTCTGTGCAGAGGAAAAACACTGCCTTTTAGGGCATATACTTTCAGCGAATCAGTATTCAGTAGAAGATATTGTTGAATTAAATGAAACTAAGGCTTCACCCTTTTGGTGGCAGCCTCTAAACAATGGGTTGAGGAAGTGATATTTAACAGGTATATATACCAAGCCTCGAAATTTGATCTCAAAGAACTTTTACAGAGGTTAGGATAGAAAAGACGTAGCTTTGAGAGTGGTGCACATGACTGAGCTGTTTTAAATGAACTCCAGACTCACCATCTGAAACATAAAAATGTAAACGTCTACATGAAGGGAAATTGTCCCTCCTTTTCAGTGGCTTTATCCAGCGGTACCATTTTGTGCATGTCCACACAATTGCACCTAGGTCTGGGTGCCAACTTTGGATTTTGAGACTTCTGACTTGTGCAAACACAGAAAATTCAGGGTGACAATGAGGCATGGAGCTGAGAACTAGGCTGTAAGTTATGTTCAAGCCAACCAGGATGACTTTCATTAAAGGATCTGCCATCTTCAAGGAAACACTTGGTGATCGAGTAGTGCAGAGAAGGCTTCTTCCTGCAGGAGCCAAGACTGCTGAGGACCAGCCCCTGGGAAGCTGGTTGGGAAAGCAGGACTGAAATACTCTGAACATGGCTCAGCAAAAACTAGGGTCCAGTCTTTGCATCTGGATATATAGCTGCTACAGACTATAGTGAGGTGGAGAATAAAGGGGGCCGCTAACTTATGGTACGGTAGGTGCTTTATATTTTTCTCCATCTTTTCTTTCTTGTACTTCTCCGAGCTTTGGGACAACAAGCATTGTTCCGAGTGTTTCTTTACCCCTTTACATGAACTGCTTTTGGGTGCACACTCTGTGTCTGAACTGCAGGAGGTTCCTCTCGACATGACTTGGCCAGTACCCAGCACTATTTCCTGTGTGTTGGGATTCTGGTGAAATGTTGACTTGAATATTATGAAACTGAATTCCAAAACCAGAAATTTTGGACATTATGTGTTCACTGCTGCAATAGCCTTCTCTTTCCTTCTTCCTCTCCTCAGTCCAATCAGGTGGGTTTTTCCTTTCTCTTTTTTCTCCCCAGGAAACAAATGTGATTGAATCATGTATTCCTTAGAAGCTGTCGGGTCTTGGGCCTGCAGGGTCCTTCTGGTGCCATGTCTCCAACCTTACCTCCTGCCTCGTGCTCTGTTCTCCAGCCAGGCTGGCTTCAGACCTTTGCTTGTTGGTTCCCTGAGCCAAGAATAATCCTTCTTATCCCTTCTGCACCTCCATCCCAGCCGTTAGTTAAGCCTTTGTCTGGACTTATTTTCCCTGATACGTGTCTTTCAAGATTGTGTTTCCCTCTTTGGAAAAATACGTTGTTGTCTTATTATTTAATACATGACTGACTGCCCCCATTTAATTGTAAGTCTATGAGGAAATGTATTATGCATGATTCTAGATGCAGCCTTATCTCATTGGACCTGATACACACACACATTTGTAAAATGGATCGATAGAACTAGGAACAACCAGCACAATGTATACATGCCACATGTCTAGGCTACAACTGGACCTACTTCTGTCTTCACTCAGAACTACAGTCCATGATAGGAAACACATGTGATAAAACTGCTTAAACTATATCGTCTTTTGCTTCCTTAGGCAGAATATATTCTTTTAATACAGGGATTATTTCCATAGACCCTGAAGAGCAGTTAATACTTATTCTACATGAAGGTAAAATTTATTTTTATACATGTTCAAGTATTTGAAAAAAAATTGTCTTCCAAGTTATTGACATGTTAAGTACTTCACATTTTTTAATGTTCAGGGAAGACTGAAGTAAAGCTACATAAGATACTAATATACTTAATTTGAATGTTACCTATGTGCTGAAACAGTTATGGGTGCTCTTCTGTTTCACCTTTACTGAACACTCTACTTGAGCACCAAAAGGCAAGTTTATCAGCAGGATGAAAATGTTTACAGAATATAAAATATAATTATGTGTACACACACACAGTTGACCCTTAAACCACACAGGGGTTAGGGGCCCAAGTGCCACCCCCACTGGGTGCTATTGAAAATCTATGTATAACTTTTGTCTCTCTAAAAACTTAATTGCTAATCATCTGCTGTTGACTGGAAGCCTTATACCAATAACATAAATCATCAGTTAACATGTATTTTATACATTCTATGTATTACATACTATGTACTTATAGTAAAGAAAGCCATGGGAAAATAATGTTAATGAAACCGTAAGAGAAAATACATTTACAGATACCTTAAGTTTATGCAGTTATGCAAATGAATCATCTTTCCATACCTACCTGCATCAATATTGTCTTACATGGTACAAAACGCTATAGAGTATTTAGGTATTACTAACCCTAGACATCAAAAATGAAAAGATAATGTGAAAAATAATTTACTTATTTACAGGTACAATGATTCCTGCATTGATCACTAAGAAGCAGCAATACGATTACATTATAGCAGCCCAGTGTAATAGGTATGATTGTTTCATGGTAGCCTAGTCAGTCATAAAATTCTTATGGTCTTGCGTATTACAGCCTGCTCATAATCCGGTATTGGAAAGATTGTTACGATTTTAAAAAACACTTACCTGCGATGGTAGGTTAATACACTGCTTTCCCAATTATGGAGAGGCATACTGTGACAGTAATATAATTTTCTAAAAGCAAAGTTATAAAACAGTAAGAAAACACACATGAATTTTTATGAAACGGCACACACCCATGCCTGTGTGAGACTAGCCTGTCCGTTGGGTCCGCAGTGTCCTACATAATGAACCCTTGGGCGACGGTAATGACCCCGCAGAAGCGTGTCCTGCCCTTCTCGCCCTGAGCCCGCTGGCTCTCCAGGTGGAGATCTGCACGCAGAGGATAAATTAATTGTATGGCAGGTTCATTCCGTGGGAGCCGATGACCGCAGACACCTTCATCATCTTTACGGCTGAGCACGCTGCGGAGGCAGCAGGCCAGCCTGGCATCTCCAGGAGCTGGGGGCAGAGAGGCAGACCCACTGGGGTGCCCACAGCGGGCCCTACTCATTTCTGACTTCTTTGCGTCTTCCCTTCTCTGAAAAAATTTCTCCAGTCTCAGCAGCCGCATCGCAGAGGGTGCTGGTCAGAAGAGTGGTCACAGCAGGTCTTCAATCACCCCCCCTTCTTCAAATGGGTGGTCAGTTTGTTTTCTGACCACCTTCTTCTTCTTCTTGTCCTCCAGCACTTGGTCAGAGTCATGCCCTGCATCTTCCATGAATTTCCCTATCGGCTCTTGATTTTCAGCAGTACCTCAGTCTTGAACTCCTTCATCCTCACCTTTCTTTGCTACCTGCACAGTCTTTTTCCGATGTCCTGATTGGCTCTGTTATAAATACTGTAAAGTCATGCACAGCACCTGGACACAGTTTTTTTCCCTGACATGATGCTTTCTCTAATGGTCCATAGCAAAACCCTGCCTGTTCTTTCCATAGGGGACCGTGGGTCATGAGATGGGAAGGTCCTCTTTACCTCCTGACCTAGAAGTTTAAGTAGTGACAGCATGTTTGGAGGCAAACATGCCCCTGCGACACCTTTGCTGTTAACTTCATGGAGTTCCAGGTGGCAGGGCCATGGTCCAGCTTCCAAAGACCTTAAAAGGCAGTCACTAACTGGCCAGGTAGGTCCTGGATTTAGGAGAAAAGCTAGGAGGGAACCAGTCCAGAAAGAGGGTTCTCATTGTATGGGTCATCTTGTCCAACCAGTGCTTTTCTTATAAAAATACTAGACCCAGATTCAGCTGCACTTTTAACATGAGGTATTGAATACAAAGGCAGTCCACAGAGCATGCAAGGTCTTCTTACCTGCTGAAATAGCTGCAGCAATGACTTCATAAATTTCCTTTAAGTAATGGTCATTATACTGGCATCATCTGTCTTGAACTGGTGGGAAACCACAGCTACAGTCCACGATTTACAGTGCATATCAAACACTTCCAACTCTTCCTGGGAATAGCATGACTTTCCTCTGCTTCTTGGGATTGCTACCACTGTCACTAGTGTCATTTCCTAGTCACTAGGTCAGTCCCCTGGTGTTATTCAAGGTGTACAGTACTATGATAAACTGGATGAAAACTATGTGAGAACCACGCGAGGTCACTTGCTGTCGTGGTACACAATTTACTGGAGAGATGACTGCTTTCTCATGCAAGACAATTAGCACCATGTGGCATGTTAAGCAGATGCCCACAACACTTGGGCTCACTGCGAAGGCACCAAGAGGAAGCTTTGAAATTGTTACTGCATCTTTATGATTGTTCACATTTCCCTCAACTGCAAATGGTGCTATGTATTGTGTGTGCGCGCATAAGTTTGGGTAAATTTTAAATTTATAGAACAGATTTTTATGGTAGAATTGATAAAATTGGCTAGAGGGTACTTTATATATTCATGGGTGTCTTATGAATTTTACAAATATTCTCCACTACAAAACTTGCCAGCAAGTTTTTTTTCAAATTGTCATAACTCTCCAAAAATGTTTCCAATATTTTGGTTGAAAAACTCCACTACAGTTTCCAGTGAAGAAGCCAGAATAGGTCATTGCTCTTCTGGTTTCCTCCCACAAGCATAGAATTACAACTACATTAGAAAAGACACGTAATTGGGAACCGCCTGAAGACTAACTGAATGGATTTTCTATTAGAAAGCCTACAGAGGATTCTAGTAGTAGAGACAAATGTTTGGAACAGATTCTTTTCACACCCACACAAGGCAATTAAGAATCAGGAGGGATATCTCGGCTCTACAGGTCCCCACTAAAGAAACCTGGAGTCCCAACCATGGAACCAGAGCTGTGGAGTCCCCATGGCTTCTGGCTCTGAAACCCAGAGAGGCTCACATCCAAGTGGGACAGAGGGCTGCTGGAGTTGCAAGCATCCATCCCCAGGGGTCCTGCACAGACTTTCTCACTTGTAAACTCACTCACTCTGGGGTCCAGTACAAGAAGTACCAGGGGCATATGGTAGAGGAGGAACTGAATGGAGGACCTTCAGAGAAGGTTGGAGGCTGGGGATCAGAACAGTTCCCTCCTGGGATAGAAGTGCTGGCTGTCACCATTGTCTGTCTGTTGAGACCGTCTGCCTTCCAACCAGTAGGCATGTGCCCAATCTGAGCTCTCCCACCCTGGTGGTTTCCTGAGACATCACCCACTCAGCTTGCATCCCCTACAGTCGCTGTTCCAGGGGGTTTTGCACACAAGTAGCCTTACTCAGCTCAGCTCAGCTCATGCTTGGACTATTACACAATAAATAGGAGGTTCTATCACCCAGTGGACAGATCTTCCAGCCACAGAATCAACAAGGAAATCTCAAATCTTATGGGACACAGCAAAAGCAGTCCTAGGAGGGAAATTGAAAGCAATACAGGCCTACCTCAAGAAGCAAGAAAAATCTCATATGAACAATCTAACCTTAAACATAAGGGAACTAAAACAAGAAAAAGCAAAGCCCAAAATGAGTAGAAGGAAGGAAACAAAATATAAGCAGACATAAACAAGAGTCTAGCCAAACTAAATAAATGATCAATGAAAGCAAGACCTGGATCTTTCCAAAGATAAACAAAATTGACCTTTTTGACTCACCAATGAAAAGAGAGAGGGCCCAATAAATGAAATCAGAAATTAAAGAGGAAAGTGACAGCCAAACTCACAGAAATGCAAAGAATTGTAAAGAAACACTACCACCAGTTATATACCAACAAATTGGACATCCTGGGAGGAATGGAAGATTCCTGGAAACATGCTATCTTCCCAGACTGAGACAAAAAGTAGAAAATCCAAAGGTGCTGATAACTACTAATGAAATGAATCAATAATTTAAACACTTTCAACAAACAAAAAGTCACGTATTATGTGGCTTCTCAGGTAAATTTTGCCAAACTTTCAAATAATACCTGATCTCAAGTGATTCCAAAAATTTGAAAAGGTGGGAAGGATCCCAAATTCATTTCACACAGCCAGAAAGAGAAAGTTACAGACCAGTATCCCTGATGAACACAGATGCAAAAATCCTCAACAAAACTGTAGCAAACTGAATTCAGCAATACATTAAAAAATCATATAACACGATCAAATGGGATTTATTAGAATGGAAGGCTGTCTCCATATCCACACATTTTAATATGATACCCCGCATAAACAAAATGAAAATCAGAATATCAACAGATGCAGAAAAAAGTATTTGACATAATCCAGCATCCATTTATGATTAAAATGTCTCAGCAAAATGATATCATAGAGGCCATATATGATAGTCACGGCTAATATCGTACTCAACAGTAAAAACTGAAAACTTTTTCTTTAGGGTCAGAACAAGACAGTGATGTCCAGTGTCACCATTTCTATTCGACATAGACCGGAACTTGCAGTCACAGCAATCCAACAATAAAAAGAAATAAAAGGCATCCAGGTTGCAAAGGAAGAAGTAAAATTGGCAATATTTGCAGGTGTCATGATACTGTATAAAGAAAATCCTAAGGTATCATCAAAATACTGTCAGAATAAAGGGCTTCGGTCAAGTGGCAGGATACAGAATTAGTACTCAGAAATTTGTGCACAGGCTTTGAAACAGACAGGGGTGGGCTATGTGTCACCCCCTAAGTGTTGCATTTTAGTTCATGGACCATAGACAGGTTGTTTCTAATGTCTAAGACAACCATTGAATGTAAAAATATCTGCAAAATTGTTGGTAGTGTCGGATAGTATACCCCTTGTGTAGACCTTCATTTCTCACCTTCCTGCCTTTTCTGTTTCCCATTTCATCTTCAGTTCACACACATGGCTTATATTTGGTACACCTTCTACTTCATTTGTAACTAATCTTGTTCTTCGCTTTTCTTTGAAAACTTGCTATGTTCATGGAATTTGGAAAGAATGTTACAACAGAAATTCTCTGTTGCCCACCAAGTGCCTGGCATTCTGCTAGCTCTTCTCCTTGACTGCCCAAGTCCCTGTAGCTCTGTAATCCACCCTGAGAACACAAAGGGTGTCTATAATTATCATGTATAACTGGAATCAGCGCAAGATCACACATCTAACCTGTGGAAAGGCTGGACTTTTACCCAATGCCTTTTTGACACCATGGCTTTATGTTAGTTTAAGGCCCATACCAGTCAGAGTGTTAAAACGGAGCTGTAACACTCTGTCATGGACATTGTTGGAAGACAAGGGACAAGTGTGGGAAATCTGCTTAGCAGGGAAGGGAAGTGAGTAGCAGGCTGCTTGTAGGGGCAGATGGAGAAATGAATCGGATACTACAGACTTTTGAACTATGTATCTGCCATTTTGATGAAGCCCGTTGAGAACATTCAAATGCAGCAAGTGGGAGAAAGAGAGAGAGACTAGGCATACTTGTGCCATAGCAACATGAGAAGATAGCCAGAAAAGGTCAGAAATGTATCGCAGTTTCTAAATTGTAGACTGTCAGGAAGGCTTATGCATGAAGGAAAGGTTAGGAAGGAATGGGGAGTGCAAAAAATAATTTAAAAAAAAAAAAGAGGAAAATGTCACAATAAACAATTGGTTTCACAACTATTTCCAAAGATCTCCAATAAAAATGTCTTCACCAGTCACTACTCTGTTGATGTTTGGAAAAGCAGATAGTAGGTAAATACTTGAGAAAACATACACTTTTCACTGAGGATCAAATCATTTTAAAAAATAGGAAGTACTTAGAGGTTTGGTGTTTTCATGCCAATTGAGGAGGAGGATGGGACGTGCCTAATTCCAAACCATGGTATTTAGTTCTTCTGAATTCCACTGAGACCCTTTGTGGCTTTATACTTCTATTTTCAAATGTATTCTTAATTGCCAAAGGAACACTTTACAAGATGGTTTAAATATAAGCATTCCAAACTCCTTTAAAGCATAGGCAGAGAGGAATGACCTATGAGGCCTTTTAGGACTCTCCCCCCACCCCAATTTTTATCTGATGTGATACAATTGGTTAAAAGGTATATTACTTATAGACAAATGATTCCTGATAAGTCACTGGTTTACATATTTTTTTAATTCCAAAACTTAAGAATACCTTTTCTCATTCATTTTACCTTAATCCAGATGGCGTGAGAACCAGGGCCCTATTCTGTCTGCACCCAGGTGGCGGGAGGCAGGGCAGAGTGCATGCCTTTTTCATACGCCGCCAAGACCCTTGCCCTCTCTTCCTTTCCAGGGTGACCATGTGCTTTATTACCTAACTACTGATTTTGGTACAGGAAGCCCAATTCCTAATGTCAAAGTGGACGTTTGACTTCTTAACTCTGTCTTTAGCTAATGCTGAAAATCTCACAACCGGTGTCTTCTCTCCTGGTTTAAGGCACAAAATCCAAGTCCCATTTTTCACACAAGTGGGACCCAACTTTCTACAGAGAAGCGTTTCATCTGTGTCTATAGTCTGACTTGCTGGGTTGTATTTAAACAGCTGAGTTTCACAGACAAGGACTAGGTATTTCTTCAAAGAACCGGACCCAATGCTGTAATCCATTTCCTTCTGAAATTGCAGCTGCTAAATTATACCCAAAACATTTGTAAATGTCACTGTGCCTTTCCAGCAATTAAGGCATTCAAAAAAAAAATTTTTTTTTAATCCCTCCGTGTTTCTTTGAAATTACTGTATTCATCCCGAACTGACCCTTCACTGGGCTCTCTCACCTGCTACGGGGAGGCGGAGGCTATGGTGAAGAGAGGCATTAATTCCCAGCAGGTGTGGGAAAGGATTTTGTGTGCTGTGCTAAGGTGTTTGCTTCCAAAGGCATTTTAGCCATTTTCATGCCTCAGTGCTGTCAATTCCCATGTAAGTCGGCAGCCAGTTGATTCCTCCCCCCACCCACCTTTTTTTATGATTTTATTGTTTTTAGAGAGAGGGGAAGGGAAAGAGGGTGGGACACATCAATGTGTGGTTGCCGTTCGCCTGCCTCCAGCTGGGGACCTGGCCGGGAATCGAACCAGCGACCTTTGGGGTCGCAGGCCGGCGTCTCATCCACTGTGCCACCAGCCAGGGCTTGATTTCCCCGTGGAGGCGGGCAGCCCTCGCGTTGACTGACCCTTTCCCTGCGCTGTCCCTTGTTGCAGTGCTCATCCTCCTGATCGTCACCCTGCGGAGGCGGAAAAAGGAGCCGCTCATCCTGGACGAAGAGCGCGACATCCGCGAGAACATCGTGCGCTATGACGACGAGGGCGGCGGCGAGGAGGACACCGAGGCCTTCGACATGGCGGCGCTGCGGAACCTGCACGTGGCCAGGGACAGCAAGACGCGGCGGGACGTGACGCCCGAGATGCAGTTCTTGAGCCGGCCGGCCTTTAAGAGCATCCCGGACAACGTCCTGTTCCGGGAGTTCATCTGGGAGAGACTGAAGGAGGCGGACGTGGACCCCTGCGCGCCGCCCTACGACTCCTTGCAGACCTACGCCTTCGAGGGCAGCGGCTCGGTGGCCGAGTCGCTCAGCTCGCTGGACTCCGTCAGCTCCAACTCGGACCAGAACTACGACTACCTGAGCGACTGGGGGCCGCGCTTCCAGCGCCTGGCGGACCTGTACGGCGCGGGCCCCGACGGCTGGCGCTCCTAGCCCGCGACCCTGGTCCCCGCGCTGTCGCGCCGAGCCGCACACCCCTGTGGGGACAACGCATGCCCTGCAGACATCAGGAGCCGCGCTTGCTCCAGGAAAGGGTTGTACCTGCGTCTCCATCCTTTAAGGTTTAGGTTTCTGCCTTGGTGAAGCATGTCATGTTCGTGAGACGGGGCCGAGGGACCGCGCTGACCACGGACTCTGCGCGTGGGACGGGGTTTGTGGCCCAAAGACGCGCTCAGTGGTTTGCGAATAGAAAGCACCTCTCAGCTACCTGCACCTCGGCGAGTAAGGGGTGCCCTGTGCCGTCGGCGAATCGCGGGCACCGTGCGCAGACCCCCCACAACCCCACCCTGAGATGAACCCGCGGTGCCATGGAAAAGCCCTGCAACCTCCTGCTGATGAAAGCTGGGGACACGTTTCATTCAGTGATGCGTTTAGCTTGCTAGAGGAGCGGAGCCAGCAGAATTTGATTGCGGTGGGTTAGCAAATACACCTTAGCGAAATTTGCGTTCTTAGACGAGTCCTTCCCAGTCCTCCAGGACAAGCCAATAAACTGTGGCCTAAGGCAACACAAACCCTTGTTTAGCAGATGAATAATAAGTGTTCCAAATTAAGACAAAGGCAAGTCACGCTTCAAGTGTACAGTCATTTTGAGATCCTCGTGTCGGTATTTTAACAAGTTGCTGTCTACTCATCGATTTTTTAAACCTATTCTGATTTGTACAGGAGAAAATATTTTTCTTATTTGAAACACAGTGTTCGATTTCTTTTGGAGCACCAGTCTCCACCAAATTCAGGTCCATCTCACTGCGTCTGAGTACGAAGCTCGTCAGAACATTCTGCTTTTCCTGGGGTCTGAGCCACGGGAAGGACGTGAGGCATAGAAATTTGAACGCTGTGGCCGCTGACCTGGGAGAGAGGAGCACAGCTACCAAGACGCACCCTCTGCTGGCCGCAGCCATTGGAATGTACAAACCATGGGAATGAAATACGTGTATGTTAGAAAGAAGAGTGGAGGGTCGTTGAGATTTCCTTTGATTCAAGATTTGTTTTTCAAGGTCACCAGTTCTCTCTGCTCCAAAGACTTCTGAGAATTTGTTTCACCCCAGCCTCTTTTGCTGTAAATGGATGGAGTGAGAGGCTGTGTCATTTTGATTATGTATCTTAAACGATGTAATGTTACCAATTTCAAAATCCATCTTTAAATTCCAATGCAAATAAGAGTGTGTTCCTCAAGAATCAACCTTGCAATGTGTAATTCCTGTACTGGCTTAGATGTGCCAAAGGGAGGAAAGTGGTTTCAAGAGGTCACATGTGCTTACGTTTGTGATGGGCTTCGTAAAAGAGTAGACTTTTATGACCAGTATACTATTTCTACCTATCATTTTTTCTAGAACAGTACTAGTTCAACGTGCATATATCCAAGTTAAGAACAGATTTCCTTTTCTTCTTTTAGAAAGAATTACTGTTGGGTTCCTAATAAGCCTGTAGGTAGTCAAGTGGACACTGTATAAGCAATTATGTCCTAAAAGTGCTTCTTTCTGAAAGACAAACACTGGAACTAGAATATCAATACTTTGATTGACACTAGGAGAACTATGTAGGATTCTGTAAACTTGCAGCCCCCTTTAGAAATGATGTGAAAGTGGCCTTCAGCTTCATCAAAATAACTCAATAAATTGGATTATCCACAAACAGTCCTTTCATTTGAATAAAGTTTTGTAGACATTGTTTCATGACTAGATAGATATGCTTCTTGCTGTATTGATATACATACATATATATGAAAAAATTTTATAACAGAGTAAAAGATGCTGTTCATTACTTTTAGTCACATCTGTAAGTTTTCCAAATAAAAAAACACCCCAGTACACTTCTGCCCTTTTCAATAAAATAACAGTGTGGTGTAGGAATTATGTAGGTATTATATCCGCAAGGTGCTGAGGAAACGGTTTTGTAATAATCCCTTTGTTGTCTGCAAGAAGATAAAATAGTTTAGTTGAGTCGGCTTATGATGTCAGAACTGCTGATTGTTGCACATATCACTTAATGGAGGTTTGAATGTATTTTAGAAAAGGAATATCACATTATTCACCAGGCTTTCTTTCCTTTTAAAGAATATATTTTCTTGGTTTTTAATTTTTCATATTTGCCAGTAATATATTGGGAAAAGACTAAAATTTAAATAAAAGATTTGAAATTCTTGCCTATACTCAATTGCCATTTTATGTGTGGAAGATTTTATCAATGCAGTATTGAACTTGATTCAATGCTATTTTTTAAAAGAGGCTTGAGATGACTGGAAATATGTCCCTAATTCAGATGAAATTCATATGAAGTACTCCAGCTCAACGTAATTGTAATGAAGGTGAATTTGTTTTAGTGTCCTTTTCTCAGAAATCTGATCCTTCCTACATGTGATTATCCAGTATAATAGTTGAGAGACAGATTATGTTTTAAAACCAGAGACTAGACCAGTTGACTTATGAAAAGAATCAATTTTAAAACAATTTAGGATCTTCTCTAAAATTATTTAAATGAATAGCAATTCTCTAATGAGTAATATTCAGCGGTTTACTAGAGCCAGCTAGAATCAACTACCAAGACTCAATGAATCACATTCTCTTCCTGTGACACTATTTTGGTAGGTTGAAGTCAGCCATGGTGGTCATATTTAGACCACTATGGAAATCAGCAAACATCATCTGTTTTATTCAGGAGAACCAGTTTTAAATTTCCTCCATTCCACTGCTTTAATTATTTTATAAAAGGAACACCCATGATTATAAATACAGTATGAATGAATCAAGTTTCAAATGGTGACATGAAAGGAAGTTGTGCTCTATCCTACTACTAAATATAAACAGATGCATGTGGTAGTGATTTCCTGTTATCAAATCCTTGGATCTACAAGAAAAAAAAAGGATCCAGTTCAATATGGGAAGCGATGGCTTACTAATTTCAAGTACAAACACTAGTTCAATAAATGTACATGTTTCCATTTGTTCATACGGGGCCACCAGTAGAAACTAAGGCTGCACAAACATGACACTTGTTACTGTCCATGTCAAGGAAATATGACCAAAGCCCCTATTCTAAAATGTCATCATTGCATACTTTTCAGCCAGCATAAGAAATATGGAAACTAAATCTTACCAAGAAACAGAACTTTTCATAGATCAAGTCTAAATTATTCTGAATTCACAAATCAGTCTCTCTGTTAAAGCAATTCTCCAAGGCTAGCTGCAGACCAAAATTAGGAGGGAGACGAAAAAAGGTGAGCCACATGGAAACCATGTGTAAACAGACTACCTACATGAACCCTGGGAAGTGTTTCCTTTGATACGAAGCTAGGCTTGAGGCTGACTGCATTTGTGGTTAGATAACACAACACAGACAGGCAGGAATAATGTTTACATAATGATAGTTGCCTTTTCACTCTACCCTCTGAGAAGATTTTAAACTATTTTAACTTCATGAACAATTATATTTACTACACTGGAAGATGAGTAGGCTCATCATACAAGCAGTGTAGTTATACGAATAAAAGTTATATTTGTATTTTGGCCTACATGCCCCCAGAAACTTACATGCAAATAGACTTAGCATTATATTCTAATATAAAATCTAAAGGCACTCCAAATAAATAAGGTTAATACATTGTAAGAGGCAAAAAACCATCTAGTTTTAAAGTACTAATTGTAAATAATCTTCAAATTTCCAATTTTATTGTGATATCTATTGACCTTACAAACTTTGTTACCCTAATTATTTCTCAGTCACTCTGTAAAGGTTTATTTAGAGTTCATCTAATTCAAGTTGAGTATGAGAAAGCTTCAACTTACTGTTTAACTCTTTTTGGTTACATGAAATATATATGACAATAGATAAGGAACATTCTGTTTATTTGATCTTAAATATATAGTAAGTTATTTTAAATGTTGCTAGCGTTTATTGTGTGGATAGATGATGGTGTACGAAAGTTGGGCAAGGAAAACTAATACAATGTTAGCTGACTAATCATCCTCATAATTAAAAGAGCGAGAAAGGAGTAATGGCATTTACATTTTGAGTGTAATTGAAATTGTTTCACAGGAGTGGGATAAGCCCTTGAGCAAAATGGGAGTTATTTGATTAGGCAGGCCTTGTACAATTTAATTCCAGGGGTAATTTTTCAAGCAAAAACAAGACAGCCAATGTGCGTGTGACATGCTGGCACTTTCCGTTACGCTCACTTGGACTGGCTCAGAGTTGAACTGAAAAGGGCATGTGCCTATTTGTGTATCTGTATGTGTGTGTGATTGTGGAGCATTGAGAAGTATGTCTGAAGTGACCTTAAAAAATTGTCTAATATTACCCTGTAAGTGCCAGTATATTATTACCATTTGGCAATTGCCTGTGAGGTAGTAAGATCAGAAAATATGATCGTAACTGAAGGGAGCAATATTTTATTGGCTTTATGAATGTAATTTCATTTAAATTAGAAGCATTTGGGTGCTACAGGGAGAACATTCCACTGAACTACCTGGGTAATGGCCTCGTTTTGTTCTCCTGCTATGTCAGCAATCTCATTGTTAACCAAATATACAGTGTGAATTACCTCTGATGGGGTGTCCCTGGCCTTTGGCCTTCCCAGTGACAGTGCTTGGAAGTCCCCCTCATCTGTGGTTATCGAATCTGGGTCAGAAGCCAAGTCCAGCTCACTTCTGCTGTGCCCTGGATGCTGTTCTAATTCCCCAAACCTTTATATCTTCATGATTAAAATTGAGTTAATTACTATCCTGTCTGTTTCAGAGGCTTGCTGATGATCTAAGTGCAAGTGTTGTGTAAACTGTAAAACACTATAAAGAGGAAAGGCTTCATTATGGAAAATAAGGTCGATTATACAGGGGTGGAAGAGAGAAGATTTACAGTTGTTTGTATGGAAAAAGACATGCAGGTTATGATGATGACAATAGCTTTATTAACTGTTTTAATTACTCACAGCTGTAAACCTATGTTTGCTCACTCCTGTATTTATTGTTATATGGGAAACAACGCACATTTCCCAAAACAAATTAAGAAAAAATCAACAGCATATCATTGAGAAGAAATATTCAAAGAGACAATGGCATAATTAATTGAAGCCAGTACCTAAAAACAGTCATCTAGCCCAGACTAATAAGAATGAAAGCTAGTGCTTAAACAAAAGGGATTCCAAGGAAAGAATGATTCTTTCCCACTTAGGATGCCTGAGAAACACCAGTCCCTTGACAGATCACAAACACACTGGAATAGAGAAAGGCCATCATGAGCACAAGTTGGGCCATCTTGAGATATCCAGAGGAAATAAAGAAAATGAGGTTCTAGAGCAATGAATAGTTTTGTCCATCATGAGTAGCATACATGTGATTAATAATTCACACTCCTGGAAGAATTAGAGTACAGAAATATTGACTTCACAAGAAGGCCATCCTGTATGCTTGAAGACTTGAAAACATTTCCAATATCTTAGAGCACTTTATCTTAGCCTTTTAGAAGTGAAGAAGCCACCCGAAATTAAAAACCACACACACAGGATACTGCTGTTTTGTCAGTGATCCCCTGTGTTGTGAGTGATAATAAAACTTCAACTCAGCTTTAGCTATCAATTATCTGGTTATTTGAACCTCATGTGAACAAGCACTATAAATAATCTATTAGTATATAACTACTGAGAATGTTGAGGAGTACAGTATACTCACTAAAAAATGTTAACACTTCACATTTTATTAATGAAATTCTAAGGGTTTATATTTTTATAAGAAAATTATGATTATCTTACTAATCTTTCATACTGTATTTTGAATCAGTATAAATACTATGATTTTTTGTAGAATAATTGTAACTTATCCAAAGAAACATGAAGTGGTAGAGACAAAAGAAGAAAAATAAAACCTTAAGATATTGTTCCAGTTATGTTTTCTATCATATAGCCTTTAAAAAATGATATTCTGGTTGAGAGGATAAGAAGAGCGTTGAAACTCACTTCAAAATCAGACTTTCCAATGTTAATTAGACTTTGGTTTCCTTACAAAGAGTGTAAGTAAGACTCATTTATTCTTTTTTTTTTAAATCTAGCTGGAAAATGATATTAAATTTGGTATTTCAAAGTAGTAAGAAAATGGAAATATTTATAGTACCAGTAAGCTGACATTTCATCATGCTGTTCCAAATCTTTGCTTATTAACTCTGAGAGGGTCAACTGTCCCAAGAACGGACAATATAATAGCAATGTGGCAGGCTAAATATCCTGCTGGTCACCCTGTCAGCAGGTGCTATGCTTTTTACTACATTGTTGACTTGCAGGACTAGTGTAGGAAAAGCTCAATAAGACTTATGTTTTGCAAGAAAGGAGAAAATAATTTTAAAAAGATAAAAAGCAGAATACCATGGAGGTCAATGAAAACAAAGAGTGATGCAGCGGAAGTCTCACTATGGGCTGCTGTCAGTCCAGCACTGGGTCTGTGGAAGAGGACAGGGCACCCATGAACCTGGGACATACAATAGTGCTAATGTCATTTGAGGCTAGTTGTCCCACATGCTCCCAGATTTTCAATCAAACATGAATGAACAATTAAAATTCATGAAATACAAGATGGTTCACAGAGCCCCACGAATTTCAGAAATTGAAATGATCAAAAACATGAGGGAAGGCATATAAATGATGTTTAATAAATCAAAGAGAATAAAACATGAACAAGAAGTTATCAGTAATGGAGATCTATTGGAAAAGACCTAAGTTGTACATGTAGAAATGAATAATCTTTGAAGAGGCAAAATGTCAATGGAGAGACTATGTACTACATTTGACACTAAGTAAGAGAGACTTGGTAAACTAGAAGATCGATTGGAAGAAATTCCTGAGGTTGCAGCATAGATTTTTAAAAAGAAAGATATTATCTTCAAAAACATAAGGAACAAGACTACAATGTGGGGATCTAATATGCCTTTACCCATTGTGATCCCTTTCACTCACCATTTCAGTGGAATGTTTCATTTCCTTTTCTGGCCCCCATTTTCCAATAATTGTTTAGCTTTTCCCCAGGCCTGCCATGCAAGCTGCACCCACACTGTGCTGCAGGGCTTGATTTATCAGCTCAGTGACCCATTTCACAAATATTGTTATATATGTATGGAACATTCCTTCTAGTAAAAAGAAATTGTGCGCAACCATTGAAACCTCAGGCACGCCTATGAAAAGTCAGCAGGTGCTTAATCATTTGAATTCAACTCTGATGATTAAATACAGGCTCTATGTTTTAGTTTATTTTTCTCTCTAGGGTGTTGACTTTTCCAGCAGTTCCTGAACCCCAGTGTGAAGCCCTGAACTTTTCTGCTGAAAGGAAGGGGTTTATTGAGATTGGACAGAAAGGATGCAGTAAAATACAAGTAGAGATGAGATGCTGGTTATTTCTCTTATCTCTCTCCTATCCCTTGCCACCCACAATTCTTTCATTGCATTCTCCAGCCAGAAAATGTAGCTGGTGGAGGATTGGGTCATTCTGTGGTCCCTGGGTGACATGTCCATCAGTAAGTCTCACCCATTCCTCTTCTAGGAGGTCTTGGATACCTTCATTTGTAAGTTTCATAATGAACCGTGCTCTGCGTTTCAGAGTCTGGGAGGAAAAGAGATTGTGATTCTTCATTTCTATTTCAAGGTAATGATTGTTTTTATTTTTGTTTTGGGTTTTTTGTTTTTTGTTTTGGGGGGTGGTTTAGCATCAAAAGAGGGTCACAGGTAAGTGTGGCGTTCCTAGGATTTGGTCTCATAAGAAGCTTATAAGGGCAGAGTTTGATAACAGACACAGATCCCTTAAACTTTGTGCTGTTTCCTTCACTGAGAAAAGAACAAATGACTAAAGCTGAGCCTCCTAGTTCCCAGTGAGACAATGGAGGAGACACTGGACTATGATCACGATGAAGGGACCAAATCTAAAAAGGTTCAGGTACACTTTTCTTAGTCTGAGACTAAGGCCAATGGAATCATCTTTAGATTTAAGATAACTAGTGAAACAATGTGTTAGAATTTCAAATGAGAGACTTACTTCTTATTCTTAATATGCATTATTACTTTCATTATACATAATTATATCAGGAAAGGTTTAAATCACATAAAAGTACCATTATAGAAACTTAAACACACACACATACACACACACACACACACATACACACACATATATAAGGTACGTATATTTTACCAGGACATGTGTTATCAGCATTTCACCTACGAGGAAGTGAAACTCAAGAGGGTCGATGAACCAACCAACATTCCAAAAGTTATCTGTTGATGAAGCAGGGACTCCAACTAGGTTCAGGCTATATTTCTTTAGTGCTATTAGGCTCCTTCATAATTTGAAGGTCAATAGAGTGATACTGTCATTTTACCTATTAAACATAATGCATTGACCGTCACTTAGGAAATTACAGGTAATTAAAACTTATTGCTTTTCCTCCATGTTAATAATGTGGTCAGAGGTGGGAACAGGGGTGTCATTAAACACGATCCTGGTCCTTTAGCTCTAATGTCTCCAAGTGAGAAACCATGGGAACTGGGTTCACAGTCACTTTTCTGTGGCAAATCTTTGTTTTTTAAAATACAAAGATTGGGTGTTTTATGTTTTTTTTTTTGGTCTTTAATTACAAAAGCCCCAACCATGTGCAGAATTAGAATAAAGCATCATAGGAAGCCATTTTTAGTAAGTAATGAGGTTCTTGTAAGAAAGTTTACTTTGGTAGGCTTCATAACAAATGCCAAATTAGCATTTCAGGAGGGGGTGTTTTTCATTTCAGGAGGACTTCATCCGGAATGCCAAGGGCTCCCCCAGAAGAGTGCACAAGGCACTCCATCAGTGGATAATAATCTTCAAATGGTAATGCTGAAGCTATCCTGGGAGCCAACCGGCCCTACTGTGGGTGAAGATGGTCTTATAATCACCAGTGATTCTGAAGCACTTCAAATTATCTTCTGCAATTGAAACATTAAAATAACTACTTAATGGTATGGACTACAGCTATTGAGTAAAAAAATATCCATGAGTTCATGCTGGTATAAATGAACACAAAGAATTAGGGATCAAGAAAATTACTTGCTTGCAATAGAATAGCAACCAATAAATATTAAAGGGATACTGAAGCTAGGACATTATCAATGAAATCAATATTAGTGTGTAATGTTTGATGATGGTAAACATATTGGTTACATACCCTAGGTTTCTTCTCACAACATTTTCATTACGAAGGGAAAAAAAAAGTTTTGCAGTGAAGAAGTCTGGCAGACACTGCCTTAATTAGCTAATAACCTGATGGCTAACACCAGGACACACTGTTATCAAATGTGTCTTGATAGGGTGCACAGAGGATTACAAGTGTGATTTCTAACATGTCTCATCTCTGTCAAATGGAAGACTCCTAATGTAAACCCAAACTGAGGAATAGTCTCCAAAATAGAGTCCATATATATATATATATATATATTTTTTAAATGGTAAGATCAGAAATTTTTAAAAGCCAGTGAATGAAAAGTTAACTGGCAGATTAAAGGAAAATAAAGAGAGGTAAATGCAATACATCTATTTTCAGAGTTAAACGCCACTTGGTGCAAATACATTTATGAAACTACAACCTGAAGGCCAATTTCTTCTTTGCCAGACCACAAGTGAAATCCCTTTACCTACAGTATTTGGTGAATAACAAAAAGAATCTATGATTATAGTAGAACTATAATATTAAATAGTGTTATCTTAGTTGCTAAGGTAAAATAGGTAATTACCTAGAACACAGTAGGAGTCTTGTGCATGTGGCAATGCTGATGCACCCAGTGTAGGCGTAGAGCTGGTTTCCATGGTGATAGCCAAGCGGCTGCTAAGCTGTAATTTATTTCTCCATGTCACAGTCTAGATTTTGTTTCGAAATTCTAAGAGGCGTTTTACAGTCACTAACAGAATATGAGTTGGCAATAAGCTAAGTTTCCCACTATTAGTTTTTCAAATAAGTGTGAATTTTGTAATGAACATGATCACTTTTTTCCCTAGGATGTGAATGATGTAGAATTTCTGATTGGGTTGGTATTGATCCACTTACTGGAAATCTATGTATTATTTAGGGGATCTAACAAATATTATGTGTTTTAAGTGCCCTAGTTATCATTTATTGTGCTTGTTACTAAAGTAAAGTAACAAGTGTTTTCATTTTTTGAGCCACTACTAAACTGGGGCTCTCTTTTTCTTTTTTTGCTATCAAACCCTTTTCTTACACAAAATATGAGTTAAACATTTCATATTAACTATTTTAAAGGATTTCAAATGGCTATATTTAATCAGAGGATAAAAGCTGACAAATTATGCTCCAACAAAATAAAATAGGGTGGATGTCCCATACTTTATTTTAATGGATGGCAAAAGGGGAATTGTAATTGCAATTTCACATGTAATTAATACTTTTAATAACTTTAAATATTTTTGCCAGAAGCAGCTTAAATTATCTCTTAACCTTTGATGACATTATCGACATGTCTAGTGTACTCATGACTTTATTTTTGCTTTATTCATTCTACCTTTTAGACCAGATTATAATATGCAAACTGGAACTATCCTCACTTTCTGACAGCATTTGATTCATAGCCAGCCTCCACCTTCTTGAACTCTTCCCTGAATCACCTTTTCCAACAGCCTCTCTCTGTGTTGTGGTTTTGCTGTGTTCAGTTGGGTCATTAAACCCTGTGCTGGTGAACTACAAGGCTGTCCCTGGTGGCCAGCTGTAGGGTGTTGACAGCTACACAGCAGACAATGATAGAGAAATGAGGAACTAGCTACAAGAGCATTTAGGGCCCAGGGAGTGTTTTTCAAAGATGAGATGATAGTACAATATTTCTGTAAACTGATGGGAGGGAGGTAATTTCTGAAGTTACTGCTCTGAGGGGCGGGGGAGGGGTCAAAGGCATGGGGTGGGTCCCGGGTAGGTCAAAGGGGAGTCCATGCACCATAATGGGAGGGAAGACAGGGCCGGCTGCTGCCAGCACAGGTAGCTTGGGAGAGAGAGAGGTGGAAACAGGTAGGAGTTTTCTTATTGCTTTTGTTGTCAGTGCAGGAGAGCTCGAAGGTGTTAGCAGGAAGTGAGGAGGAATGGCAACTCTAAAATTGAGGAGAGAAAAAAGCGAGAGTAGATCTCTAGGGAGAGGGAAGGGTAAAAGGGTTAGAGAAATGGAGCAGGACCTGGGTTAGCAATAAAAATGCAGCCTCCTTGAAGTTATTGCTCATGACCACCAATCTTATAAACCTGTCTCTATGTTCCCACATCTCAACACATTCAATACAAAAAAAAAAAGGTGGGTATTGATCATCTAATTCCTGATGTACTAATGTTGTCAAGTCATTAAAACCAACACACACACACACACACACGCACACACCGCCCTAGAGGTAGACTTTTCAGAAACAGTCATTAGGAGGGTCAGTATGCAATGCTAGGTACAACCACTACAGCAGATTCCTGGGTCCAAGGTCAATTCTGTGAGAGATTCTGGGCAAGAGACTTGCCTTCCTGGGACTCAAAGTGTGCATCTACATAGTTGGCATAACAATCAAATCTATTTTGTGTGGATGCTAAGAGAGTTAAATATATTAATCCTCACAAAGCACTTAGAATAGGAACTGCATTTGATAAACAGAAATCAACAGAAATCTTACATCATTTTCTCCAGAATTGTGTTGAAAAAATGAAGTCAAATGAGTAGCATATCATCATGGCCTATTTGCTAACATGACTTTCTGGCGGTCATTAGGACATATCATGGCAAGTTGAGTGACTTAACCCACTTAACATTGAAGCCTTTCACGAAGGAAAGCACTCTTTTCATCTGCTTAAGAACTCTTGCATCTATATTTTAAATTATGTCTAGAAAAGTATTGATAGCAACTAGTGTGAAAAGTTGGAGAAAATTTCAATTCCAGATAATAAAATAGAAATCAATTATTAATATATTACTATTTTGGGCCAATTATAAAGATAAAAGATGCCTTGACTTTTTTTGTAATTTCTATGAAAGAGCCTAGGATAGCAATGTCCGACTTTACACCCACCACTCAACCAAAGCCCCTTTACAAACAGAATATCTTTAAAAAAATAAAAACAGAATATCTTATTTTGAATGTTTTTACTTAACTGATGTATCTTTAAGGATTACTGTGAGACATCATAAGATAAGACAGCCCCAATGTAAAAGTGTAAATTACTTCTCATCGCTACTTTATGGATCCAGTATTAATACATTAAATGTTAAAAAATATTTAATTTCTTTTGTGCTTAAATATTTGCTTTTTTGTGGTTAAAGATTTTTAGAAATTGTGTTCAGAGTCTGGAAATCTTAAAAGATCAGGCCTGTTAAGTGAAAATTGTTTCCTGTATCTATAAAAATACAAGTAATCAGACTTTTAAAAGAAATACTTTCTCCCAGGGATTTTCTTGGCTAGGGTATTCCAAATATATATCACTTCTTGAAAGAATTAAAACAATATGTGATACTTTTATTTAAACATCTATTTGGTGCTACACTAGCCTACAGTTATCCAAGTGCACCTAACTCAGATGCAAGTCACTAAGACAAAAGATGGTGCATGAGACCCGCCCAGGTGCTTCATGGGAATCTCTGAGGTCTACCCAGGACAAATAAGCCTTCTGTTACACCGGACAAGGCAGGTAATCACACTGATCTTCTCTCTTTGGAAATGTGTTCCACCGGAAGGAGTAGAGGAGTGCTGTTTTATCTTTAAAAATTCAGTTCAATGGCTTCCTTTTGCTTTTCAAAGAATTCTGCCTTGCTTTCCTGGCAATATCCCCAGAGAAAACTAGTTACTTGGTGTGATATTATTACACAGTACTTTACAATCAAGGACAGTGTAAGGATTTGTGAATTATATAAAAATTAAAACATTGCCCCCCTGCCAAGAACAAATAAAAGGTTGAGTAATGTCTGTTTCTGTTCTTCCATATTTCTTGCCCTGCCAAGGCTAGATGATGTCAGGAAGACATCATTGTAAACTGCCTTATAATTATTCATTTATTTATCTATTGTATATAGAGAGTAAATAGAGCTTAATCAGCTAACTAGGCAGAAATATGGGAAAACAGAAAAATAATAGCTTCAAGCCTGTTGGGATATTATCTTCAAGGAAAAATATTTTCTAAATTACAGAAAATTTCCTTTCTGGAAAAATAATTAAAAATAAAAAAATAAAAGGCAACTTTAAAAGTTATTTTAAGCATTTAATATTGAAAACTGTTTATATTTCCAACCTGTAGATATTGAAGAATCAATGTGCTATTTCACTTATTCAGACTATGCAGACTGCTGGGATTTAGCAAGTTTTTCAATGTCTTAAACATCATCAGAATTACTAATGAAAGAAAAGTATTCATCTCCTTATATGTGTATGTTTATATGTATTTTGCTATTATACTTAAATTGGATTTCAAGATTCAGTGTTGAATGCCAAGCAATGAAGCAAGGTATGCAAGCCAAGAAATTCTTGTCCTTTTGCAAATTGCTAAGATAATTATGTAATTAAATTATTTGAGTTTCAGGAAATGTAAGGACAACCCCCCCATCTTTTTTTCCTGAAACTGGTCACATGAGTATAAAGGACATTATGTAAACAATATTTGTTAAAAAAACTCCTTAAAGATAGCTTACTATTTTTAATTCCTAGGAAAGAAATGTATTTTATCAAGGGTTTATTATATCTTTAGAGATAAACTTTGGCATCACACTGTAAAGGTATGCTATGAAACCTTATTTTTCTAGCTGCGTCTCTACATTAATACAAGAGAGAAATTCATCTGTTTTCATTTTTCCAGTTTGTTTTGAAGCTATGGTTATGGCTCACTTAAACTTTTGTTCTGTATAAAGTGCAGACTTTTTCAAGTAACATATTTATCATTTTGTGCAGAGCAACAGGATATAATTTGAGGGGTTATACAATAGAGCTATCTGAAAATCAATACATTTCTTTGTGCATTTCTGCAGATATCCTTTCATTTTTTGACCTTCCATTTCTGAATGTTTTATTGTGGTTTTTCAAGCTTTATACTTAAAGCTAAAATCAAATCATTTAATTTTTAATTGCACACCATTTGCTAGCAATAGAAAACCATTTTGAATACTGTGCATATATTCCCAGTGTCAGGACTTCAGACATGGGGTCCACGACCTCGGAACAGCTCAGAAACAGGATGGTGTGTTGACAATTGTCTGTATTCACTGGAGAATTTATAGATTTATTAAACTTAGTGCACTTTGGAAAATGCAAAATTAAACACAAGAGACTAAAATATGAATTGTATTCTACAAGCAAATAAACCCAGCTCTTTGAGCTCTAAAATAAGCATGAAATACACAGAGGGCTGAAAGGAGACCATTTCGAGGGCAATTGCCAGTTTTACAAGGCTGTCTGGCCCCTTAGCACCTTGCAAATAAATGGTGGTTCATGTGGCCTAATTCCTTTGCTGTCCTGTGCATTTTTCACCCTTTATATGGTAATTTCTCAGTCTAGTCAGTGAGGAGCTAAGCTACTTTGAAATGTTTGATAGAAATGACATAAAATGTGTTAAGGAGGAACTGAGTTAGCCTGATGCAAATGGTATTCAAAATGCAAAATGGCTTGCATTTTGATGGTGGAATATAAATAAACCAGATAACAATAGAAGAAAACCATTTCAACCTAAAGAATGATGACAAACATTGTAAAAAAAAAAAAATCAGAAGTAGCCAGACAGGCTATTATTTGGAGTGAATAACCGCTTTTAAGATTTGGGTTATGTTTGCTAAATAAACAAGCTCTGTCCTGAAAGTATTGAGTGCAAACTTTTAATTATATTGACACACTGGCTCGATACTTTCAGGACTAATCCTGCATATCAATTCAGGGTAGAATATTTTAAATTTGTTTGTCCATGCAAATGCTTTGGTTCTCTGATAATCCCCATGTAATAGCATTTAGTGATTTAGATACAGTGCAAAACAGAAGTGCATAGTAAACTTACTGAGTAGCGTTGTTATGTTTCTTCTTTTTATCAATGGAATGGTGCAGATACATTTGAAGTACTTTAAGGTGGAAATCAAACCATTTAATGTTAGAACTTTTCTCTATTTCCCTCATTGTTCTGTGCATCACAAACTGTTCCCCACAGCAATAAAGGGTATTTTTACCAGCCTTTCCTAGCAATGGGTGCCAGGGTTCCCACGGGGATCAGAAAAGTCAGATTCAGTGACTAGTGCTTTGTAAATGAGTGGCACTGAGCATTTCACCAGCTCCACTCTCAGTCTTTTCTCTGGTCCCATCATGTCCCCACCCTCTGCGAGTGACAATGATCTTTTATTTTCTAGAACTGTTGACATTTTTAGTTTACATGAATAGAATCATGTACTGTGTATTCCTTCTTATTTTATTCAGCCTCAAGGTTTTAAAGTTCACCCAGGTCATTCTCAGTATTCATAGCTTCTTCCTTTTAAATTGCTGAATATTATCTCATTGTGTTGACACTTGAATTGCTTCCAGTTCTTGCTACTGCAAATAAAGCTGCTATGAACATTTGCGTAACAGTCTTTGTGTGGACATGTGCTTTCAGCTTCTCTAAGCGCAGCATGTGTCATGAGCTGGATGCATTTTGAGATTTACAAGAATCTGCCAGCAAGTAGTTGTGTAATTTTCCATTATCCCCAGGAGCCTATGCTCATTCTAGGTGCCCCATAACCTCACTGACACCTGGTAGGGTCAAGCTTTTTAGCTTTAGACATTGAAAGAGGTGTACAGTGAGAGCTACGAGTTTAATCTGTGCTTATCTAACGACTCATGATCTTGATCACTTTCCTTGTGCTTTCTTGCTATCCATGTACCCTCTATGGTAAAATGTAGAAACTGTATGACTCATCTCATTTGTTTTCTGTCTCTCACCGATCACTGTTCTTCATTATCTGAGGCCTCCTATTCTGAAAGCTGCTGTTTCATATCTTTGATCCTGCTGCGTTATGGTTTCAGGGGGAAAAGTCAATCCAGTCCTTGTTACTTTATCTAGGCCAGAAGTAGAAGTTCTTATCTGCACAATGAAATGTTTAAGCCTTCTTGCTATGCATCGATGTAAAGTCTACCTACAGAGCAGTCATTTAGACTTGAGTATTTCCATACTTTCTATTTCTTTACATTTTATGTCTTGCCATCAGAAGGGCCCAAGGGCCATACCTGCTATTCCATTTTTATCACATTTATTCACTTTTCCCTACACTTGAGGTATAAATAAATAAATTCATTTGGGGTTTCTATACTTATTTTGAGCCCCACCACTAGAGACCTGGAGTTTATCCTCTATTATTGCTGAAGTTGTTACACTATATATTTTTACTATATTGGCACATATTTCTCATTTGCCAGCTTTGGGTCTACTCGAAGAACTATCACTAGCTTTGTTTAATGTCACTAACGACCTTTTCTTATTACTATAGTCAGATCATTTAGTGTGTTTCATAGTTGAATTCATTTCCATGTGGCCTAGACCAATGATTGGGAATTACTAATTAGCATCCAAATGGGAGGGAGAAGGGGGGCTGGCTAAAAGAAGGTGAAGGGTTTAGCCAAAGCATATATGCATAACTCATATCACCAGTGTGGTGATGGCCAGAGGGAATGGTGTTGGGGCTGGGTGGAGGTAGTCAAGAGAGGGAAAGTGGGGATATCTGTAATGATGTCAACAATAAAAATAAAGTTAAGCCCTGGCTGATGTGGCTCAATGGATTGAGCATTGGCCTGAGAACCACAGGGTCTGTGGTTCGATTCCCAGTCAGGGCACATGCCTAAGTTTTAGGCCTGGTCCTCAGCTCGGGGGGAGCGAGAGTCAACCACACATTGATATTTCTATCCCTTTCTCCCTCCCTTTCCCTCTTCTAAAAATTTTTTGAAAATAAATAAATAGAAGCCCTGGCTGGTGGAACAGTGGATAAGGTGCCCGCCTGTGAAACTGAAGGTTGCTGGTTGGATTCCCAGCCAGGGCACATAACCAATTCTCCAGCCAGGTCTGTGACTGGAGGCAGGTGAAAGGCAACCATACATCGATGTCTCTCTCCTTCTCTGCCTCTCTTCCTTCCCCTCTAAGAATAGTAAATAAAATGTTTAAATAAATAAATAGCATCCATAGCTCATCTGTTTATGGTCCACTTCAGTTTAGAAAATACACACATACATATACACTTACTTCATTAGGGCAGCCAAATATATTGTATACTATTCCATTACTGTAAATGATAGTTTCACACTGCAGGACTAAAGATGAAGGGATCTGGGTGATTATTCATAACTATGACCTCAAATGACAGAAACTATCACCCCAAGTAATAGGTAAAGAGGACTAGAGTGGTAAAAAAAACCAAAACACCTAACTAGAAGCCTTCTAATTATCTAGATTTTAAAATTCTACTTTCCATGATCCTGATCCACTATACCTTATATTAAGTATGTTCTGGACCTTAAACATTATCTGTCTACTTTGGGTCTAGTCCCTGGATAATTAACCCATAATCTTCCTTTTCTTTGGTCAAAAGAAATTAAACAAATTAAGTTTAGCTTATATTTGAGGGTCAACTCTAGTCCGAAAAATCTTAAAAGTTTGATCAGCTCAAAGACATACTTAGATATGACATATTCATATCATAAAATGTCTTCACCTAATGATAAAGTCTCTTAAAATAATTGCATTATGAATTATTCATTAAAATTAAATTCTATTTTTTAAAAATTTTTGTGAAGAGTTTATTTTTTTTTAGGGAGAAATGCAGAGAAGGAGAGAGACATCCATGTATGGTTGCCTTTCACTTGCCTCCAACTACAGACCTGGCTGGAGACCTGGCTTGCAACCTGGTTATGTGCCCTGGCTGGGAATGGAACCAGCGACCTTTGGGTTCGCAGGCTGGCATCTTATCCCCTGTGCCACCAGCCAGGGTGAAATTCTATTTTCTAATGTAGGTATACAATTACTATGATATGTCTTGTCAATTTTGTTATATCTTATGGAAAATTCTGGTAGTTAACCACCTTAAGTTGATTTCTCTACAGCGGCGGTCCTCACAGTCTGGTCAGTCATGCAGGAAAAGCAACAGCTTCTGCTGGGAACTTGTTACAGGGGCAGTTCTTGCTCCAGCCCCAGCCCCCGCATCCTGCTCCCAGACCCGATGCATCAGAATTGCTGAGTGAAGCTAAACAACTTTTTAACAAGCCCCCCAGGGGATTCCAAGCAAGGCCACATTTGAGAACTCTTGCTAGAAATTACTTTGTGTCTCAGGTTTGAGACTGTCATGAAATGATGTACCCAGGAAAAGTCTACCCTTGGTAATTACTTCGATTCAAATAATCTTGTGAGCCTGTTCAACTGAAGTTCTACAAAAATCCCTAATTTAAGGGCACAGTCGATATAGAGCTTCATATAAATAAAAACTGTCTAAGATCAAACTTAGGATGACATAGAAAAATATCATGCTTTATAAAATTTAGTTTTTTTAAAATTTAAGCAAAACAGGCTAGTAACTATATTTCCTCCTATAATTATTTCCTTGCCTTAACCTGCTCATCAACTTATGCTGAGTGCTTTTAAATATTGAGGTAGAAATAACTTTAATGGTGAAAATTCTTCAATTTAAAATAATACATGTGAGCTATATATACCCTACATGATGAAAAGATATAAAAATAATGTCCAGGGATGGTGACAAAGCTCAATTATTCTATCAATTTTTTATTTTAAGAGAATACCTTGTATCAAAGTCATTTTAACAAGTTATTGATCTCCTCCATCTTTCCTTTACCTGTCAGACATAGTTTATATTTGGTCTTTTCCTTGCCTAGAAAACAAGTATCCCGCAGAATCCAATTCAATATACTGCACTAAAAGGGTAAAGTCAGTTGATTCCAACACTTAGCAGTTTTCAACATACTGAGAAATGATAGCTATATAAATTGGACCCTCTGATCAATCTATCAGAGTTTTCCCCTTGGGTACATGGCATGAGCATGAATCTCCAAAAACAACAGTATGTGTGAAGCCATGTTGGAGGCTGTTCAAGAATTAATAGATGTGAGTTACTCTTGGCAGCTGGCTAATCATTTCCAAAGCGCGTACCATATCCCAGTTTTCTGTTTAAATGTGTCTCTGTGTACCAGTCTATATATAAGTGACAAGGCAATATCCAGGAAAATCTCTTAAGCATTGCCACAAAGCAGAATGTTCAATAGCAGTATAACTGGGTTTTCCTGTCTTCTCCTATTTCATTCATTTAAAATAAATATTTGCTGTGAAGCTTACATTAAAGTAATTGAAAGACATTCCATGTTCTTTGAGGGACAAAATCCCAAGAGAATGACCAGGTTTTGACACTTCCTGCAGATAAAGGGACAGAAATGATGTAGCAAAAACAGAAGGAGAGCCATTTTGAAACTGATAAACTTGGGATCCTTGTTCTGACATTGACTCACTCTTATCTTTGGACATTAAATCTGCCTCTCTTAGTCTCTGTTTTTTTCAGCTGTAAATTAACTTCACATGGTTGCTGGGAGAATTAATGTGCATGTTGGTTGCTCTCTTTCCTATAACTTTCCTATAACACCTCCCATGGTGACTTGATATGGTTGTCAATAAAAACAGTTCACTTGCCAGACAATGATCGGTGCATTTTCATTAGTCATTGTTTTCTCTGAGGCCATGATTTTAACCTCTGATTTTTTGGTGCTGCTCTGGTTCTGCAGTTTTAATAAGTTTTTGCTGTATTCTTTAAAGCCATTCTCATAGAACAAAAGCTAACTTTTAATGTCCCTTCAGTACTAAATATTTAATGATGTTTGAATACTAAATTCTCAACCATACATTAAATCATTCTGTAAATACACTAGTATAAATAATAAAGACTTCCACTAGACATGGAGAAAAATAAGGAATTAAGTCTATGACAAGCTAAGTAAAGGTCTGCAGGAGATTTTGTATGGTAGGAAGGGAAAAGAATACATTTCCATTTTTTTCCTGGAGTGCAAAACATTTTCTGCTAATTACTCAGTTAATGACCATAAAGTGCATTGAAAAATATGTAAGCTCTGTATCTAGTTCTTCTAATGAATGAAACCTTTGCGACTCCTTCAACTACTGTGATCATTTAAAGCAACAGTGGAAAACTCTTTATGTTAATTGCTTCCCTTGGTCATTTATATTGCAGGGTGACTGCTTCCATTTGAAAAGAAAGATATTCACATTTTCTGAGCATGCACCTTCTCCTGAAGTCCATGCCTTCTAGGTTCCATGTTCGAATTCAACTCACATATTTTCTTAACTACCAAATGTTCTCCAGCCCTTCACATATGATGTATAAGTGACACCAATGGGTGGAATCTTCCTTCAGTGTCTTGTCTCAAAATTAACATTGTCTAAATGTTGTCAAATGCTAAGTCTCACATTCCAATCTTATATTTTTATTTTTACTCTTACATACTCTTGGTTCTGGCCAGCAGCCATACGTCCTACCTCCTCTTCCTCTACAGACACAAGATGGATTCCCCTGCGTGAGGCTTGGCAGTCCATTTTGAGTGCAGCTCTCAGAGGACTGCTGGAGCAACATACAATGATAACTTATGCTGACATAAATTTTCACGCATTGGAAAAATAAATTCTTGGCACGACATCAAATACTTGTCTAAATGTGTTAGTCCTCCACTCTGGTTTCATATGAAATCTCTGGACAGCTTGTCTCCTTTATCTTTTTTTTATTTTTTCCCATGTGTGGAGGTCCAAACGAGTGGGGATGATTCATGCCAACCTCCTAACATCGCTTTGTTGTCATGGTCCCTTGGTGCTTGGTTCTGTGTCTGAACTGAGCAGCAATCAATTTATCACTTAGCGGAGAAAAGAGAGATGGAGCCAAGTGAAGAACACATTAAAGGGACACATCTAGTTCACTGTTCTCTAGGTATGTCTCTTTAGAATCTAGACTATAAACACATAGTGTGATGAGTCAAGCAATAATTTATAACTAGTTCTAACTTAGGTCAGGGCCTGCCTGGGATTAAAATATCTGTTCACTTTATATGTGTTCCATAATCTCTGAATTATTGTTTTAATCCATTCACTGTTACCATCATAATTTATTAAGGGATAAATATTAATCATGGTGAAGCTTATTTTAAAAGTAATTCAACATTAGAATTTTTCATAAATTTTTGAAATCTCATACAGTCCTATAATTTGATACATAAAACTAGTGTTTTTAACTGCTCTGCAGAAAGTCAAATGGCAAACTAAATATGGATTCAACTACATGGGAATTTGTAACTAGATAAACAGATATTGAGAAAACATTAGATTAGCACTCAAGTATTTGACCTCCAATAGGGTGAAGATTTTTCTGGACTGGGAAAGTTTGATACAGCTGAATTACTAAGATCAGAGCCCATAAGGGAAGAAGATAGGCTCCAGTTCTCACATCACTGGCTTTGGCTGTCCTAGAGATGTGCTTTCCCGGGCCTTCAAAACAACATTCATTTGGCTCTATAGGTACCTGGAGCACACCTGGTATTGCTCCACCGCTCTTTGGTCCTAACAGCACACACCTGTAATTATATGATGAGTAGCTGGAACCCATCAGGGAGGTTCATGAAGGCAGAGACAGTGTTTAGTTCTGAAATACAGTTTTAACACATAGTCAAACCTGAATACAAGTTTTTGGAATAAGTAAGAAATAAATTACATGTTGAAACATCAGTCATTGAAGCTATATAAAAGCTTTGGAGGTCTAATCAGAAAAATGACAAATATAATTTGGAAATAACTTTATAAGAACTTGGTTCATGACACAGTAGCTCCAAATCAAAAGGAAAGAATGAACTATTAAACTCTTGGGGAAAACTGGTTTGTCAAAAAGAGAAAAATAAAAACTAAAATTTAATTTTTACTTTTGACTCTAGATGGATTAAAAACCCAAATGTGACAAGTATTAATATGCAAGTAGTATTACTTGTATGAATGTCTTATGCTACATGGTAAAGGGCTGGCTAAGAAGACCCCAAACAAAAACAAACCCCATAACATAAAACTAAAAATGAATGGATTTGATTATATAAAATGGAAGAGTTGTGTTTAGAAGTACACACAAGGCTAATAAATCACTACCTGCTTGGACAAGGATGCATGCAAAGAAAAGGAACATCTCATATCTAGAATACAATGCGAAGTCTTGGAAATTAACACAAAAGGAGGCAAGTCATCAGTTTATCAATGGGCACACTCTGATGATAAAGGACTTAAAAGTGACTCCAACAACTTTTCATTCAGTAAGTGCTTGTCCAAACATGGAGATTGTATTTAATACAATACTTCAGATTGTAAAAACGTGATTGATGTGCCAAGTATTAAGAGACAGTGGGGGAGGTGGCCACTTTAGAGAGCATACTGGGAACACTCTATCATATGATTTTACTGAGCCTTTTACTTCTCTTGGCAGGAGCATTAGACATCCATACTTTGCCCTGGAATTTTGCAGGACTTTTTCTAAATGAAACCCTACCTGACCCAATCAATATTAAGGCCTTAGACGTATGACTTAAGGTAGATAAAAGGAGTAGACCTGACAGAGCCCAGGGTTGAAATAGGCTTGGGTAGCTTGTGTTATCAGTATGAGAAGAACAAGTAGCCACATCACCTCCAACCCTATGCGAGACACATGGAACATACCTGAGTCCAGCCTACAGTCTAAGAACTGGGAGCTGCCATGGGTGTTGCCCTTCATTCCCAATCCCCAGTTTAGGCACGTATTCCCTAGATAAGAGCTGCAATGCTTCTTGCTTTTTCTCTATTACCATGAATGTACCTTATAATACTCCCTTGCCTATTAACTTATTATAATAGCATGCTTATTAATATTTCTATTTCTCATCTGTTTCCTTTCCCCCAAACTCCGCCCCAACCAATTCTCTCTAAATTCATCTTCTATAATTAATTCCTAAAATGTGGACCTGATCATGGCAATTTCTTGCATAAAGTATATGGATTTTTATAATGATAAAATAACATTTTATGGTAAAAATAAAACTAACCACCTTAATATATAATGCCTATTTGGAGAATAAGCCTGGTTACTTCTCTACCTCTTTGTCCACCAACTGCTCCCAAGGATGTTACATCCCCTGGAACTTGCAAATACGTCATATTACATGAAAAAGGGGAATTCAAGTAGATACAAAGTTGAGGTAGCTACCTAGCTGACTATAATTAAAGAGATTATACTAGATAATACTGGTGGGTCCAATATAATCACAAGCATCCTTCAATGTGGAAGGTGGAGACAGAAGAGTCCGTGATAGGACACATGGGAGGATTCAACCACTGGCCTTTGCTGGATGGGTGTGTGTGTGTGTTTGTGTATGTGTAGTGGTTCATGAGCAAAGGAGGATAGGTTGCTTCTATAGCCTGGAAAATGCAAGAGAATGGATTTTCCCTCAGTCCAGCTAACAGTTTGATTTTTGCCAAGTGAAACCCACCTCAAACTTCTAACTTCCAGAATTGTAAGCTAAAGCATTAGTCTTGTTTTAATCTACTACATATGTGGTGATTTGTTATAGGAATAATGGAAATGTGGATAGGATGCTAGCACAGGGACACATTCTGAAATCTAAGTCAGGTGACACCTTGAAGGCATATTTTCTTCAAAGATAAAGAAGAGCAGGATGATGTGGAGACAAGGCTGACTTGGTACAACTCTTCAGGGTCCTCCTGAGTAGCAGCTGCTTCCAGAGTGAGGGGCAGACCTTGGCACATGAACATGCCAGTCACATGGCCCAACATGCTTGATGCATGGACTTATGACTCTCCGTCTGGCATTACAGAAACAGTATTGCTGGTCAAAAAAATTAATCTTTAAAATTTGGATATATGCCCACTCTTCAATTAGAAAAAAAGATTGTGTTTTATAGTAGGAAGAAATTAAAATATTTGTTATCAATATATGCTTAGCTTTTTTTAATTTAATGACAGAAAAGCAGCTACTAATGACTGAATAATTCTTGTCAGCTGATGTGCTTACGGTTTTTTTCCAAATGCTGATAAATGAAACAGAAAGAATGCCCTAAGTTTTCCCTGAAATCAGAGTTCTGACAGATTGAACTCATAATTTAAAGATGTAATAAATCTGGAACGACCAAGTAATGCTATTCTGAAAATATATAAAGTGTTATAAAACCGGTCGACTTTCACCCATTCATTCAAATCATTTATAAACTCAGTGCACATGCACGTACATAAAAAGAAAGTTGACAAGAATTTATATGGTACCCACTCATTTTTCTTGTATAGTAAGCAGAATGACCCACTAGAGGGGTCTCTGTCCTAATCCCTGGAACCTCTCAGTATATCTTGTTACATGACAAAAGGCATTTTGCATATGTAATTAAGGTTACTAACTAAATGGTGAGAGTACCTGCTTGTTCACAATGGTTCTTAAAAGGAGACAGCTTTCTGTGGCTGAAATTGGAGAGATGGCAGTAGGAGAAATCAGGTGAACAGTTGCATGAGAGGTTCTCATCCCCCAGTGCTGGTGGGGGCCTCATGGAAAGCATGAAAAGGAATGGGGACCATCTCTAGCAACAAAGGCAGGTCTCTAGCTGGCCACCAATAAGAATCCTAGACTCAGTTCTACAACTGCAGTGTCTGAATCCTGCCAACAACTTCAATCAACTAGGAAGTGAGTAGATTCCTCCCCACCTGCCCAAGGAGAAACCCAACCCTCCCAACGCTTTACTTTCAAGCTGGAGACCCTAGACAAAGGACCTACTTAACTCACTAGACTTCTGACCTACAAAAATAGTGTGGTAATGAATTTGGGTTGCCATAGGGCCCTAAATTTGTGGGAAGTTGTTACAGCAGCCAGAGAAAATGAATGGCCTTGCTTCAGAGAGCAGGCACTGCATGGAGTAACCAGAATTCAGTCTGGTGTGTGGCCCATAGTGTGGCTCTGATGCCCTTGCTGTGGTTGGCTGCCATGTGGTGAGAAGGGGAAGGATAATTAACTTATATTGCTCTCTCAACTGGAAGCGGTGCCTCTGGATTCTTTGTGACATTACAATAACCACAGAGCTACAAATAAAATCAACTCACAACTTTTAGTTCAATGTGGAATAGTGCCCCGTGTTTTGATTCATCAATCATGCTATGGTGCCACCTGGCTCATCCTGAACCTGGGCTACGGAGTGTGACTTTGATGTTCACAATATTCTACTGCCATGGAAAGTGTTAGAAGAGATGTTGCAAAATTATTTTTCAGCTGCTGCCAGGTTCTACAAATTTGCCTTCCAACTCAGATCTCACTCCTGAGTTGCTCATTTCCCAAGGCTTGTCTTGAAATGTTCAATCATTTTGTTTTATTTGAATAAATACTTGGGAAGAACTTTGTGTAACTCAAGTACAATGTTCCCTGTCAGATATCTGACAAGATAGTGTTCATTTGAAAAAGTTTATTTTTAAAATAGATGTGCTAAGCCTGCAACTTGGCCAGGAACATCACAAGTTTGCTAAATTCTGTGAAAAACACTCCTTTTGTTTTCTGCCCACAGTAATTTCCACCAACTCTCCCATACCTCATCATGCATACTCCCCACCCTCAAATTGCATCCCCTGCTATGTTTCAGTAGTATTTTCATTTACATGAGACAGTCACCTGTCCTTGTTGCTCAATGACACCCTGCGCTGAGAATTTAAAGACCTCTAAGTAGCATATCAGAAAGGTTAACGGCAAATTAAATGATGCATTTCAGTGTTACTGTGGACTTCATTAAAATTTAGTATTCATTATTAGTCTTTTCTGAGATCACAAGTTGCAATGAATCATTTGGGTCTGACCTTGTAGTTTCATTAAGAATTCAAAAACTTTGTTTCATGTATCTCATCAGCATCTTTCAGCATCATGTTAATGACCCAACAACCCCCCAAATATCAAAGAAGGGGACCTGATACAAGTAGGGTTTATCCATCAAGATAAATCTGTGTCCCTTCAACATGGCTTCCTGCCTGGGTCCATCTCCATTTAGAGCCAAGGAGCCAGAATACAGCATTTTTTCTTAAGTGGACTTGTTACTTCTACAATGTACTAAGTGTTGGTGCCAAATTCTATAAATACATTATTTACAGAAAAGTTAAAATACAGAAAATTAAAAATGGAAAACAAGAACAATGCATCATCTCTTTGCCTGGAGATAACCCTACCATCATCACTTAGATATATAACTCCAGTAATTACACATAACAAAGATCATCCTGTGTATATAGATATCCACTCTTTTTTCTTTTGCCCAACATAATCCATATTTTCTCTTTTTTATTAATCCTACAAAGATGTGAATGGATTATCACATGGATGTGGCACAATTTATTTGTTTCCCTCCCTCCTAATCAACTCACAGTTTTTGAAGTGGGGTAAATTGAAATAGTATATCATTTTTGTGCATGAATTTTTCTCCTAACCTTGACAGATTGGTAGAAGTCTATACATACAGCCAATTGTTTCCCATGTTTAGGAGATAGTGTTAGTGGTTACCACTCCATTCTATAATATTAACATTCAATCTTGACAATTTGATAGATGAGACAAGTATTTTTTTTTTTTTTTTAATTTTAACATGCATTACTGTGTTTTCTAGTAAAACTGTGTTTTCAATACGTGATTCACTATCTTTAAAAGGGTTAATGGCCCTGGCTGGTGATGCAATGGATAGGTGAAGGCCTGCAAACCCAAAGGTTACTGGTTCAATTCCCAGCCAGGGCACATAACCAGGTGGCAAGCCAGGTCTCCAACCAGGTCCGTAGCTGGAGGCAGGTGAAAGGCAACCATACATTGATGTTTCTCTCCCTGCCTCTCTCTCTTCCCCTCTCTCTGAAAATAATAAATAAAATCTTTAAAAAAAAAAAAAAGTAATGGTGAATCAAATATAAAGAGAACACTGTTTCCTTGAGTGACCTACATTTGCTGAAATTTGTTTTATAGCTACATTGATATTTTCACAATAAATGTGGCATAGGCAGCTAACACAAAACAGTAGAAGGCTACATGCTTTTCATGTTTATATTTATACCCACATCAATAAGTAAAGCAGCATAAAAGTTTTACTTCCACAATACGAACAAGCACTGTGTAATTATTATGTCTAGTCATACCATCAAAGTACCGAGTCCATATCCAAAATGCATTATTTCTTTTTTATGCCTATTCCCTTATTAAACTAAATATTTTAATTGTATTTATTTCTTGAAACTTTCTAAAACACATTTGAACTCCCTTTTAACAAGAAACTAAAAATAAAAACCAGGACAAAACATGAAGAATGCAAATAGCCTCCCTGAAATGATTATTTTCAGAAGCTGGATTTAGAATGTGATCCTAAACAATGATGTTTGATGTGATGCAGCAAAGTATTTAGGGTATTGGGTCCTTCCGCAACGCATGGGTTCAAATCCCTCCACCAGTCTCCATACTGGGATGGTCGAGCAAGGCATCTCACTTCTCAGGGGGGTTATTTCTTTATCATTAAAACAGATAAAAATGGAAATCTATCTAATAGGGTTTTTGGAGTATTCAATGGTTGAAGAACATAAAAACTTAGAAGGTGGCCTGGCAAAGCCTAAGTTTCCAATGGAAACATCCTATCATGGTCAGGACACTTATTCATGCCATGGGTAGGACACACAAATGTGACATCTGGGAATGTGTGTAAATTTGTCTTGAAGGGGTGTATTACCGGATATGACTTTTGCCATATCAAGCTGCAGGAAGGTAGGAATGCTTTGGTTTAGCAAGATTCTGTCTTCAGTTTAATTTGCTGGCTCCAAAGTCTGACCTTCCTCCCATGATAGCATAGTTCCTACTTTTCTGTGCTATCTTAAACATATCTAAAACTAATAGAATTCCCTAGTATCCCAAATGTAGGTGGTATTTGTAGCACAGGGTACAGAAACTAAATTACGAGAGAGAGAGAGAGAGAGAGAGAGAGAGAGAGAGAGAGAGAGAGAGAGAGAGAGAAGTTCAGTTTCATTTAATTTACAAAATCATCAAGTGCCTTCCTGCTAAAGATGAGTATGTTTGCTCTCGTAATTTTCACTTATTAGTGGGAAAAGTACGTCATTAGTGGAAGGATGATTTGTGATGATAACAGGCGAAGTGATTAATATGTATACATAGCAAAAGTAAATATTTGAGGCATTCTTACAATTTCAATCAACCTAAAGGCAACAACCCACAAGAGTCCTTTAATCAGTCTCATCCGTGACCCTGATTATCAGCAGCAACAATATCCAAGTGCTCACTTTAGAATTTGGGGAAACATGGAGTTTAAGCATTGCTAAACAGTTTAAGAGAACAAGGTTTTTTTTTTTTTTTCCCCCTAATCTGTCTAGTTTGTTATCATAAGAAATGGCAGATGGAAGAAGGATGCTACTCCACTGAATATTTTCAAAGGCTTTTACATGTCAAGAAAGAATGGGAAAGCCTTTGTGAATTGAAATGTTTAGCTCAACTATTTAAAGGCTTTTGTTGGGTGGCAGATTATCTTGCTAGCTAGGACAGGGGAGAAGTTCAGTTCTCTTCTGTTCAGCAGTTTACCCTCTGTTTGATGCCAGATTTAGGGAATGTGAAAATGCCCCAGAGGAGACTACCAAGAGTGGTAGGGAAGAGTTTCCCTGAGAATTTAGGATGATTGAATGAAACATATCCCTTTCGTGTCAACACTATCGAATTTCTTCTTTCTCTTGTCACACCTTTTCTCCAAGCCCGTGGAAGGAACTAGCTGTCCAGCTAGTCCTCTGAGAAGACTGTGGGTTCTATCGCTAAAAATACAAATAACAGTATAGTTGAACCTGCTTCTATTCTGAGTGTCCGAGGTGCCTTGGCTCTAACCCTTGTCCCGTCAGGACCTTTGCTTTGTACAAGCAAGATTCCCTCCATGTAGTAATGTGCTCTGTACCCTCACCATGGTTCATCCATAAGTACCTGTCTTCCGCTTTGGTTTAAAGCCAAGCCTTGAACGTTACCAGTACTCAGTTCGCCCCCTTCATGTTGGTTCCTATCCATGCATCTAAAAGCAGCAGTTATAAAAAGCATATAACTTAAAGCAGAGAACATAATGATTAAGGTAGATGGCAAGAACCCTCATGAAAGAATATTTCAAGAACAAAAATTGGCAACAGACTTTCTGATGTGTAAGCGAATAGAAAAATACCCCTTGAAAATTGCAGCCATAGTTCTGTTTACAGTCTTCCCTGAGATGCAGTATCACCTTACACAGAGGTGGTACTTCATTGGCTTCTTCTTTAGTTCCTTCTCCTCCTCCCAATCTGAAAATGTGTACACATGCACATTCACAACACAACATTCTGTTGAGCTTTGCATTAGCTAAAATGTACAGGAGATGCTACTACTTAATGTGCAAATAAAATCAATCACAGCGCATGACTTCTACCAAAGTTAATCTTTTTCTACATGAGCCAAAATTCCCTTCTGTGAGCTTATGAATTGCTATTATATGCTACTCCAAATCCACATGGAAAAGCTGTATTATGGGGTACAGTGAGGTGACTTTGTTATATAAATGATACTTGACAACCTTAGGATGCACTTACTGAGTCATGGTACTTATTATAAGACTCGTTTGATGAAAAAGGAAAACTAAAGTCTGGAAAACAAAGTGATACAGCCTGAATCATCAGACCATTAAAATAAAGTTAGGCTGGGCTAAAAAGAAATCAAGCTGAAAGATAATCAAATTGTCATTTTAGTGACTCTTGACCTTAGTTCAATGCTATCGTCATGTGACTTTTTACATTAAACTGCTTACTATGAAGTGAATGACTTCTGAAATACTGATAAGTGAATGTAGGAATAAGACATATTTTTCGAGTTACATGGGTAGATAAATTGCTATAGACTTTATAAATAGATATAAATTGATATAATTACAGAAAATAGTATTGATGACATTCACAACCATCAAGACATTTCTTTTCTGGTATTAACATCAGCGATACCATATTGTCATCATCCCTGCAAAAAGCAGAATGAGTACTAAAATTTAAAAGGTGGAACTACTATAATAAAGTGTTTTCTATTTTTGTCCCGTTTTCCATAGGTCCGAAAATGTTTTAATCATCTTCTACTGGGGCAAAGCCAGTTTTGTAGAATCATTTAATCTCTATTACTTTCATTTTAGTTTGTGACCTGTTTTGGATTCTTGGTGTTAGTTTGTTTTTGCTTAGTTGCTAAACTCCCTCTTCATAAGGCCAAATGTAACACTATCCAAACTGATATGTCCCTCAAAAACTCACCTCACTGTGCTCAAACAAATGATAATCAAAGATTCTATGAGGAAAACAGGTTTTCCAGGATTTGCAGTTATGTAAAATTCTCCATTTCAGTAGTTTTCACCAGGAGATGTTGACTTAAATCACAGAATGGTTCAGGACCTCTGTAAATAAAGTGATAATATGTATCTTAGACACCTTGTTGACATATAAAATCTACGCTTAGTCACTTAGATTCTGACCTAGATTCTGGTAGGTTAAACAAGTCTTGAAGGACACAGCAAGGCAAAATTACACATACATACCTGGTATAATAAAATGGGCAGACCAAGTGTCAATAGCATTTTAGTCATATCCCGCTTCTACAGACTAAAATTATGACTGCTTTCCCTTCTTATATTTGACATTGTGCTCTGAATTGTCACTGAGTTCTAGATAATTTAGCGATTGTGCTGTGTAAGTATAAAGTAGCTATACATTTTGACAGAATACCAAAGATATTCTAAACCATACCTGAAGTCTCATAATAGAAAATCTTGACCCCAATCTAAGCATGTGACAATTATCTGCAAAAGTGGTTTAATGGAGGTAAAGATGCAGCTACCATCCTTAAGTAACCAGTTCCAACCAGAACTATACCCTCTGACGTCATTGGATAGTCGGTCCATTGGCAACCTTTCATTTAGCTAGGTATTAACATTTCTATTTGAGACACAAGGATAATGAGACTCAGAAAGGTTTTAGTTTCAAATTCACACTTTCAAGCATGGTTTTGAACAGGCCCTAACACCTGGTCTGTGTGAAATCAAAACACATAGTCTTTCCTCTACACTCTGCTGATCAATATTTCGACAGCAGGCCCCAGTGCACCCTGTGAAGGTGATTCTAGGTTACAGTGCGTTTTTCAGGCTAAACAGTATTCACATGCTGTAGACAAGCTTTCTCTAAGAAAGAGACAGGACTAGTATGTACTGTGCACCTACATGTACAATGTCTAAGCTGATGTGCTTATCAAAGGGGGAAAAGAAGGGGATGGTTTAGTCAATGAACTAGTATAAATGACCCATGGACATGGACAACAGTGTGGGGATTGACTGTGGGACAGGGGGTGGGGTGGGTGAGGCAGGGCAGAACAATGGGGGAAAATGGGACAACTATAATAGAACAATAAATTAATAAAAATATAGCTATGTAGATATCTATATATTCAAGTGGATATTGACTATATAGTGTTCTTAATCCATATTTTTGTCTCTAATGATTTACTCAAGGCTTATTTGATTCCTGATATTGACTTGAACAGAGTTTAAGAAAAACAAGATATGATTAATCCTAAGGAACTACAGTAGAGATATATGTTTACAAATAAATAATTACTATGAAAAGTGATCCCCCTTCTCTTTCTTAGGTTTTAAATTAATGTCTTTTTTCCCCTGGTATCTGACCCTTATAATGAAGGAAAATTGAAAGTATTTTTAGGAAATAAATAGTTTTGAACTCTGTCATATAATCTGATCAGCCCATCTATATAAAAACCACATAAAACAAGAGATGTTACTTTACAAAGAAAATGTATATTATAATATATACTATTTGATATATTACTTTTCTCAGTTCTTATGAAAACTGATTCCTTTAGAGGATTTTTAACCTAGCAAAACTGAAATATCAATTCCAATTCTTTAAAATAAAACTATCAATTTCTGTGGCTCCTTTTACCAACCCCATGGATCATGCTATTTTTTGAAGCCCATTGTCTGATACAGAGAAAGTCCTCTCAAGCATTCATTAATGAAGAATCAGGGTGGACTGATTTTGGTTCCTAAACATTTTGTTCTTAGGCCTCTGATGCCTTTTCTTGAACTTTTAGCAAAACATGAAGATCAAACTCAAGAGAAAGTATAAGCTATTGGTTTTGCCTCCAGCTGCTTTTACATAAATTGGATCTTTAAACTCTTTTCATCATGGATAGCAAGTGTTGAGCAAACAGAGAAGCAACACGGAGTGATGCCTCAGAGTGTTTTACTTCCATCACCCCCAGATGTCCCTAGTTCTCAAGCTGGCAGTTCACACTGGACATGGAGCATTTGTTGGCACCTAGCAGGAAGCAGATGGTTGAAAGAAAAGTTTATTTCTATGAGTGACCAGCTAGCTCTTCAGTGAGAGTTCTAGGATGGCAGCCTGGTCAGGGTGGCAGAAAAGGCGGAGATTTGTGATATAAAATTTATTTATAGGGTTACCAAAGCCTTATTAAGATGGATGTTTTAAGTTGCCAACTGTCCTGAGGAAAGCTAATTTAAGAACTTTCCAGAAGGTTGAAGAAGCAAGAGAGAAAACTGAAGAAAACTTGTGTGGTTTGAGACCAGTCCACATTTTCTTCTAGCAAATATAAGCTTCAAAACTGTTCTTTGGTGATTTTCTTTCTATCTACCTCTCCCAGCCTTGATGAATTTCCACAGAAGACACTGGAAACAGAATTGAATAGTTTAACTCCTGTCAACTCAATTTTATTGGGAAGATAAGCAAAATAGTGATTGCATGATGGCCTCAGGTGTTTTGCCATATCTTCCTTTCCAAGGCCTTAATTTGGAATAAAAAATAAAATCCTAAGAACTGAGAAAAAATTCCTTCCCACTTTCAGAAACCTCTCTGCTCATTTCATCCCCTGGGTTGAGTCGATTGACATTTCCTATTATGGGATACAGCTGAGGTCATAAAGGGACACATGATTATGGAACTTAAATCAGCAAATATTTATTTAGCATTGACCGTGTATGAAGAATGAGGCATAGAGGTACTGGCTCAGTTCCCTAAGAGCCTAAAGACACTATGCGTTTGTCCTTAATTCTTCTGCCTTTTTGTCTTGGGCAAGACCAGGGAGGACCAGAAGGCTCTTTTTTTCAGCGAAATAATTATTTGGAGCTCTGCCCCAGCAGTCAGGACAAAGGCTGATGGCTCTTCCAACGTAGGAAGGTGACATGATGAGGGGCCATTGTAGACCTGACCCAACCCCTGGTGTGAGTCAGGGCACTGAGATTTTCCTCTGAAAGCCCTGCCTCGTGATTGTAGATGGGAATTCTTTCCTCTTCCCATCTTGCAAGAACATTTTCAGCACTAATTAACTGTGTTGTCAAATTAAGGAGTTGAAAAGCATACAAGGTCCTCAGAGTTAACCTCTTCCATATTTGAGTTTTAGGTAATTTTTAATGTCACCGTTTAAGCTCTTGTGCCCACTATAACACACACCTCCACATGTAAATGTTGACACGAAATCCATCTACAGCTCAGAGAGGGAGGCTTAGGACAGTACCCCAGAAACACCACTCACCATCCCTGTGGTGGCTCCCACCATCGCTGAGGCAACAGCTCATCAGAGCCACACTCTGCAATGATTGATCCTAGCAACACGGAAGGAGGCAGCACAGCAACATACACAGCCAGGAGCACCCATGAGTGCTGGGCAAGAGCACATGTAGATGTGTGCAAGAGGACCCACAGAAACCCCATTTGAGCGGATGTGTGTCCTAGTCCATAGGTGGGGTATCTGTGGGTGACAGCTGCCATTCACCTGACTGTATTAAGTTGTCCAAAATTTTTAAGTTTTTAGATTATTTTTATAAGATCATTTATGGTTACTCAAGGTGACATCATATTGAGAACACTGTTTTATATTAGGGTCACTCTAGAATTTGCCCCGGTCCCATTATCTAGAAGGATGTACAGCTTGAAAAAAACTACTCTGGAAACTACTTTCTTATGTGAGTTAAGGTTGCTTGAAAGCCACTAAGAGCTAAGGATTAAATATCCCACCTCGATAATTAGTGCAAGACCAAGAGAATCTACAAAAAAAGAATGTGTACAAAATTCAAGTGTTAAAACAGCAGTTCATGGTTTTACCATTGTTTACAATGACAGCAACCATGTCATGTTATTAAAAGAAAAAAAGTTTGGTAAAATTCTTGAAGGTCCTGCGTACATGTTTCCTGTCCCAAGAAACTCAACCTTTTATTTTTATGAATTTTTGAAATTATGAGATTTAAAGGCTTTATTGGGGATGTTGACATTATTCATTTTTAAAGTAATTTAGTTTGTAATATTCCTAGTCACCATGTCTGCTGATGTCCCATAGCCTTAGTCACCTCTGAGACAATTAGTGGGACATTGGAATAGGTCCAGTTTGGGAAGGACAGACAACATCTCTGCTCACAGGTGCTCCTTCGGGAAGGACAATGCCATCTCCCTTCTTGAGCTGATGTGAGCTTCTGTCCCACCTCCTGAAGGTGCTGTTCAGTTGGAAACAGCTCTTGGCAGACCTTCCAGCACAGCATTTGTCAAGGTCTTTTCAATCCTCTGTCCCAATTGGATGAGAAACATTTCCTAACATCTCTTCTCCATGCAGCCGGAAACTGCTGTCACCAACTTTATTGGACAGTAGCAAAAAAAGAGACTTTCTGGAGACTAAATCATACATTTTGCAGCCAGTGTGTATTTTTGATTTCCTCAATATGCAGTACCATATTTTATGAGTTTGGATGCATTTTTCCAATTCCTTCCTGCCTAAGTTGTGCTTCTACCCAATTTATTTTTGTGCAATTTCAATAGCACTGACCCTTATACAATCCATCACTGTAATTTACCTATTTATGTGTGTCTTTCCCCACAGGCTCAAGCACCTGGAGGAACAGAATTATGTTTCCTCAACTCCTGTATTCTCATAGGTAGCCCATGACAAGTGCCCAGTCAATGTGAGTTGAAATAATTTTATTGTCGCCTACAGTGATTTAAATATGTAAATTACTATTCACTGAATGAACTTATATATATATATATATATACATATATATATGTATATATATATATATATGTCTTATATTTCTTTTATTGTCTCCTAGTGTCCTTTTTGCATTCAGTTGATGATACGCTGGCTGAATTTAGTATACAGACATTAATTGAAAGCACACTATTTGTCAAGGTTGCTGCTATGACTCAGGCTAGAGAAAAGACACACTTTGGTGAGCCTATACTGGCAAGAAAATACGGTAAGCATTGCCAGAATAACAGCCATAATAATAATGATTAGTCATAGTGACTAAAAAGCTATTTCAATAGTAATTACTGAGATAATGCATATGTAACAAAAAGCAAGTTTGTGTTTACTGAGCAGAACTGTGTGCAGTGACCTGCATGCACTGTGGAGTCACGTGCTCATACTCACTCTCAACTTTATGGAGGATGGGGCTCATTTAAAGAGGCTTAAGTCCCTCCGTCAGAGATGCACACTGAGTACACAATACACCCAGGCACTCAGGGGAGTCTGCCTGGAGCCTAGGCTTGAACTGCTTCTGAGATGTGCTATTGAAAACGCACACCATGCTCTGAGGGGACAGAAGGGCTTTCTCCCAGATTGAGGTTCCAGCGTGGCCTTCAGGAGAAGTTACCTAAGTCACATCTTGGACATATAATCTGGTTATGAAGATATTAAACAAGTTTTAAGGGGAATGATATCAGATCTGTGTTCTTGTTGGCTCACTCTAATGACAGGAAAAGTGACCCCAAAAAAGGAAGGGTGGAGAGAAGACGGGAGAACAGTGCTCTTGGGCTTGGATACACATCAGCATAAGCTGGACGACTTGCAACAGCAGAGCTCTGGCAGGCACCTCTCGAAATTCTTTATGTCTGGATAGGGCTGCAGAATTATCATTAAAAATACTGGGGGTTCGGGGGCCATGCTTTGAGAATCACTGATCCAGATTTTTACAACAGTTCAGGACAGTTGGTGAGGAGTACTCCAATTTAAAAATACACAACAAGGGTGCAAAGGAGGAGGTCTTTTTGATAAGTAATTAGACTACAGGACCTCAATTTTCAGGAACGAGATAACTGTATTTGAGTTTTGAATAAAACGGCCCAGTATAATTCTTGCATTTTTAGTTTAGGTGATGGTGTTAACTGAGATGAAGAAATCAATAGGGACCATTTTTGAGGTAAAAATGGTAAGAAAGATGTTACATTTTGTGATTTTGAGATTTGATAGTATTCAGAGACCCATCATGGTCCATGAGTCTCTCCTGTTTCTGCTTGTTCAAGGTTGTCTTTTTAAGGATAGACACACACCAAGTATAAGGCACAACATCTCTCTCTGGGCCAGTGTATGCATTTCTTTACTATCTAGAATAAAGTTACTGATTCTGTCTGGGCCAAGACTGGACAGATTTGTTTGCAGTCCTTTTTAAAAAATGGGGTGTCCTAAGGTGACAGTAGCTCAGCTGTGACACAATCCCCTATTGGGTATAGGACCCACCAGGGCCACTCTCTATTGCCTCCTGGGACCTGAAGGACAGACTGCTGATACAACCTGAAGTTTCTGCTACCTGGCTAATCAAGTCCTTTGTCTCTGACGCAGGGGTCTCCTATTCTCCACTGGGATCCATGAAAATGTGACAAGCCAACTTGTGAGCTTGCAAACTGGATAAATTTAGTATGTCCCTATGTCCTAGTTCTAGACAGGCTTGTGTGGGACATGCTAGTAGATTTGGGTACAAGGAAGATAAGAAGGGTCTGGTACTCAAGAAGTTAGATTTCAGGAAAGAATTTGTCAATCTTTAGTATAGAAGGGAACAAGATAATATGATCAAAGAAAATCAGCTAAGGGAACCCATAGATTTATTTGTTCAGTTGGTCAAGCATAAAAATGAACTAGAATTTTCATTTTTAGGTCTCAGAATAGAATTGGAAAGTAAAAGTCCTAAGTCCTACGGTCTTAGTTATGGGTGGGAGAGCGACCTAGAAATGGAAAATCAGGAATCATATCTTTGGGCTAAAATCAAAACAATTGATTTTAATTATACCATTTATTTTAAAACAGTTTATATGAAAATATTTGTTTAAACTATGACAAAGGAGTTAGAAGATTAAAAAAAAAAAAGAATGGAAAGGGAAGTGACATAGCTGCATTTCAAAAACATGCAGTCACAGAAGTTAGACATCAAGTCTGCTCTGTTGTTCCACATTTATAAACTTCTACAAGAGGCAAAAGTATAGAGATATAAAGTTGATAGTAGCTATTAGGGGACTGAGCAGAGTAGGGAAATGGGGAACAGCCAAAGTTTTTTAGTAGATACAAATATTCTATATCATGATTGTGGAGGTTATACTCCTGTACCTGTTTTTTAAATTAAATTAGCACCTAAAATTTATTTTATGTGAATTATATCTTAATACTAATTTTAAAGTACTATTTGTCAGTGTCATATATATATATATATATATATATATATATATATAATTTTCTTTTTGAATTTTATTAAAATGTCAAATCTTAACTCAATATTAGTTTTATTTTGTGTTCTTAAAATATTCTTTTTGATATTCTATCACCTGCTAATGATTTTTTTCATACACATATTGAATTGATGATATTGGTATCATTTAGATGGACTTACCATATTTTCTTAGATTTTGGTTCTCAATATGTCATCTAAGTTATGAGATTTTTGAAAGCTCTTGGACTATGTCAATTTTTCTTAAATTACTCAATGTTTATATGCTCTTTGAGTGCTGAGACCTTAAGAAGACATAATCTTGAGAACCACCCTCTCCCTCCCCCAAAATAAAAGAAAGTCAGTACTAGTCCAGAATACCTAAGTAATGTCCACGTCAACATCTGAGTTAGGATATTTTAGAAATACACACCTAGTTCAAAGAAAACAATGTATTTTTATTATGTCAGAAAACCTAAGTTTTAGCACTAGTTACAAAACTACAGTTTTTCTTGTTTCAGTCATTTAACAGGTCTGCCTCAGTTTGCCTTTAAACTGACTATAACTCAAATATAATTCACACAAAGCTGAGTTCAACAAGTTAAAAAATGTTTGGGAAGTCAGTAACAACTACCATTATCTTGACAAAAGTTTGAGAATTAAAGGTAGTGAATAATCAGAATTTTAGGGTAGTTAACTGAAACTGATCCTCCCTACTCAAAATTATTTACTTCTCCAAATCCTGTTTGGTAAGCATTACTTCATTTATTTGCTTAAAAAGTTTGTATCTATTCCTAAAGTTGTGGCGCTTGCTGGCCCAGGGGCTGGGCACTACACTAAGCAGAACAAATCGAATTCCAGTTCCCACATTGCTTACAAGCTAGTGAAAAACAGGCCTCCCTCCAGTCGACATCCGGATCAATGGATTGAAAAAGAGGCTTTAAGTGGACTCACAACTATCTCCAAGAGGGTCTTCTAATGATGAGGCACAGATGTCAACAACTAAAGCTGAAATTCAAAGTACAAATTCAGGCAGAATATAAACTTCTTAATAATTTAGAGCCAAGTTCACATCATGTGAACATTTTCTTTGAATCTAGCAGGAAAGATCTTTATGAAATTCATTTCATAAAAAGTGACTTGAATTCGCTAAATGCTGTCATTAATTATATCAATAAGCCTCTGCTACGAATTATTCTAATCCAGCACAGCACTAAGATATAAAAAAGAAAAAAAAGGGTTATATTGCTTCAATAGAGTAGAATATAGCAGCAGATTAGTAAATGGATGATGATAGATAGTATAAGGTCATCATATGTGAGTATAGATCAGACACACTTGGATGGAAGTGGGTGGAGATGTAAGCAAATTCAAAAGAGTCCTTTCAAAAGAGGTGAGCCATGAATTTTTCCTGGCAGGCCATGGTTAATTTGGTAAAGAAGAAAAATAATTCTCAAAACATATGATAGTCCTTAAACAATGTAGTGCTCAAGATTTAAAATCAGCGTTAGAGTTCTAAATAAAACCCATCGTTACATTCATGACAGTAGTTTATTTGTGTATGCATGAGAAGGATAACTTGGCACTTTTCCACTAAATATGAAATGTACAGTATTGGAAACTTAATTTTCTACTTATGTTTACCCACCTATTTAAGTCACTTCTTGATAGAATGTTCACAGTTATTTCCCACTAGGAAATTCTGTTCTATTCTAGGACAGACGCTGCTGTACCAAGTAGAAAACTGAAGGCTGGTAATAAGCACCTTCGTAAGCAAAGATGAAATTTTCAGATACCCTCCCAAAAGAAGACCTCTACATCTTCTCTCCGCTCCCTCTTCTGTCTTCATGCTGCTCATGATCCGCAGTAAGCACAAAGACCAGGTGGGGTGCCCCACCCATCAAAAAGGGGCCCTCACTTCCCCTTTCTCTAACATTTCATTTAACTCCCCCACTAGGTAGTGCCTGAAAGACTGCTGTGAATCTCCAACTAACCTATAAACATTTTTTGAAATAGCAAAAATGTTTCTATTTTTAGCAAAAAAGAATCTATTCTTCACTTTTACAATCCCATTATTTAGAGGACATAGCGAAATTTCACAAAATATTTTGAAATGAACATTTTGCCATGTATATATTTGCAGTGAGATAACTGAACAACAAAATGAGGTTGGTTCTACTTGTACTTGCTTTTGTAGATAAGAAAAATGAGGCTTACAAAGATTAATTAATTTGCCAGAATTCTCCTTGTCGTAATTGCTAGAACCTGATTTCTAACCCCTTCCCTTCATGACCTGTCCAAAGATATTGACCCCCTATGCAATTCTGCCCTGCTTTGTATATACACTGAGAAGACAGAATTGTGGTTTTTGCTGCTCCATAAATCACAATACTTACAGCAATGCCCACCCTCAAAATGAAGAAGAAACCTCCAAACAAAGCAAACTTGATAGAAAGCACCAAAAAAGATGGATCATTTGTGGCATCAGAAATGCAGGGGGGGAGGCACTCAAAACTGCCTTGGAAACAATGAATCTGTCCTTGTCTTATTCAGCAGTTTTAGACAGAATATCGCATCAGTCCACTCAGTGATTGTTTTTTTCTTTCTAACGCTCACCAGTCACCAAACCCAGCAGTTGCTATCCCTAGAAATAGATGTTTCATTTTGAATTTACTTCATTTCCAAAGTGGAACTCTTGTATGAATTGACTTAGAAAGAAGGCAGAAGATGATCCAGCGATTCCACTACTTGGACTATACCCGAAGAATCCTGAAACACCAATTCATAAGAACCTGTGCACACCTATGTTCATAGCGGCACAATTTACAATAGCCAAGTGCTGGAAACAGCCTAAGCGCCCATCAGTGGATGATTGGATCAAAAAACTTTGGTACATTTACACAATGGAATTCTATATAGCAGAAAGAAAGAAGGAACTCGTACCCTTTGCCAACAACATGGATGGAACTGGAGAGTATTTTGCTTAGTGAAATAAGCCAGTCAGTGAAGGGCAAATATCCTATGATCTCACCCATTACAGGACAATAATGAACAAAACTAACAACAAGCAAAACAGAACCAAATATATGAATACAGTGAATAGGCCTTCATTGGTCAGGGGGAGGCAGAGGCAAGGAAGGGGAGCAGCTTAGACAAGAACCTAGTATAAAGGAACCATGGACATGGACAACAGGTGGAATTGACTTTTTGGGGAATGGGTGGGTGGGGAGAGGGACAGAGGGGAGCAAAAAGGGGATGGATGTAATACAACAATTAAAAATAAAAAGAAAGAAGGCAGAAGAGACATCATACAGTATTTTCATTTGGGGGAAAGCGAGAAACAAACACACACATGCTCAGTGAAGCACCAGAGGATGGATGTCCCGCCTTGTTTTGCTGTGTTGTTTGGGGAAGAAGGGAGGGTGGGCTCTGGGGTCAGGTGAAACTGTTTCCAGCCTCTTTCTCTAGCTGGCTCCTGGACTCATATCCTGAGGATCAGAAGAGAAGATCCTTGCAAAGCATTTTCTCCTTAATGAGTCATGTTGCCTAGGTTGCCCAGGGAGACTCAACGTGATCATCAAAAACTTCTTAGTTATTTCAAGGACTTCCACCCCAGGGAGGTCATGACTTCCTGTAACCTAGAGGTAAAGGCTCATTACTAATGAAAGAATATAATTGGCCTGGAGTTTGCATAGTTTGTTATTGAAAGAGAAGAAGTTTTGGTTTGGGCAATGCATAGACGACAGAGCTGAGTGATTGGGGTAGAAGGCAGGTCAGGGGTCCTGCCCTGTTATAAGGAGACTTGACTGATCCACACACCCTTTACAATGGATCATTGGTAAGAAGAGGAGATAAGGCACTTGATAGGTGATCTGATCTCAACGTGTGCGTCACACCTTTATATACTTTAAAAGCAAACTCAATAATAATAATTGGAGGACTAACATTTTGATTTGTGTATTAACCACCGGCTGATTACAGACTTGGATTTTTTCAAGCTATTTTTTGGATATTTTTTTCCTGTTAAATTCCGAGCATACACTGGGGCTGTCTTAGCATGCATTAGAATCTCAATTAGTAAAACCCTTAATTCATGACAAGTCAGGACAAAAGATTATGGCAGATGGGGAGAGGATAGTAAAATTGTCATTTTCAAATTTTCCCATTTCCCTTAGGCATTTTTCTTTTTAGTTTTCTTTCTTATTTAAGAGTTCTAGTAGGTATGTTACTTCAAAAATCCAGTCACTTCATGTCCCTCTAAATTTTTTTTTTATAGTTTTAACCTCGATCTTTCGTTAGGAGACCCAGGAGCCATATTTGCATTTCGGAATGATTTTCTGAGTTTCACCTTGTGCCTTCTATGCTATAGGAAGATATTCTTTTCTTTTTGGTTTTATTAATTTCATGAATAACAGTTAAAAAGAAAACATTAAAACTCTCAAAAGGTGGCCAAGAATTATGAAAGCACTTAGGATGCACTTTTAGACTTGCTGGGTGCTTTATGCCCATGGCAATCTTGGCTAATGAAGTCATTTACATTCATGAACTAGAAAGATGGTCCACAAAAAGCCAGGAGATTCATTTTTACACATTTAAATACATTAGCAGTATTATCTGGATATTACTGAATTGCAAGGCCAGGAGCCTCAATTATTTGAGAAGCTTATTTAAAATAGCCACATTTTCACTGCAAAAATTTTTAATTTTTTAAAGTTTATATTGCCAGGATCCCATTTACAGTGGGCTGTGATTATTCTTACTAAAAAAATAAAAAAAATAAAAAAAATGGAGCTGTGATATTTCTCACTAACGTGAACCATTAATATTTACTTTCATAACCTCCAGCTACTGCAATGTTGTACTCAAGTTCCACAGTGTTGGAACCACTTCCTGGCCCCAGTGAGGTTAGCCAGCTGAATCCACTGTTCCCAGGTGCTCACATAGTATTTGGATAATTAAAACAAAGTTATTTAATAGAAATAATAAGATCTCAGATCTCTTCCTCAAAGTTCAGTGGTAGTTGGGGCAAGAAGAAAATGTAACTCATTATTTTATAAGTGATTTGTTTGCCTTTTTAATTCCTTTTCATTTCAGGAATATCAGTGAAACCAAGTACCGTTCTAAGTCAAAGTCAAGGGGAAAGAAACTTTCACTTGCCAATTTACATTTCCGCCTCCCCCTGCACCCTGGCCACACCATCAACCTCCCTTCCCAGTCCTCAGAAACTGTACAGGCTTAGCAGCATGTTAATTACTTTTCATTAAGATTTTGTGTGTGTGTGCACACACTCTTCTTAAGATGGTTATATATATATATATATATATATATATATATATATATATATATAATTCAAATTTCTTGTACTTAGTCTCTAGAAAAGGAACTGTGTGCTAGAGTAACAGCCCTGATGGTGCAACATCCTTAAAATAATCCAGAGAACCTTCCATCCTAAATCACAGAACCCTTACGTTGAACGTGTTCCTAGCAACTCATCTAATACCAGTAATTAAGTCCTTTACGCTGTTCTCTTTCTACTAAAACATTTAAATAACTTTGATATGTATTCAGAATTTACTAAAGGCTTTTGATACACTGCAAAATTTTGCTATATTTAAATAAAAGACATGTTTGTTTTGAGTGAGTCATACTGGAACAGATTTTGTTCTTCAGTGAAAAAGACTTTCCATAAAAATACATGGGCATGTGAAGTTTAGCAGACTAGGAACAGAATCAATAATATATGACCTATTTCCAAATGGTAAAGTAAACATCTTAAGGTTTATTTTTATGTGATATCTTTAGGTATTTTTATACCATGGCTATATATAGTTTGTAATTTTTAAAAATATTTTGTATTATTTTTAGAGAGAGGGGAAGGGAGAGAGATATCAATGTATGGTTGCCTTTCACCTGCCTCCAGCTATGGACCTGGCTGGAGAACTGGCTTGCAATCTGGTTATGTGCCCTGACTAGGAATCGAACCAGTGACATTTGGGTTCTCAGGCCAGCTCCTTATCCACTGTGCTACCAGCCAGGGCTTATAATTTGTAACTTTTATAACCTCCTATAAGCTAAATATTTTCTTATGTAACCTTACATAATTATGTAACCTTAATAAGGTATTCCATCAATGCATAATTTTTTAAAATATATTATTTTTTGGGCCTTCTAATCTGCCTGACACTTAACTAGATGTTCAAATTATTACCATCACAAAGTTTATATTATATACTTTATTTTTTCATATTATTTGACATTCACTCACAGTAACAAAACATTTTATCCTCAACAAGGGATGCATTTTACCTACAAATGAGGTACTTCTTTGTTCAAATAGGATTGGTTTAGGATACAGAGTTGTATTTCAATTTTTATGTATGAGTTTTTCAATTGTACTTTTAGATAATTCTTGAGGATACTCTGAGTTTTTAAATTCAAATAATAATATTGGTCCTTTTCATTGATCAGCTTATGAAAATAACTTTCTTATAGTCTTACTATAGAGCTCATCACCCACTTGTGGTGTGTGGAAGCAATACAAAGTGTTAATGTTGCTTATACCCTTCCTTTTATCTTCTTTTGGTAAATAAATTCTCAAAATATAGAATTTTCTTTATAACTATAATGCCTATTAACTGAATCCTACAATAATATTTTTTTCACAGTTGGGGGAAAAAGTCAAGAGGCCATTAATGCACCTGTATTAGCCAGAAACAAAACCTGAAAGTAATAAGAACAAAATTAAAATTTCTCAAACACAGTTTAATGATCCTGAATCAACCTGATGGCGAGAACAGAATCTCTGTACTAACTTCTCCCGTTCCCCCTTAAGCCCCTCTGAATTAGAAATATGGAATATTTCTTAACACTTCTTTAAAAAGCATGTGCACATACAAACCATCAGCAAGTACAGTTGAGCTTATAAGGAGGAGTATGTTGAACCTGACGACTTCTCACCACTTGAATCTTTGCTGGCTAGTCCCATACTACATACAGAAATTATGTGATACCAATTCAGCTTTTTAACTGGACTAGTACTCCTAAATACTCCAGGGATACAGAACAAAATCAAAATCCTTTCCAGACTCCTTATCATACAGGGTCTAACTCCTGATTACTTCTCTGGTATCATTTCTTATGACTCTCTGTCAAGTTCATTCTATTCCTGTCACAGTGGCCTCTGTTTTCTTCCAACCACACTTGAGCTTTAGTGTTGTTTTTCTTTCCCTAGACCATTTTTCACCTGATGTTTTTATGTGACACCATCTTGGTGGATAGATTCATTGATCATGTCTCCTAAGTTATCTCTTCAGAGATGCCTTTTCTGATAAACCTCTCTAAGACAGCAATCAATAATCTTGCTTAGTTTTAATGTTCTTAATGTGTGACATGAATAGCATCATGATGTATTCTTTAACATATGTTTACTTGTTTCTTTATCTGGTACCTCTCTTCCTAGTATATAAGCTCTCTGCTCATAAGAGCTTTGCCTGTCTTTCTCACTTACTATGTCCAGCATTGACCTAAGTGACAGACACACCCTAGGAGACGGCTAGATATGTGTTCAGTGAATGGTTAAATAATTCAATGAGTTGGTCTCTGTATCCACAGTTCTAATAGCTACATCCCTAGATTCTTCTTTAAAGTCTGCTCTGGAGCTGGTATTTATTTTCCAGGATTTGACCTCATTCTCTATTTTCCATGGACTCTCTGAACATAAGGGTCAAGTGATTGGACCTAGGAGTTTCATGGTCATGGATGGAAGCCCCAGCTCTCTGGTTTATTGGATGTGACCATGAGAGAAAATTCTATGTATCTCACCACCCTCAACTATAGACTTGTCATGAGAACAACCTCAAATGGCAATAATGATAATTAAATATGGAAAACTTTTAAAAGTATAAAGCCTGACACATAATAAGAACTCAGTAAATGTTATTATTTATTATTTTTATTGGTCCCTTAGAATATCTCTTCAGGTTAAGTAAAATTATTAGTCCATTTTCCTTTGGTTAAACTTTCAAAACAATCTTTTGAAAACTTCTAGGCCATTTTGTATAAACAAACCTGTGCATTATAATTGTTTTACCAGATGACTCCCTTTGGACTATCCATTACATCTTTCATTAATTTTTTTTTTTTTTTGTATCTGTTACCTGTCTATGTATTTGTTACAGTTTATTTGGATTATTGTATTCATCTCCTCTGGCAGAGAAAGAATGGTCATTTATATGCAGTCCCTTGTCCTAAATCTTTATATATTGAATTTTGTTGGGTGTCAATATCTTCGTTAAAATGATGTATTCTTTTGAAGTTTGTTAAGTATTTGTATTATTCCATTTCCAGTTTTATTGAAATGAAAAATTAGCCAAAGAAACACACTTTAAAACAAAAAAATTATAGGGTTGTGCATTTAGAACAGCTGCATAATGGAATGCATCCTTACATTTTATGTTGGCACTGTGGCCAATTCTAGTTAGTTTTCAGTTTAATGGATTGGATTTCAAGCAGAATAAGGAATCTAACCCAGGCATTGAAATGTGCTGTGGTTGACAGTGTTACATTTATTGAATCATGTCCATGGATTTCCTATTTACTCATTGAATCTGTCTATAATGCCAATGTGGGGCGTTTTTTAAAATAGAATGAATAGATAACTGAGTCATGCTTTTAGGAATTCAATATCTTTTACATTTAAGACTTCTTGACTTTTTTATTGATCAACTAATGGTGAAAATTATCAGCTTATGTTTGGGTAGAATTATCATTACATACATATTACCATAATACTTATTCCTTTATCACAACCAGGTCATTTGAGAAGCACATCAAGGAGAGGGTCTGGTGTGCAAGCCCCTACCTACATACATGGAAGAGTTGTTGTTAGACCCTTCTGAATTCTGCCACCATTAAAAAGGTTTCGGGAATTTATCTAATTAGGCTCTACTTTTCACTTTGAAAAGGAAGGATTTGAACTAAATTGTTCCTGCTTTTCTGACTCATCTAAGATGTATCCATGTTGGCTCATTGAACACAGGTTAAGTCTCTGGTGCACTGGCTCTAAGTAAGCTTCTACATGAGAGGCTAATCTGTTGGCATTTCTTTACGTATTAGTGTTGTTAGGAGAAAAACTCAGCCATCTTTTATGAAATTTGTACCATGATATAGTAACGTAATATTCACCTCCTAATGGAATGTTCTTATTACACAAAGGCTATAAGAACTTCCACATTGTTCTCAGTATGTATAAGGCTACTACATATTTGAATATCAGCTACAAAATTGTGTTGGCTTGCTCATTCTTCTCTAATAAGTGCAAAAAGTGTTTTTCAATGGTGTTTTTCTTCATAGATAAATAACCAGTTCTGTCAAGAATGAAAACACAAGCCCTGGCTGGTGGCTCAGGTATAGGCTCCAGCCTATGAACCCAAAAGTTGCTAGTTTGATTCCCAGCCAGGGCATATAACCAGGTTGCAAGCCAGATCTCCAGCCAAATCTGTAGCTGGAGGCAGGTGAAAGGCAACCATATATTGATGTTTCTCTCCCCCTTTCCTTTCCACTCTAAAATAAATAAATTTAAAAAAAAAAACAATGAAAATACAACATCTAAAACTTTCAGAGATGTTCCTAGAAGGTAAATTCTACCATTCTGATCATGTGGGTATTTGTAAATAAAGATTTAACATTTTAAACGTAAGTAGGTATTTATCTTTTGGAGTTAAAAGATACTGTGTTTATTAATACTTGTTGATAACATTATTTAGGTGCTGATCTATTAGAGATATTGGAAAAGGTATCTGCCACTTGAACACATTTTTGAACAAGTGGTTAAGTGGATCTCGGTAAAGTTTTTTGTTTGACTTATATGGAAAGAGCTCACATTTTAAATGCAAAGCTATTCATTTAAATATGTTTGAAGCAGAAGTTGGTCCCTGAAATAAATATTACAGCATCTTCTGATTTTCATTTCAGTGAAGTATGTCCTGATGGAAGTTCTAATTTACTATTGAGCATAAACTAAATATGTACTAATCACTTAACAGGCAAAAACTCTTAAATACTTACAACGCAGTGATCTTCAATGTTTCTTTCAAACAACCATCTCTTCCGCAATCTCAGAGTTCTCACACCACAGGAGACAATAAAATTGTACAGATGACTTAGTTTTCTATCTACACTTTAAGTACTATGTCTTTGTTTACAAAACATTAGTTAGAATGTATTGATTGCTAATTATGTTCCTAGAGGTCAGATCAATCTTTACATTTAGAGCTGTGTAAATAACTCTTCTGCTTGTGGCGGAACTTTGATTCTTTCTTCCTGGCCAGATCAACTTGGGTTCAAAAGTAACATGACTCAGAAGGCGTTTAAGTTTTTGGTCAAGTCAGAATGTAAGTATGACCCACTTGACAATGTAAGACATTGTGAATTGGTAACCTGGCCATCGAATTTCAAAGGGATCCTACTCTCTCTTTGCTTCTCCATTTTGAGCGTTTTGATACCAAGATTTCATGGACAGAGCACCTGGCTGGAAAATCATTTTCCCTGCACACTCGGCTATTTTTTCCTGGAAAATCAGCCCCAGCTGGAAATTCTAGTTTTACACAGGGCTCCTTTTCTTCCAGGCTCTCCTGCCTCTCCTCGAATTTGCTAAAAGTGGCTCGTTTAAAAGGAAACAATCAGGATTAACTTTACAATATGTTGTTAATGTAAAACCAGGCCAATGAAAAGAATACTTGGCCATTCCAAACTTAGCTCTTATTATGAAAAATTGCTGTTTTTAACTTATTTCAATTTTGAGGTATAGAGTTGGGGTGGGGTGGGTGCTATAGTCCTAGAGGTAGGCAGATAAAAGTATCAGTTGCTTTTTTGCAACCCCTAACATATTCCTATAAAGCTCCGTTCCAGCTGATTTTCAACCTCAAGATCAAAATGCAGTGGCAGAAATTTCATTATTAGGAAAGGTCACCATCCAGCAGAGGAACTGTGGCAATCACAGTAAATGGGTGATGCTTGAGCAGGCAGACTGTTTTCTGTGCCCAGGCCCACAGCCTTTATTCATGGTGCTGTCAACTGCTTATGGTTTCCTCCCGTCCAGAATTTATTGAGGACAGATTTGCAGCTTTATGCCGGGATCTTCCTTACTCAAGAAGGAGCCATTTGACATATTGAAAATAATTATCATTTCGAAAGGTGAAGTGTTAAATTTGTATCTGGAGGACACTGCAGCTGTTGAAAATGTTGACAGAGTGTCTGGCAAAGACCGAGAGCATTCCATTTTCGATTCAAATGCATGGAAAGGAAATCAAAAGGAATGCCTGCTCGTAAGTCTTAGGAAAGCGTAGAACCCGTGTCCTGCCCGGCAAGGAGAATAATTTAGAAAGTCCGGAGAAGTGTTAACTGAACGTAATGTCAACTGTCAACAAGGGCTTTCAGGAAATGAATTACCTCCAATGCCCTGTGAGGATTTTCACACCTTCTATTCCCCTGTTACCAATTAGTGAATACTTGCTTCGACAGGAAGACGATGATCCTGAACCATGGAAGACTTGAGATGCAGTGTGAAGAACTTTAATAAAGCCCTTCCAGAGGAAGTGCCTCGCGTCAAGCTTCACTCTATCAAATCCTAATCTAGAGAAATGCAGCAACAAGCTACGAAGTGCGCTCATGTTAACGTGCAAACGTTTATTGGAGGCTCATTTCTCGTCTGTTTTATGTTTCACGGACATGGCTGGCCTCTCCCAGGGATGCTCTTCCGAAAGGAATTTATATCGTTTATATTGATCACCATAGAAAACTCAAGTTATATTCGGCAAGGGTGAAATGTATCATTCTGGAATTACTGAAGAGTTTGTGGAACGCCATGCAGGAGGGGCCTAGTTGTCAGAAAATGAGGTCACCTTTCAATGTGTCTGAAAGAAGTATTTACATGAAGAGGTGGGAAAACTGGGCCAAGAATAATAACAATTATATATGAGCCAAGTAAAGAAGCCAAAAAACTTTCAGACTAAATAGCAAAGCAACTATTTTGTAGGTGGCAAGTATGAAAAAATAAAGTTATATACAAGTGCCTGGATGACTTGAGGTATTGCACTAGAATCAAAATAAGAGCTGCTGACAGAGCCCAAGTGTAGCAAGTGTGTTATCTTTCTCTTTTGTGATATTCCACACCCTCTTGTGCTGATCCCCCTTCCCCTTTGTAAACTTCAGCCACAGCCCCAGGTCACCTAGCTGCTCCTGGGACCCCCAGGACTGGGCTGCAAGGCTCCTGTCTGCCTCCTCTGTGTATCCTTCCCCTTCCTGCAACCTCTTCCATTCAAATGGTGTTTGTCCTAGAGTTCTTTCACCATTTGTCACATGCTCTGATGGCTTTGGAATGAAAAGGAAGTGCTTTTTATTTTGTGATAAATGCCTAGCAACATGACTGGAAGCAATACACAAGCTACCCTTTGTTAATTCTCTCAATTCTCTGCTTCCTCTTCAGACACAGCTGGCTTAATGATATTATAACTGAAGTCAGATTCTATCAGTTGTGATCAAAACTCTCCAATGGATTTACATCTTCCTAAGGTTCAAAATGAAAGTCCTTGCAATAAAATGATCTACAAGACCCAACCTAACCCATGGAGGACAGTCCAATTCCTCCCCAAGACTGCCGTACTCTCCGGCTTCTCATCCTTCCACACTCAGCTCCAGCCACAACCGTTTCCTGGTTGACTTCTTATGACATACAGGGTACCTGCTCAGAGGCTTCGCACATCCTCATCCCTGGGTCTGGGATGTTCTTTCTTTGTTATCTGCATGGTGGACTTCCTCAACTTTGGGTTTGCACGCCAATGCCATCTTTGGAAAGAGCCCTTTCCTGGCCATGTTATCTAAAAATGGCATTTCCGGGTTCCCATTGCCTACTTTTTCAACCCTTAGATCTGACCACCACCAGTGTACATAGTTCGCTTTTTATTTTATGTTTTCTCTACCTTTTCATGAGACCATAAACTCCAGAAGGTCAGGAACTTTGATCTGTGTTGTACCTTACTGAATCTGAAGTGCCTAAACAGTGTTTGGTACTAATCTCCAACAACAAATGCCTGCTGCAAGTCCAAGAATACATTCCATAAGGTATTTAATCTTGGCAAATATTTACAAACTGAGGCACAGAGAAATTGCTAAGGTCCATAAATTAGATGTATGCATTTCTAGCTTTTGTGGCAAACCAATTTAACAATTTAACTGCTGCGATTTTGTCATTTAACACCAATTTCCTTTAGGCAATTTTTCATTGAGGACATTCTTTGTGACAAGGTGTCAGTTGCTATGTGAAATTATTAACAGTCATTTTGGTCATTTCCCTTAAAACTCCCCTTTAGAGGGTACTTTTCACTCTTCATGAAATCAGGACTCACATTTGTTTATGCCATTGAGATATTAAGAGTCCTTCTAAAGATCCAACATGGAATGAGCTGGCCTTCCCACCTGTCCTTCCACCTGTTCCTTCCAAGGAAAAAGCCCAACAACATGAAAATCAATGACCTTTCTTGGACCTAGCTAAAAGCTGTGATCATGGGGCAAATCAGCATCCTGAAATCTGGAAAGACAGGCAGATCAAAAGAATCACCACCAAGGTCAGCTCACTTGGTCTTGGCAGAAGCTACCAAGCCATGAACTGGTAGTGACACTTACATGTTACCTTTGACAGCTTACTGGAGGCTGAGTGTGAACTAGCATGAGAGCAAGGAACTCTGGAGACCACAGACATAGGTCTTAAGGAAGTCCCCAATTTTCATAGGTGTTCCCATTAGGAACCCCATGTGATTTTCATTTCTAGTCCCCTCTAGTATCCCTTCCTCATATAAGGGGAGAAAACAGTTAAGACATAGCAGTGAAGGTCACAGCCAAAGATCTCAGACACCCTTAACACTGAGGTTCAAACAGAATTTTACAGAATAAAGAACCCTGAGTCTTCTCAGCACACCAGCAGGACTCCAGTACAATTACAGTTGATTACAGTGGTAAAAGCCCTCAAATTCAGACACTAAAAAGTTTTAAGGGAAATCCAGAGAGAATAGGGAGACAAAAGCAAGAACCCCAAAAAGGTGTTAACACTGTTAATCAAGATCAACTGAAACTACACACTTTATAAAGACTTACTACCTTGTTTCCTATGACTGAACACACCATATCTACCTTTCAACAAAAATCACAAGGTGTGCTATAAAAGGCAAGAACAGATAGTTTTAAGAAACAAAGTCAGCATCAGAAACAGACTCAGATATGACACAGATGCTAGAATTCTCACACTTGTAAAATATATTGATGAGAGCAGACACAGAGACACTGATTTTCCAGTTCACAAATTTTCTCTTCTTTGTTCAAATGCTGTCAGATCCACCTATTCAGCTCTGAATTGTTGCATTACTCAAGTTCAGAATTTCCATTGGACATTTCACATAGCACAGAGTTATCTCATGTAATTTTCTATAATGTCATTAATTTCTAGCACACATAAACTCTACTTATTTTAAGAACTGTGCCTGAATATTCTGATATATAAACATCTTATATATCATATGTTCATGTGCTTTTTGCTCTTTTCAGTCATGTAGCTTTATTTCCCAGGAACTTGGTAGTGCTTGATTGAATCCTGGACGTTGGGATTTATCCTGTTACTACAAATTTGGTTTATCAATCCAAAACCAAATGCTGTAAGTTAGTACATTAATGGAATAGAAGAAAAAGTACATGTATTTCAATATATCAATAAAGTTCTGTATCCAGATAATCTGTTCTTGGTTAAAAGTCTTAGCAAACAAAGAGTATGAGGGAACCTGTTCATATCATACAAAAAGACATACCTGGGAAATACCTCAACAGGATAATTGTACTCATCTTCGTATCTATCTACTTGGCAAAAATACCCAAGCCTGCTATCTTTCACCTTCTAGACCTATTATTTAAACTTAATTAGCATGAGTTCTATGCCCACCAGTTCTGTCCCACACACTGCATCTGGTGGCTACCTGAAGATTAAAAACAAACACAAAAAGAAAACCCTCTACTTGTATGTAGATTCTCCTAGCAACTCTCACATTTTCAAGTATCATGTCTTTCTGTCATTTTGTTCTCAACTCAGAGGAGTGCAGAAAAGATTTACTTTCCTGCCTAACTCCCAACAAAAATATATTTGGAAACTTGAGAAAGTTAACTTTCTGAAAGATGTGAATATCAAAATTTGAAACAGTAAAATGGTGATTCTTTTGAATTCATGCAACTTAAAACTTCCTTTATAAACAAACAAAAAAAACCCCACAAAATTATGAATACAATCTATTGGACAAAGCATTTATATCTAGAAATATTCAAAGAATGCCTATAAATACTGAGGAATATGCAACCAAATATGAAAATTGGCTAGTATCATTAATGACTTACAAAGGAAAAAATGTAAAAGGAAAAGAAATTATATCAATCAGGGTAAATCAAGCAGCAAGAGTGAAATACTATTTCTTATACCTCATTCCTGCAAAAATTCAAAAATCTGATGTGACTGATTCTTAATTAATATACAGAGGAATGAGCATCCCAGAGGCTTCCCCTTGGTCTGTACCTGCATCTCAGACACTTCTGGGAAAAGAAGAGAATGGGTCTGCCACTTGGGAAAGCAATTTGGTGTTATATACCAAAATGGGGAGTGAATAACCCTGCTGTCCAAACTTCCCATTCTTTGTCTAATGATTATTTGCTGAATTTAAAGCTGTTTGTGCCCTTGAAATTAGCTAAGCACAGAGAAAACCTTTCCCGTCCAGCTAAGTGCTGAGACTTCCCCTCCTTGCAAAATCACCCCTACTGGAAACCATTCCATTGGAGCTTGCTTCCTCCTCCTTTTAAATGTTACCAAAACACCTTGCCAGACACCCTACTCTTGGGATCTGAGATGCTGTCCCAATGCAATAGCTTAAAAATATATACACACAATCTCCTTGCTTATGGATTCCCCTCTTGATCAGACTGCATAACCTCTTGTCTCAGTTTTCTATTTGTAAAACAGGAATAACTCTAGCACCTATCATAAAAATATTATAAGGATATAATGAGCAATGACAGGAAGAGCCTTGAAATGTGATACTATTATTTTTATTAATATTATGAACAAGGGGAAACTTGAATATGTATGCAGATGGAGACATTTACAAGAAAATGCAAAACAATTAAGTATAATTGGAGTATCCATTATAGGATAATAATACGAAGAGACTACAGTTTGAGTCTTTAGATATTTCTGGGTATACCTCAACAAAAACAATGAATACAAACCTACGTTAAAGTGTCTTAAAAGTGCATTGAGGCTTACAGTATGAAATTCTTTATGGTGTGAATTGTCTTTATTTGTTAACCTCCTCATTGCCTTAGATGATACACTTCTCTCCCTAGGCTGTGACTCAGATACATATAACTTAACATATTATTTTTATTTTATTCCTGAAAATGTAAGGGGCATGGTTTATGATGGTACCTAATGAATAGGTCAAAGGCCAGTCCAGATATTGCTGGGAAGGTACTCTTTAGGTGAGAGTAACATTTAAAGTAAACATTTGAATAAGGTCCAAACAGGGTGGCTTTTCAGCCAACCAGTTGGGAGCTTTCAGAGAAAAAGAAAAAGAATCTTGCAAGAGGTGGGTTTGCCTCCAGGAAGCCTTCAGACTTGGCCAGCTACACCAGCTGCTGCCTGGGTCTCCAGCCTGCGGACCTGGAATTCGGGCTTACCAGACTCCCATGTTACATAAGCCATTCTTTAAAATAAATATATCGCCATTCTCTCTGTCTCTCATACACACACACACCCCCTACCCAATCTGCTCTGCTCTAGTCACAGCCTGCTATCACAAGATGCTTGCTGCCACATTATTATGAATGCAGTTCTAGAGCCAGGATGGAAACTCTAAGATATATTTTTTCTTTGGCTGTAATGTCCCAATATACTGAAAGTGTGTAAAACATGGAAAAAATGTGTAACCATTACTAAAATCCAGATTCACATCAAAGACAACATACTATTCTATAAAATCTCCACTTTGCACTATTCAGTTAAGCAAAATGAAACTCAGTTGTGCTTACACTATGTTAGGGAAAATCTGTATTGAGTTTATTACTGATTTGGAATGAAAGCATTCACCAATGGGAGAAATAGAGGAATATTGAAAGAATTCTCTCTTAATTTTTAAATAGGCCCATTTTTAAGGAGATGGTGGCTTGCCATCTGTTTTCATTTGTTGGGTGTACATCATATTTTATAATCTAAGTATATTGGCATCCAATATGAAGAAATGAGGTACTACAACTGTCTCCCAAAATTAGTGGGTTGGCCAAGAGATTCATTTAGTTTTTTTCTGTACAATGGCTCTAGTAGGACTTGTCTTTATTTGAAAAAATTTTGATAGATTGAATTGTGACAGCTGTCATATCAGTGTGTCTTTGAAAAGAAATGTATCAAACTTGGTGTATTTTTTACAGACATTTTAACATTGGAGGTGGAAGAAAATATGCAATATTTTCAGTGTATTATGTTTTACTATTTCAAGAAAGATAAAAACACAACTGAAACACATAAAAAGATTTGTGCAGCCTATGAAGAAGGTACTTTGACTGATGAAACATTTCAAAGTGGGCTTGTGAAGTTTTTTGGTGCTGATGTTTTGACCAAATAATTATTTGCTATGGGGCTGTCTTATGCATTGGAAGGTATTTAGCAGCACCCCGGGCCTCTACCCACTGGAAGCCAATAGTGGGGGATAGCCAACATCCTTAAAATATCCAAATCAAGGAAGTCATTAGTGAAAATAAAATAAAAATGTATCTTTTATTTTAAGGAAACAACTAACAGACTTTTTGACAAATAAAGAAAGCAAGGTCCTAGAGAAAGACCCTCTGTGTAATCATTCCCCCTGGTATGCAGACATGTTCTCCCAGGTAGCCCATGAAATGAGCCATTTAAAACAGCTCACTTGAACTAGGATTAATAACAGTCAAACCTGTTAGCCCATTTGGAGGGTTACCAGTTGTGTGTGTGTGTGTGTGTGTGTGTGTGTGTGTGTATGTGTGTAGTCATCTGCTTATCTCATTATATTTCACTTCGGTTTTTCAAAATACTCATGAGAGTATGACTGTTAAACCTGTACATGTTTGAAAAGGGTATAGGAGGATCCTGACTACACTCTTGACAATACCCTTACGTAAAAATAAAATAAAAAAAATAGCATAGAAGTTGAAAATGGATAGGTTCTCGGATCTTAACATTTAAACATTTATTTTTTGATTGTTCTTGCCCAGTCTTTTTTTTTTTTTTTCTTATCTCCATTGTCATCTTGTCTACCTATTTTTTTTATTTTATGATGTTATTATTAATTTTGGCATAGGATAAAATGTGTGTTCTTCTTTATACCCAATGTTCTATAATTTCATTTTTTAAAGATTTTATTTTTAGAGAGAGGGAATGGAAAGGAGAAAGAGTGAGAAATGTCAGTGTGTGGTTGTCTCCTGCTCAACCCCAACTGGGGACCTGGCCTGTAATATAGTCAATGTGCCCTGACTGGGAATCAAACCAGCAATCCTTTGGTTTACAGGCTGGTACGCAATGCACTGAGCCACACTAGCTAAGGCTATAATTTCATTTTTAAATGTATGTTCAAGTACTCATCCCCCCAACAAGCAACCATAAATGTCATGTCAGCATAAATTACAAGTTTCTACAAATATTTGACAATTATTCTTGATATTACTAAGTACTTAAAATATTAATGTGTACTGCCTTTAGAATTCAAAATATTAAATCATTTGAATATATTTCTGAAAGAGAAAGAAACTTATACTGCAATGCATCTGTATTCCATTTTCTCCTTTTGAACGTGAAAAAAGCAGTAAGTGCATGTGTACAGATGGAATTCTGAATAGGAAATGACTACTGTTCAGTGAAGGTATGGGATCCTAATTCTCTCAAAGAACAGCCATATTAGCCACAGACACAATTTTCTGAAGTCAGAAAATGATCTCATTTTCATTGATTCATCTGACAAATATGTATTATCTGTTTGCCATTTACCAGAATAGTATTAAGTGCCCGGGATGCATTGGGAAACAAAAATGAACTTGGTTTCTGCTCTCATTACTTTTTTCAACTTGGTGAAGTAAATAAAGATTCATCAAATGCTCACCTAATAGGATGACTCACTTTGAAAGGTATTATGAAGAGATAAAACATAAAGCCAGGTATAGTATGGAGATTTGACTGATGTTGAGGGCAAAGAGTGAAAGTTGACTGCTGATTCAATATTTGAAGGATGGAAGGAACACAAATTTGCAAAGAGAATTTAAGGCAAAGACTTGGGTTTTGGAGAAAATGCAAGGTGTGGCAGGCTGACAGAAAGGGAGGCTGGCTCTGATACCAGCCCTGAGGGAGAAGTGCTTACTGCAGTCACGCCAAACATCATGGTTATGCTGGAAAGATTAATGGCTGTGCTTTTCTGCATGCTGGAAAGAGGATCAACTTGAAAGTTCCTAGGTGGAGATCAATGGAGCAATTGAAGGAGTGATTTAAGTATCGTAAGTTTGAATTAAGGTCATGCTGGTAGAGGAGAGATAAGACTTGTTGAAGAGGTGCTTACTGTAAAAAGACAGGAAGAGGTGAATAGAGTTGAAGAAATGTCAAGAATCTCTCTCATATTCCTGACAACTAGAAGTGCAGGAAAGTGAAAGAGAACCGAGTCAAAGATCATGAATTCCACAACCGTTTTGAGTATGTTCAATTTGAAAGTACTTGAAATATATATAAGCAGTCATGTCAAATAAGTAGCTGAATATATAAGCTGAATTGTATATGGAAATTCGGGGCTAGATTTTGATGCTCAGTAAATGCTTAATGAAGAAAATGAGAGTTTTTATGAATGACTCGAGGTTGATATTAAGTCAAGCCTCAAATCTTGGTCCCATGACCCTATGCTCATTTCTCCATGCCCTGTTGCCACATTTTGATATTTTATTTCTATGAGAGCTCTCAAACCACTGTTATTTAAACTCTGTGATAGTGGTCTCAAGTGAGTGGTCTCCTGGGATAATTGATGCAATTTTTTGTAAATGCGGCTACAAATAGTTGCCTCTCTCTGGAATATATACATTTTCATATTTCAGACATTGCTAAGTAGTTTAAAATATTAATGTATACAATTTTTAGAATTCAAAATATTAAAACATTTGAATGTATTTCTGCAAGAGAAAGAAATCTATGTTGAAAAGCATCTGTACTCCATTTTCTCCTTTTGAATGTGAAAAAAGCAGTAAGTGCATGTGTACAGATGGGGTTCTGAATAAAATGACTACTGTTCAGTGAAGGTTAAAGAAAAGCCATATTAGCCACAGGCACAACTTTATACATATATAAATATATATATGTATACACGCACACACACATATATCTCATCTGAGAGGCCGTCCATCCTCAAGTTCTTCAGCCAATGCTCACTGGGATGAGAGTAAAAAAGTCATACCATTCAGATCTGCCTAAGGAGACTGAATCTGAGGGCATTTTGGCTCAGCCATTTCTGGGTCTCACTTCCATTTCACTTTGTTCGAAGAGCAACCTTCAAGGGGCAGTGCTATATCAGAAGTACCCTCACATTAGAGGCTTTCAAACAAAATCTATTTTGTTTAGAGTTGAAATGTGGGTACAGCTTGATGGGGATAGCTTTCTTGTATCCCATTTATGGCAAGAATTTTGTAAAATGTATCAAGAGCATCATATATACATATTACTTAATATTGTAATTTCTAATAATTAATCCAATGCACATTAGATAAACCCACAAATAATTACATATATTTTCATTTCAACACCTTAAATATACAACTTGGAAACACAATAATTGCCCATTGATATGGAAATAATTACATAAAATAAGAATATCCATACAGTGTAATACAAAGTAATGATAAGCATTCATTAAAAAATAACATTTATAATTGCATGATTTGGAAAATGATGTTGACATAAAGGTAAATGCAAACTGATGCAGAATAATAGATGCAACTAAATGTCAATTAATATGACTATTCGCTTTATATACATATACACATATAAATATGTGGGATAGAACTAAATGGAATAATTTTAAATAGTATACATTTCAGTACTTTTTAAAAAGGGTTTTATTATTTTCAGAGAGAGGGGAAGGGAGAGATGCAGAGAGGGAGAGAGATATCAATGTATGGTTGCCTTTCATCTGCCTCCAGCTACGGTCCTGGCTGAGACCTGTCTTGCAACCTGGTTACATGCCCTGGCTGGGGATCGAACCAGCGACCTTTGGGTTCGCAGGCCGGCACCTATCCACTGAGCCACCAGCCAGGGTTAGTACAACATTTAAAAAGTGTGGTGTATGTGAGTATGCACACCATACTAACACACATGCATACACCTGAAAAGACAAATGAAATACATAATTGTGTTTTTCTCTGCATGGGAATTATAGGTCAATTTCCTATTCTCCATGCTCTTTTGTATTTTCTAAAACTGTAACATTTCAAGACTGCATGTTTATTTAGATAGTAAGATAGCATATTATTTTAAAACTTACCTTACTTGTCTCTCATAAATTCAGCAAAATATGTGTTGTTTAGGTTACCCCCAGGTTCTAGTGTTTTATAAAAATTGTAGACTCTCTCTTCCTCATATTCTCAATGCCTAGAAATCTGTGGGGGTTATTTTTGTTGTTGTTGATGCCTTTCTTCTTGCTTTACAAGCACTACACTGAAAGTTTTCAGTATTTTCCTGTTTTGAGATCCCCTCCTTCTGTCTTCTTTCACAATGTATGCAGAAATAGGGAGAATAAAGAATAACACTATTCATGTTGCATTTCTCATGGAGGAGGAACTCATGAGCAATCTTAGATTGATTTGCACACATACATGTGAGATTTTCAAAGGCACAGCTCCTCAGTCTCCTTGGAGGGTTATCATTTTCCTCTGAAATTGTATCCTGACAGAAAGATAGATGACGCTTGAACTTTTATGCTAATGTCACATTTCTGAAATGTAAATATCTTGATCTGCAGGTTTTGAAGACTCACATATAAGTTTTTAAAAATCTCCTTTCATTAAGCATGTTAGTAAACAAACGGAAATACTATGCTACATTTTACTATTAAAGGAGGCTGAAGGTCATGGAGACAGAGGCTCTTTAAGGACCACTGCAGAAGGACAACCTAAAAGAGATGGGAAACTAGACTTGAGAAAACCCCCCTTAATGAAACAGCCCCCAATAAACCCAAGGTAACATTAAAGGTAAAGGCAGATGAAGCATATGGTGCACTATGAATAACCGTCGGAGCACTTATGCCTAAACACAGAATACTACTTAACTATTTTCACCAACGACTTGCCCTAAAGTTGATAGAAGACATGTCAATTTCCAGGCATAAAATCTATTTTCTTGAATCCCTGTCCTTTGACAACATCCAGCATTCAATAAAAGATTATTAGCTATAGAATAAACAAGGAACAACAATGTTGTAGAAACAAAATGATCCATAGGACCAGATTCAGATATGAGACACTGACTAGAAAATTATGCAGGAAATTAAAAATAACAATTAACATGGTAAAAACTCTGGTTGAAAGTCTCAAAGAGAGAAACTACAAGAGAAAGTAATATGGCAATACTGGAAATAAGAAAAAGATAAACAATTTTGTTTAGCAAGATAATCAGTGGACTGAGGAAAGATTAAGTGACTTCGAAAGATGGTAACACAATTCACTCAAATAATCTCAAGGAGAAATAGGAAAAGAGAAAAAAACAAAAACACAAGAAATTTGGACACAATGGTCTACAAATGGTTAATAAAAATCCTGAATAAGGGAAGAAAGGGAAGGGATGGAGAATATACTTATTAAAAATGATATAGTACCCTGGCTGGTGGCAAGGTGGATAAAGTGCCAGCCTGTGAATCCAAAGGTCACTGGTTTGATTCCCCAGTCAGGGCACATAATGAGGTTGCAAACCAGGTCTCCAACCAGGTCTGTAGTTGGAGGTAGGTGAAAAGGGCAACCATACATTGATGTCTTTCTCCGTCCCTGCCTCTCTCCCTTCCCCTCTCTCAAAAAGTAAATAAAATAAAATAAAATAAAATAAAATAAAATGACAGAGACTTTCCCAAATTAATGACAGGTACCAAAACACAGATACCTGAAACTTGGAGAAAATGAAGAGGGATAAATACAAAGACAAATAAAACAACTCCCTGCCTCACACCCCACACACTGAAGCAGAACATATCCCATTACTAAAAATCAAAGAAAAATTCGAAGGCACAGAGAAAAGGAACATAAAAGATAAAATATAAAATTATAGCTGACATCCTAATAAACTTCAAATTATAGAATATAGAGGCATCTTTAAATCTTGAATTTTATTCAAAGCATACATACAATTCAAAAAGGAAGGAGGAATACAGAATTTCTCAAACAAAAATGAAAATTTACTTAAAATAGACACAAATGTTGAAGGAAGACTTCAAATAAGTAGGAACGTAAGAATAGGAAAACAAATATATACAAATAAAGATACTTGGAATAGGTGTAAATGAAGATAAATATAAAGTCATGATTTTCTTTAGGTTTAATTGATCTAAGAGTAAACAGAGTAGAAATATGTGGTTTATTCATAGTGAATATAAAATTAAAATCTATGAAAAATAGCAAAAATTCTGTTCAATCTCTTCAGAAAATTTTTTAAAAACAATTTCCAACTCATTTACCCAACATTAAAACATACTAACATAGAAAACATAGTAAAAGGAACACCACAAAATTGCCCTTCCTTAACAGATCCCAATATCAAACCCTTTCAAATTAATAAATCTAATTCAGTAAGAGCTCAAAAGGATAATAAATTGCACCATGTGGGTTATCTAAAGAATGCAAACTTGCTTCAATATTTGAAAATCAATCACTGTAATTCAAAGTATTAATGGACTAAAGAAAAAAAGTCAATCATCTGAATTAATGCAGAAAAGATGAAGATGAAATACAATGTTCATTATTGATGAAAAACTATCTGTAATCAAGGAGTAGAAGGGAGCTTCCTCTATCTAATAAAAAACATCTACTAACATCCTGCTACTAAGTCACATTTAATTGTGAAAGGTTATCGTCACCCTTAAAATAGGAACAGGCAAGTTCGCATCTCTTACCCTTTTTGTTCAACCTCATACTGTATATACTATCTAGCACAAAAATAATTTTTAAAAAAGGCAAAAAGGCAGTTTGGAAAGGAAGAATTAAATTGTCTCCACTCACAGGTGACTTAATTGTCTACTAATAAAAACATAAAGACTCTCTCCTAAAGCTGTTAGAACTATTAGGATTGGACAAGTTCCCAAATACTGGCCAATATACAGACCAGCAATGATTAGAATTTGAAGTTAGAAAACAGTATCATCTACAGAGTATCAAAAGATTCTACTAAATATGCATAGGACCTAGGCAGTACTTGCAACTACACAACACTGGAAAAAGAAATCGGAGATTTATATAATTTGAAGCAACAAGCCATATTCATAGCTTACAAAACTTAGTGTTGTTTAATTATAAATTTCAATCCAGATCTCTCCTGGATGTGTCATATTTTTATGATAAATCAAATAAGGTTACATACAAGTTTAAATGTGTAGTCAAAGGAACTAGAATAGCTAAAATAATTTGAAAAAGAACAGCAGAGTTTGAAGAACCCATGATAATTAAGATTTATGATAAAGCTTGAGTTATCAAGTCAGTGTGATAGTACAAATAGGTCAATGAAACAACAGAAATTTCAGATATTAAAACATATTTGGAAAACTGCTATCCAAAAGCTATGCATTAATAGAATAAGATAAGCAATTTATAGAAGATAGTTGCAGATCATAGGCTGAATGAATAAAGGACTTGATTTTAGAATATAGAGAGATTTTGAAAGTCAACAATAAAACTAGTGAACTAAAAAATCGGACAAACTCTTTAAATGGCTATTTCATCAAAGAAAAATACGATAAGTAGGCTCATGAAAATCTAGTATCATTTGTCATTAGAAAAATATTGATAGCAAAATAAGACCATCATTATATTTACTAAAATAGCCTAAAATTTCTTCTGAAATTAAAGTACCAAGTGTTGACAAGAGTATATAGCTACTATAATTCCCATGAATTGTGGGTAGGAATGAAAAATTAGCACAGCACCTATAGTATTATTCAAACTTCTTTCCTTACTCATTTCTATATATCAATCACCTTTGACAAGTTACCTGTGGAATAAAAATAATCTCTTACTTTATCATTGTGTTTCTTCAGTGTCTACTTTCTGAATAAATTTGACTGGGTTAGCATCAAGCATAGGCAAATAAATTTTCAGCTATATATATTGTGAGAACACTACGGAATTAACTGTGGAAGTTGTGTTTTCATTTCAAAGGAAAACGAGGCCAGAAGACTTACAACACTTCTAGGTTTAAAAAGTCGGAAATGCTGACAGCAGAAGTGGTCTGAGCCTTGGAAAAATGTAAGTTCCAAACATTCAGGGTAAGAATCTAAGATCCTTTCCAAAAAACACACATTTACATTGCCCTTTATGAAGGGAAATGGAGGCAGCACATGCTTTTTCCTGAATATATAGAGAAAATCTACTGCCCCACCTAAGCCATTGACTATGCTTACATCATCATTTTTTATAGGTTGAGGTATAATTGACATACATTATGTTAGTTCAAGGTATGCTCACTGCGTCATTTTGACACATCTATATATTGCAATATGATTACCTCTAGAACATGAGCTAACCACCTCTATCATCTCATATCATCATCATTTCTTCTTCATGGTGGGAGTGATTAGGTTCTAGTCTCTTAACTTCGAAGTTTATAATATGGTGTATTTGGCTTTAATCACTATGTTATACATTAGATCTCCAGGACCTAGTCATCTTCTGGTTGCATGGGTAAAAGATTTGAGTCCACTTTACCCCATTATTCAAGGGATCACAAGCAGGGAATGTATGGAGAACCACACAGTCATTAATTGCTCTTTATGTAAATAATGATGATTTACACCTGTGTTTGCATTCATGCTTAATCAATAAAGGTGAATTTAAAAAACAATTATACCTCAATTTGCTTTGGTCTTTGTGGCCTCAATAATTGGTTCACTTCAAGAAAAAAGAAGCTAATTTTACAGTAGAAAAGAGAAAAATTGAGCCACTGAAGGTTATAAAAGCACCCAAGACCCAGGGTCTGGGAAACATAATATGTAGAGGAGGTCTTAGCGGGTGACGATACCAAAGCTGAAGTGGCCACTGCTCGCTTCTCTGGGCCTTAAATTAATCCATGTAGAATACGAATACATGCACACACATTATATCAGTAACATGACACACTATGGCTAATGTCTAGTGGCTTGCACATAGGTTTTCTCCCTCTTAGCATGGAAGAAGACTGAGCTTAAAATTGTAACAATATGCATGATATTTATTATGCCTCTTTCTTTACCCCTTTCAGGTTGAATCTGGAAGAATTTACTTAGCTGAACTTAGTGTGTTAGTAGTCTAATAGGGTCACAGTGGTTCAACCAGACAAGACAGAGGAAGTCCTTTAATAAAAAACAAATTGAGGTCAAAGACCTCAATTTTTGCATTTAGACCATTTTAACATACTATTCGACATCATAGTTTAACCTCTGGTTTTCAAATGGGGAGACTGAAATTATAATTCTGACCCTACTGAGCTAGGATAAAAGCTTATGATCTGGCTGAGTGCTACCTACTAGAATGAGTAAATTAACAGAAAAGGGTAATGTTATTAAATTATTAAAATGAGGGCTAATTTAAATAATCTAGTGAAAAATTGCCTGGTTAATGGCAAATAATTTAGTCAATTATAATTTCAAAATTATTAGAGCAGAATTCTATGAGGATTATGTTGAATTCATGTTTTAGATTTGAACTTGACTTATGTTCTTTTTTATTCACTATAATAAATAAAAACTGCTCTTTTGCTTCATCACTTGACTATGTTCAAATCCAGTTATGCATCAGAATTGTAATTTATCATGATATTATTCAAGAGAAGATAATATATTACTCATCACTCATTGAGTGTGAGCTAATGTAGCTCCTGTTCAAAGGGAGATGTTTCATAACACGTAAGAAAACATCCTTTTTCCCTCACTGGCATATTCATGGTGACAACAGTGTGATGTCCTAGACAGTCTCTCATCACTCACACAGTTAAGCCTGTCACATACCAGTTCACTGGACCTCTAGGTGATATCTCTGGAACAGCTATGATAGTCATACTTGTTTTATTACTGACATCATCTTTACTACATGATTGATTTCTATGTGAATCACTTAGAAGCCTTTCTTAGATCATCTAGTGATGAGTTACACCTTTATTTGAACTAGTATTATTAAATAAGGAAAATGTACTATGTATTCCAATTATATGATATTCTTTCAAAGACAAAACTATGTAGACAATAAGAAGTTCAGTGGTTGACAGAGGTTTGGGATTGGGGAGAGAATGAACAGGTGGAGTGGTTTTAGGGTAAAGAAAATACACTGCATCATATAATAATCATGGACACATGTTATTATACATGTGTCTAAACCCACCGAATGCATAACACCAAGGTAAATTATGACTTTGGCTGAATACGACGTGACAATATAGATTTATTAGCTGTAATAAATGTACCAGGTTGTGCATGTGTTGGGGCAGAGGAGATATGGGAAGCCTCTGTATCTTCCTCTCAATTTTACTGTGAATCTTTAAACAGTTCTGAAAAATAAGGTCTTAATAAAATAATAGAATGTGAGGGAAAAAGTCGTATAGTAAGACCCCCATCTTGAGAACAGGATTAAAAAAAAAAGGGAAAGAAGTTGGACTAATGAAAAGAAGGGGATCCGTGTTTATAACTCTTTTTTGTTGTACTAGAGATTACACCCAAACTCTCCCAGTGGGCACTTGTCTGTCTTGGCATTAAGTCTCTCCTTGAAATACCTTGGATAGGGAACGTAGTTCATCACCTCTCAACTTCATATTTTTGGTGGCCTCTAGGTAAGGCATCCTGTAAATTGGGGCCAACTATTCTTACTAAGATTACTCTGTGCATAGAAAGACCAAAGAGAGCCCTAATCCATTCCTACAGTGGTAACACCTGCTTACATACCTGTAAATACAGGACTGAAAAAGAGAGCTATTTCAGAGACTTTGGATAGTAAATATACATTATGTTGGATAGTACAGCTTTCCCAAATAACAGCAAACTTTATCTGTCATGACACTCTTTCCACTCCGGATCTAGCATGAAACCCATCATACTAGAGAAATAGAAGGTTCTAGTTGATCAGAGTTGACACCAAAGCATAGACTTACCAAGAAAATTCTGTACCTCTTGTTCTGAAAAGAGAATGGTATAAACTATTCTTGGTCTTTTATATATGAATGCTGCAGCATGAAAAGAAAGCAATAAAAGTAAATCAAGTATGTGAGTTTTATATTACCACCCTCTATATTCTGGCAGTGAACAGGAAAGTTATCTCTGAACTTAAAGTACAAAAAGGAACTGGAAATTATTGTGAAGTTCTGCATATGTGCATCCCTATTAATTATAAATTGGCATGAATTTGTAATTTATCATTATTTAAAATCTTTCTGAACCTTTACTCTTGTTCTCCAGCATGCTGTTTATACATGTTGCCTAAAAAATGAACCCAGCCCTGGCTGATGGCACAGTGGATAAGGTCGCTGATTCAATTCCCCAGCCAGGGCACATAGCCAGGTTGTGAGCCAGGTCTCCAGCCAGGTCCATAGCTGGAGGCAGGTGAAAGGGAACCATACATGGATGTCTCTCTCCCTCTCTCCCTTCCCCTCTCTCTAAAAATAATAAATCATTTTAAAAAATTAAAAATGAACCCAAAGAGTATGCCTTAAACCATCACACTGTGTCAAGGTTCTGAGGGTTTCCTAGGTTGAGGTAGGCAGCAGGTGCCTGATGGCCCTCCTGTTGGGGCAGTCACATGGTGTCTGGGACAGAGTCCCCTGAAAGCTGGGCTGGCCTTGAAGTTCAAGGCAGCTTTTCCCCTCACATGCCTTGTACCTGGATTGCTGAAGCCGCTTGGACCTGCCTATGTAACTCTTTTTTCCTCATGGTGCTTCTATTTGTGGGTGAGGTAGGTAGTCTTCTCACACGGTGGTTAGCTTTCCCTGGAAAAAGTGTCTCAAAGGATCCAGATGGAAGCCATTTATATCTCAACAAAATTGGGGGGAGAGAGACAGATGAAAATTCTCAATACCTTTTGGTCTAAAAATTAAAGTTTGAAATGGGTGTGAGCTCTATGGGAACCCTCTGGTATTTCCTCATTTTTCTGTAAACCCAACGCTGCTTTAAAAATTAAATTCCCTCAGGTAAAAAGTGTGAGCACAATAGAGGCAGCCCCTCTTCAAATAGGTTACAATCTAGATATATGGAAAAACATCTTTCAAAATGTACATCGACATAATTCAAAGAGAAATAAGATTTATGCTGCTGTGCAAGGGGGGTCTTTTTCAGCTAAATCCAAAAGAGGGACAGAGGAACCACTATAACGACAAGGTAGACACTGCATGGGCCACACAGGCCTCAGGATGCTGCATGGCATTTCCTAAAAGCAATAGGAAGCTGTTTGCAAGGTCTCTTCTCACATTCTAAAATATTCCATAAAAGTCATGATGGGGTCAGACTTTCAGCTTTAAAACTCTTCCTGGCTACAATTATAGAGAAGATTGGAAAGAAGCCAGAATACAGGAGATTTATTAATGCCATTGCATTAGACCTGGTAAAGAGAGTAGGAAATAGTTTCTGAGTGGTGCAATGAGCCAGGAAGAGAGAATAATTGCAGATATATACATATATGATGTCTGTCCGGAAAGCTCCAGCCACGCAAACTATTTAAATTATATTGACACTGGCTTGATACTTTCAGGACTATGTACATATGTGTGTGTGTGTGTGTGTAATAAATGCAGACATACGTAGAGTAAAATAGAAGTGTTGACGAGTTCAATATCAAATATTGATATAGAAGGGTAAAAGACATGTGAATAAGAAAACCAAGGTCTCCGGTTGTTTAGCTCCTCAATTACCATGCACTGCAAAAGAAACATTGCAGGAAGAGAATGTGATTCCAACTCACTCTTTAGATCTTGCTGCTGTAACGCTAAGCACTGCTGCCAACATGGAAGTTTTGCTTCGCTTATGACAGGATTTCTTCCAAGGTATCCTCAGGAGGTACCACGACAGGAGAAAGGCAGGCCCCCTCCTTTCTCTGGTGTGATGCCTGACACACAGCAGGAACTTACATAAGTGGTGGCCAACAGACATATGTTTTAACTAAAAACTAAGCCTGGACACAATTTCTGAGCTTCAGATGTCTTGCCTGCATTGGGAGGCTGGTGTGCGCTGTAACTCGCCTTATTGATAATTGACCCTTTCTTCTAAGCCCGAACAGTTCCTAAAGTATTTGTCCTTATGCTGCCATTAGTGTTATTTAAAAAAGTAATTTAGCTTTACTGCTGAATTATCAGTCGCTTCACATTTATATTGAGAAAGCTGTACTCTGAGTTTACGTCCATGGCATACTGTTGCTATTTGCTTTGCTTCTACTCCTGCCATCCTTTTTATATAGCCTGTTAAAGTAAATTATTTTGTTTTGACACTGATGATTCAAACAGACAAATGCCCATTACAAAATTAGACTACAAAGTATTATTTAGTGTTAAAATGTTAACACAATACAGATTTATTGTAAGACAATGTTTATCTTAATCTTGAATCCTCAATTCTCATTTTCATTTATTTGCACAAAATATTTTAATATGCATGTGACAGTTTTGTATTGGAAAATTTATTCTTCCTAGAATCTAATAGCATAAAAGTTTGCTTTTGAACTCATTTTCATTAAAATGCTGTTTCCCTTCTATTTGCATTAAATTTTGTTATTGTAATTTATAGTATTATTATAATCACACTAAATCTATTTGTATCTAAATCCACGTTAGGTAATCTTATGATGGGTATATTATCTTATCAAAAGTCTTATAAACAGAATTAAATGTAACTTATTTCATTTCACAACTATCAAAATAGAGATTTCATTTAATTAAATATTGTTCATAAAGAATTTGTCATTCGAGTTGTCTCAATTTGTATGGTATACATATAGGTGCTTATCTAAAATGAACCTTTGGATTTAGGTAAAATCATGGCATAAATTTGGAAAAAAAGGCAAGGCTAATAAGACATGACCTATGCTTTTTGTTATTACATAGTAATTCTTTAAGTGTGGTACTAGACCTCAGATGCATTCCTGAGTAAAGCCCCTGAATGGGGATTAGAACTAGGGTTTCAGTGATATTCGACTTTTACCCAAAGTGTCAGAACAACCCTTTAATGTCATACAGTCATTTTGCCTGTTTTCCAATGTTATACAAATAAAATCATGTAGGCACTTTTTTCTTTTGGTCTGGCCTCTATTTCAGTATTTTGTTCTTTATGTATTTTCCCTGCATACATTTATTCACTGACTTGTTCTTTTTCTTGGCAAGAACCTCAAGAACCGTGCTGCGTTCTGTTCAGTTATTCATTGTCTCATCCCATCGACAGTGCTCTGCATTTTAGCCATTATTTTTTCAAACCTATTATACCTGCCTATTTCTTTGTGATTTCTTACTTGGTTTCATATTGCTAACAGGCTCCCTTGCTTCTTATTATGTGTGTACAGCACTTGCTTTAAAATCTAGGTCCTTAAAACTTGAGCCTGTTAAAATATGCTGACACACGGATCACTGACTGGCACCTGTCATCCACCTGAAGTGTTGGTCAGCTTTATCGCACATTCTGCGGGTGACCTGGCTGTTCTGCTGCATGCAGTGCAGAAGGGCCAACAGCTGGAGGCCCACCTCTGTCACCCTATGGTAGTTCAAGGAGAGATGGATGCCTGACTGTCATGATGAAAAGCCACAGGCACCACACATCACAGTAAATCACCTTCGTTTGTATCAATCTGTCAAGACACTATCAAGCTCAATGCATCAGCTTCAGATACTAAGGAAAAAGGACCCAGGCAGGAAGCGTTCTAGGTTGTCATGCACCAGAGATAGGCATTTGGAGGGAGAAGGTGAAAGGAAATCTAGAAGCTTGTTTGCTGTTCTTCTTTACATAAGCAGGAATTATGAGCTAACCTGACTTCCTGCCTAAGCACCTCCATTCAAAATATTTGTCACAAGCAAAGAAGGTGGGGAGCAAGAGAAGTTAAGCCCTGTTGCTATAGAAAGTCTCCTCACAACCTTGCCTGCTACTTTTTGAATTTCATGTTTTTCTTAGAAACTTCTTTAGGGATGATCTTTGGAGAAGCCGCTTGCATTGTGGGCAATCTCACCTTCTTAGCAGCGGCTTGAAATGGATACACAACCCCCCACCCCATAATCATTCTCAAAAAGCATTTATCACACACTCGTAATTTTACACCTGTGTTTTTTTTTTTTTTCAACAATAAGAGTCCAACTTAGTCATTAGCAATTTTCAAAAATTAAATAGTACAGGCCACATCTGTAGCAGAAAGAGGTTTTCCCAGACATTTTTCAAACTTTTATGTTTGCTTTTGTATTTAGAAAAAAATAAACATGAGCAAAAGCTTGAAAAAGGCCTTCAAAGCCTAGCCTGTAGTATAAAATTATATTATGAAACTGATGATAACACACTACAGTGTCATAGCAAGTGGCCCATGTCATCCGTTTTGGCTTCTGAGATGTTGAGGAACTTATGTAAGAGATATTTCTCAAAATGATGTTTTCCATTATTTTACCATGAAAGAGAAGAACAAATATGTCATTTGGAGATTGGGAACATTTTCACAGTGCAATAGTATGAGTTCTCCTCTTTGTAAAATAAAGTAGAAGTCATGTTGACTGTCAAGCTGAGGATCTGAGTTTAGAAAGTGAAGTGCTGAGCTGTCTGGATCAGTGGACAATAATCCTAATTGCAGAGCACATTAATTGCCATGTCAGGGCCATTTACATTTTCCTAGATTCCTTTAAGCTTTTTAAATTTTCAACAATTTCTAAATGTTGCAAAACTATTCCTTTTTATATCCTCGCAAATGTTATTTCTGAATCAAATGACCATCTTGCTGGTATGTGCTTTTTGCTGAAGTGTTTTCCCCATGAAGTTTTTGAAAAACATTTAAGAAGTCTAGCAAATTTGCTTTTACCTTCTTAATTTTCCCTACAGGTCATCATTCTAGGTATATTTCTCCCACAAGCTCAGCCTAGAGAGACTAATCAGTGAGGCTCTGGTAAGCCAGCTCTCTGGGAGCAGGAAGGGCAGATGGTGATTTGTAGCCTCTGCCAATTTGTGTGGTGTAAATATTCCCACCATGGCCAATTTTTCAAGCTACCAAACCTCATTTAACCAAATTTCTAAATAGGTCATAATCATTTTTGGGGAACCAGCACTGTCTTTTACATCAATACCAGTTGCCTTCCAGGCTTTCCAGATAGATGCCACCCTTGAAATTAACTTACTAGGTTTATGGAGTTGATTTTCATTTCCTGATCCTACAATTTCTTCTTTCTTGGTTTCATACTTTGATTTGCAAGCACACAAAGTGATTAACAAAAAAAATCATGAATGGAAGTTAAAAATTGGGAGCCCTTGAATATCTATTTATTTTAAAATGTTTAATAATTTGTGATATAATCCAAATTTATTTATTTCATCAGAGATAAAATTATCACTCATTTAAATTACATCAGGCATATTCTTTCCTCCCTGGATTCAAAAAACATTTTTATCCTTAGTGTTTTGAAATTTTACAGTGATATGCCTACTTAGCAAATGAAAGTGTAAAGTCCTATCAGGAGACTGTTGCAATTATAAAGGCAACAAATGTATGGGAGACTTCGTGTATTTATTGTTAACAGGAACTGCGTACGCATGGTGAACAGTCTGACTTTGGGGTGTACTTCAAACACAAGGTTGACACAATTTGTGGGTCATGAGCAAGAGTGGGAGAGTCAATGATTAACTCCCCAAGTTTTTATTGAATCAACTGGGTGTCATTCGCTGAGACAGGGAACAAAAGCCAAGCCAAAGATTACAGATGGAAATCCAAAGTTCAGATTTTGACAAGCAATATTTAAGATTCTTCAATATATAAGTCTTTTTAAGTCTGAGAAACTTTCTGAAAAGCCATATAGGATATGAATGTAGACAAAGGAAAGAAAGGCTTTAAGGCACCCTGATATTTAATACTGAGTATTTGGAATTTAAGAAGTGGAGAAAAATCTAGCAAAATATATGAGAAAATATAAGTAGTGAGATAATCCGAAGCCTTCAGGCAGTACTATACAAGGAAAGGGGAGAAAGTGTTTCAAAACATGGGCCGTACCTGGATGTGTCCAATATTACTGAGGCCAGCACAGATGAGGACAGAATTATTTATATATAACTCACTGGGCAGAATTAAGAGAGACAGTGCTGCCAAAGAACTTGTAATTAATGAAAGAAGAAAAATAAATTGGATGGTAACTAAAAATGTCACGTTAAGATAGTTGAAGATGAGCAACATTCCATCTTATCCTGATGGAAAGAGCCAGTGAAGAAGAAATGACTCGTAACAAAAGATGAGTTATTTTTCATAACATGTCCAGTATAGGAGAATGTGTACTGAAATTACTGAACTGATGGGAAGCTCTGAGAACAGTCCCTACCACAAACTACATGAACACTACACCTGTGTTATGATTAATACCTTCAACTTCATTCTAGACCCTACATTCTGTCGTAAGTCTTCATAATTCACCCCTCTACTTCTCCTTTTCTTGACCACATGTATTTGTTGAATTTAATATTGGTACCCCCATTCTTGTTATTTTTATTGTAAAGGGTTTCTATTTAATATGTTATTTTATTGGGTTTCATGGAGAGTAGGTTAGAAAATACACGATCCATTCACCACAGCCAGAACCCTCATGAATGCGGTATAACTTCATTGACTGATTTTGGTTATTTTCCTAATACACAGATTTCAAATCTAAGTCACAGATTGCTGCAGTGATTTTTCCCCTAAGATCATGAAGTTAGTAAACTGGAAAATTCTAAATGTATCTCTATATAATGTACCTATACAGAAGCTACTTTGCAACTAATTGAATAAAATGCATATAAATAAAACTGGCACTGCCTTCATTTCCATTTGCTAAACTCTTGGAAACCCTTCAAACATTTAAAAATATATTTCACATCATGATGCATTAATCAGATTAATCAGATTAATCAGAAAAAATGAAAAAAAAAACTAGATATGTTAGATTTGTCCCATCTACTGAATCATAGTTAACAGTTACTGGTCAGAGAGCCACCAAGAATAAATGCTGCAGTAGCCCTTTAAAGCCAAATAACACAGGGTCAGAAAAAATTTTTTATTTTAATACCCTAAACATTCCTCATTTAGGAACTCCTTAGTGTGGAAATATCACTTTTTTCTGGTATATAATTAAATACCTTCCTAGTAAATAATTTCAGAATGTATCATTTAATCCTAGGTCAACTGTACAAAAAGGTTGGCTGCTTAGGATCTAATTGTGGTAAATATTCTCTCCGTCCAAGGTTCCTTTAAACCAATACTGTTAGGCAGTCCCAACCCAGGGTTCTACCTACCAAAAGATGAAGCCAGCTTTTGAAACTTGTCCTGCTATCCACTTGGCATTTCATACTTTTGTCGTTTGAGCAAATTGGCAGAAAGACATAAAACTGCTCAATTTAGAGAGTGCACACTTCAGTTTTTCTGCCCAACAGCACAGCACCTAAATTCCTTTCCACAGGTATGGCATGCTGATGGAATTCTGCTCGACTGAAAGGTACTCCAAATGAAGGCAGCACATAACTGCAAGCAGCTGGATGAACCATGGAGGTAATGTCTCCCACTGTGTTTAAATTAATTCACAGCCTTCTAATAATTGTCTTCAACTTCCTTAAACATGAGACTAGTTGGTTCAAACTATTTAAAAGCTTAGTTCCATGCATATGAGATGGGACCCCGGCATGCTTCAAAGACTATGGAATCAGATCAAAATTACAGCAGATTTTATAAGTTTTGAAAGGTCAATAATGACTTGGAAAGCTGACACAGCTACAGAGAATTTATAATGACCTTTAAGTCAATACAATAAAAATCAAAACATGCCTCCTCTCTCACTTTTCCATATGGAGATCATTTTTGAAAACTTCCAACAATAATACACAAAGTTTGAAAGCTCATTGGGGCTAGGAGAACATTAACAATTTATTCAGAAGAAAAATGAGAAGCATTGGCAGAAGGAAATGCTACAGGCAGCCTGTGAGATGAAAAGACAAACATTGATTCTGCAGATGGACCTGACAGGCATTTAATTGTAGCTTGACCATTTTCTGGCTTTCTGGCTTCTTCATTTCAATTCTTAGGACCTTGGTTTCCTCATCTCTACGTAACGAATGCTTGTGAAGTTTTAATGAAGGGCATATGAAAATCTTAACCATGGTACCCAGAATAAAGGGTATTTTCATCAGCCCAATAAGAACTTCATAGTTGTATGTGTATAAACATACATCCACAGTAGTAATTCTTGTCTCGCTTGACCTTTTTAAATCCACCAGTGCTTATTAACAGTGAGTTTTTTTAATCTTACCCTTTATTATTAGAATTTGCAGGTCATGGTCCTCAAGCAACCCTGATTGTTTGTTGCATTTAAAATATGAAGGATGGAAATAGAACTTTTAGTTCCAAATATCACTAAACTCAAATTTAGTCAGGAAATACCTAATTTAAGCAAGCGTACTCTTTTTACACTGCTTATGAGATGCATATATTCACCTCCAACTTCTTTGAGCAACATCAAAATAGGGCCATAGAGCATGTTTTCATATTTTTCCTATGAAATAAATAACATGAACCAAAATTATGTGCATTCAAATAGGCCTGAGGTAAATATTTCTATTACTCACATGCCAATAATTTCTTCCTAGATTTAAAGGCCAGTTTTTAACCTGTAAGAAATTATAACATCACCAATTGATACTTGGTCTAAAGATCTTAACATGCCTGCATTTTAGGTAGAATGTCTTACTCTATTTTCTGGAAGACCCAAAGAAATCTATTTGTCACTTTAAACTTAGACTTGAGTCCGAGTTCCTCATTCTCCCTTTTAAGCAACGGTAGGAGAACTGCAAACCCAGACAGGCAATTCTGGGTTTGTCATTGGCAGCAATGACAGAGCCACAGGGTGGTAACTTTCTTACACCCAAAGCCATGCTCAGAGAGAAACAGCATCTATAAAACTAAAGGTGCTAGAATATTTCCTTTTGCTTTATTTTATTTTGATTAATTTGTATTGAATACAGTGAAAATGAATAGACTGATTTCAGTGCATTGTAGATGGGGCAATTATTGATGAATGTTCTTTCGTCAACAGAAAGTGTTAGCATGAAATCACTCTTAAAAACAACTCCATTTTACAACAGACTGCTAAGCTCACAGAAGGCAAGATGGATGGGATAACAGTGTTATCAAAATTCTTGATGAGAAAATATTGAAAAGGAGTGTGAAGTTACAGCTGTCGTGGTTGCACAATATTTGTAAACCATGTGGATTTCACTGGAAGAACCTCCTGAGCTGACACCAAGGTTGGCAATTCAGCTTCTAGCTCAATTTTTATCAATATTTTAATCAAATAACATCCTAACCTGAGTTTGCCTAACTGACATGCAGAACAGATCTGTTATATAACAAAAAAAAATTACTAAACACATTGTACTTTGTTTTTCTCCTTTGTTTTCCATTCAGAGACTTCACTTGCTTTTTAGGATACTATCAGCAAAAGCTGAGCTATCCATCGAGGCCCCACCCTTCCAAATACATCTTTTAAATGAGAAAAGTAGGTGCCTAATCTTTTGTTTTGTTATTTTGTTCTCCCTAGGTAAAATTTCCTTGTTCCGTTTTCTAGTTCCGATTCATGCCTTTCTCTGGCCCGCTGCCCCTCTGCTGACATCCACTGAAGGAGTTAACTCAGTCTTGGGGGTGGGTACTATGCTCAGTCAACTTGGAGCCAAGATCAGTGCAATTAGGTCCCAGCTGGGGCAGGTGAAAGGCAACCATGCACTGATGTTTCTCTTCCTTTCTTCCTCCCTCCCTTCCCTTCTCTCTAAATAAATACAATCTTTTTTAAAAGTATATTTTATAATAAGAACCCATACCATGAGATCTACCCTCTGAGCATATATTGCACAATATAGTGGAAACTGTAGAACAATGCTGTAAAGCAAATATCTGAAACTTAGCATATTGCATAACTGAAGCTTTATGGCCTCTGATGAATGTCCCCATTTCCCTCCCCTCCACCCCTGAAAACCAGCCTTCTACACTCTGCTTCCATGAGTTTGACAATTTTAGATCCTCCATACAACAGGAATCGTGCAGTATTTGTCCCTCTGTGAGTGACATTTCGTTTAGCCCAATGTCCTGATCGTATCTGCATGCAAGAGTATGGCTTGAACTTTCCTCCCCTTTTCCATGTGGGCATTTCCCATTCACCTGGTGTGCAGGGGATGCTCAGCTCATTTCTGGATATCTCAGTGAACTGCTGTGTGTACAGGGTCAGTTGGCTTCACCCTTGGGCGGAGGGCAGTTCAGGAGGCTCTTACATTGCCATCTTGTCCATCTTGTCCCCCAGCCTCCTGCTAAGGTATGGGCCTTGCTGTGGTTTTGATTGGCATTTCCTCAATGGTAAGTGATAGAGAGCACCTTTTGATGTACCTGTCAATTATTGGTACTTCTTCTTTGGGAAAATGTTTATTCAATTCTTTAGCTGATTTTCTCATCAGGTCGTTAGTTCTTTTGCTTTTGAGTTGTATGGGTTTCTTTTATATTTTGGTAATTATCCCCTTCGGGGATACATGGTTTGCAATTATTGTTTCTTTTCCTAGAAGTTACATTTTTAGTATAAATAATAAAGGAAAAGGACAAGTGAGTGTGTTAACATATAATGTAAAACGTATTTTACATATTTTTTTTCCTTTTAGCATGGAGATTAAATTCTATTCTTCTCTTGAACCCTTTATTTGTTAAACATTTTCCCCAATTGTCTCCCAAATTACCAAAGGCTCAAAATAATTCATTAAAATCAGTGAAATATATGAAAACAGTGAAATATGTATATTTTGGTAGAATTCTTGCATTAGTTTTATCCAATTTGAACTTGCCCTTTAGCCAAGATTTTATTAAGGCACTTTGCCAGTTTCGTCTGTGTGTGAGAGGGGGGTGGTGGTGGTGGTGGTGGCAGGCGAGTGAGCTCTTACACTAGGAAAAACTGTCTTCACTGCTTGAGTAACTAAGTAAAATAACAGACTCCTCCCCAAGGCAGGTCGTGGTCCATTGCCTTGGGATTGTTTGCAGAGATTTCACTAACTTTGTATTTGAAACACCTGACACGGTCATTAGTCTTATAAAAGTGCCTCCTTGCCATTCCTATTGGTTTGTTCCCCATTTGCAATACAGTGCATTTTCAATGACTCTTCAAATATGGATTAGACCTTTTTATTTATTTAGGTTTAGGTATTTTTTTAAATAATACCTGGCCTTGGTACATACAGATCATCCAAGTCAATTAGGCCTGTAAGTAGAATAGTTTTTCAATGATTGGTTGAAAAGACCCATCCTTTGTCATTCTATGCTTCCTAATGAAAGGCACGTGGTACAGTACGCAGACATTTGGGCCAAGATGATTGACTTTCAGTTCATTAACCTGAGAGCTGGGCTGTCCTCACACATTCTTCATGTCTCAGCCCGCCTCCCAGCAAATATTTGATAGCAGAAAACTAGCCCTGAAGACTTAAGAGTAAGAATTCATTACCAGCCTTAAATATAGTAAATCCATTTAACAATATATCATCAAGTGTTAAAAATAATGGGAACGAAATGGCACTTGTCAAAACAGTTTTTGAAAAGGACATTTCTGAACTACTTGCTTCAGTTTTTTGGTCATTTTTATAACAAAAAGTCATTCAACAGATCTGGTCCGTCAAATTAATTTTCCCCATCATTAATGTAAGCTCTAAAACTTTTACAGAGTTGCATGATGAATTTAGAAGCTCTAAAACTTTTTCAGAGATGAGAAGTTTTATTTGAATAATTTGATAAATGGCAGGAAAACCTGAATATCCATTTCTTCCCAATTCCTTTGAGCCAAAATGGCCTTAATGTTCCCCTTAGCTAGACTCAACTTTAGACAGCCGTCTTCCCAACTCTCTGGGCCCCTGACCTTCCTTTTCTTAGAGCTTTTGCTTTAGAAAGCTTGCTACTGTGAATTCTTTCTCTCCCCTTTTGAAATGTAAATCTTTTCCCAGCCTCTTGCCAGTTTTACAACACAGAAATGTCTTTTTTGGGGACCTGGGAACCAGCCCTTTGAAATGTAATCATCAAGAAAGATAAACCCAGTCCCTTGGTCTCCGTGGGAGGAGAGAACCTACCTTCAATGAGGGGTGACAAAACCGAGATGGCCTAGTCACTGGCCAGCCTCATATGAGTCAGAGACCTATGTGTTTTCCTCTTTAATCCTATTTAATCAGGTAAATATATGTTTTTCTCTTCAGGCCAACTGAAACATTTTTTTTTTTCAGTGATACACATATTTACATACCATCTAGAAGTAACTCATTAAAAATGTATGGCTACACCTAAGGTTACAAAGATAACTATAAGTGGTATTCAGACTAGTATACAATTTATATTTTAGTATGGACTTATTTTAGCGCTACTTAATATTTAACACTGAACTACAATTATTTTTATATTTATTATCACATGATCCAGCAAATCCACTTTTTGCTATTTATATGAAGTAAAACATACACACTCCCTTGGAAAGGTACACATAGATGCACCTCCATGTTCATTACAGCATTTGTTACAACAGCCCCAGGCTATGGAAACAACTTAAGTTTCCATCAGGGATGGACACAAAAAATGGGGTAATACTGACAGGCATGAACATACAGTGGAATGTTACTCAGTCTTCAAAAAAATAAACCTTTGCCGTTTGCAACAACATTGGTGTACATTGAGGACATCGTGCTAAGGTAATATGTCAAACATATCTGTTTAAGATATATATTCAACTAACATAAACCACATGAAGAAGATGCAAGAATGACTGATAAACACTGACCTGCCTGTGGCAATGTGGCTCTGCAAATGAAATGACCCCTGGGCCACAATTTATAAATCCCACTAAGAAATAAGTAACAGTTGTTAAGGCTATCCTCACATTCTGTTTCTGATATTAAGCAACTGTTCACTCTTAAAAACTAGGATTTAAATGTTACTGAATTGGTTTTGCACATCATGTGTGTATGAAGACCAACTGCAAGTCAAAAGTATGCTCAGATCTGCAGAAGCGAAAATAACTATAAGGTAACTCTTACCTGAAGGTGTCATAATGAAAGGGGTTGAACAATGTGTAAGTAATCAGCACACAATTACAATGACATGTGAGACTTACTACATTAGAAGCACTAATGAAATTCCTCAGAAAGGATGATGTACTACAAAAACAAAATTAAGAGATACTTTACACATGCATTAACATAAATAAAGAGTCTTGAACTGTGTGAAAAGGAAAGGAAGAAAGACTTTGAGGAAAAGAATCTATTTTTCAGATTTTGCCAAGGCAGTCTAGATGTTAAAACTATATCATGCTTGGGGGTAAAAACCCATTAAGAGTTGTTTTCTGATGTGCAGAGTGAGATTAGCTACACAGATGGGCTGTCAGCTTAGAAAAGCCTTTTTATGCATTGCAAAGTAATTATGTTGAATTTTTTCATGCTGTTTTTACATCAATAGTTCATTCCTTTTTATTGCTGAGTAGTATTCCATGCCATTTATGTCTCACAATGTTTTTCTCCATTTACTTACTGATGGGCAGTTTGCAAAAACTATTTCAGTTTTTTCTGTCTAGTCATATGCTTTCATTTCTCTTATTGCATAGGTGTGGAATGACTGAGTCATCAACATAGGTATATGTTTAACTGTTTAAGAAATTGACAATTTCCCAAAGCAATTGGACAGTTTTACCTTCCAAACTGAGGTGTGCAAAATTTCTTGTTCCTCTACCTCAACAAGTTTTCAATTTTAGCCACTATAATAGGTGTTTTCCTTAGATTTGAGAATTCTTTACATACTCTGTATAAATATTATTTATCAGACTTTTCTCCCCATTTAAAACTTATCATTTTATTCCTTAAGCAATGTTTTCCAAGGAGCAGAGTTTTTTAATATTGATGAATTTAAACAATTTTTCTTCAAATGTTCAGCCTTCCCACTCTGTGTAACAAGCTCCATATACGTTAGGACATTTGAAATTGTCCTTCAGCTTACTGATGCTCTGTTTATTTTTACTCATTTTTTCCTCCACTGTGTTTTATTTTGGAGGCTTACTATCACTGTATCTTCAGATTTGCCCATATGTTTCCCTGGCAAAGTTAATCTTCTGTTAATTCCATCTTGTGAATTTTGCAACATAGATATTACTGTAAATTTCATCTTTTGAATTACAATTCAGGTTTTCCTTGTATCTTTCATGTCTCTACTTATGAATATACGGACTGCAGTCATAATATGTTTTAATGCACTTGTCTTCGAATTCTAACATCTGCACCAGTTCTGGCTTGGATTCAAAGCACGGTTTTTCTCCTCATTGCAGACTGTATTTTTCAGCATCTTTGCAAGCCTAGTAATCTTATACCAAATGGCAAGCATTGTAAATGTAACCTGTTGGGTACTGGTGATTTTTTATTGAATGTTTTTCTGGGATGCGGTTAAGTTACTTATACCGGTTTGCACCTTTAGGATCTTGTTTTAAAGGTTATTTGTGGGGACTGAGCGGTTTCCTGGGCAGGGCTCATGGTTCACCACGATGGGTGCTATCCTCACCTTGGGTACACCACCAATACCTTGAGAATTATGAGATCTTTCCAGGCTTTCTGGTAAGAATAGGCAGTAGTTCGTACCTGTGAACCCTCTTGTTCTGATTCTCCTTGGTGGTGGCTTCCCTGGCTCCTGCTGGTTTTCTCCATGTGTGCACTGACCTGACACCCCGGATACTCTCCAACACTCCAGCCTGTCCCCAGCTCTCGCAGTCACCTGTGTGCCGCCTGGTTTCTCTCTCTCTGAACTGGGCAACTCATCAATTACAAAAGGGAGAGACTAAAAATAAGGGAACCTGTTTTGTAGCTAGGAGAAAACAACACACAAACATGGAAGAGACTGGCAAGAAGTGGATTCAAGAGGTCAGCAGGGTTGGAAGAGCACACATCGCTCTGTGGCATGCAGCATGTACCGAGACATGACGTCCTGCCACCCCCGCGCTCTCTGGTGCACGCCATCTCTTTTCCTGGTTCCACAGTAGGTCGTCATGAAACTTTGTCTCCTTATTTACTTCCGTTGACTCTGTTTCTGCTTACTCTTAATCCTTGAGTCTTCCACGTTGCACCTTTTCCCCTCTAGTCCCATCACTATCTGAGTCTGATTTGAAGGACACCTGACTGCCTTTGCGATGTGACCATGACTTAGAACAAGCCTGCCATGTGCATGCTGTCAAACGTGCATGTTGTCACATAGCCATTAACGTTAGCAAGAACAGCCTTACTCGTTAGTTACGTGAAGGAACGATCAGCCACTAATTAATTTACAGAGGCCTGTAAAATTCAAAGAAAATTTAACAAGTATCCTTTATAGATTTTCAGTGGTGTTTTATATAAAAAAATAAAAATGTCTGTGAAATTATTACAAGTCAATTCTAATGGCTACTTTTTTCTTTGTCTTTCTGGTAGCTGTACTTCTGTTTTATTTCAAGAACATTTGAAAGTAGAGCTCGCTGATAAACAGTAAATTTTATAAAATTTGACAGTCTTGTCATACAGTTAGTGAGCTATAAAAATAAATGATTATGTGTGCAAATAATTTAACAAAATACCAATAATGAAATGAATGATTTTATTTAGTGGCATTTAATTACTTATTTTGGTTGTTGAGAAACAAAAGCATTGCTATTTTTATTATGAGAACCATGCTATCAAATGATAACTGTGAGTAGAAATTCCCACAGCCTAACAGACATAGAAGTGTCATGTCTTTGGCAGCAACTTGAATTAGGTTCCTATCCCTTTAATTCTACATGGGAAACACCATACTGCAAGATCTAGGCAATGGAAGTCTTTGCAGTGTGATATTTTCCCTGAATTTTGCAACTGAATCTGTGTGTACCAGGAGGTAAAATTTTCTTTTACTCCTGCCCAACACCCATCTTCCAAGGAGTCAAATATAACAGCTGTTGTTAGCTCAGCTCATTCTTGAAATTCTAGAATTTTCACCCACCTCCCTATCTGGTTCACTTTTTAAAGACTTTATGTTCCCAGTAGATTTTTTAATCAATCTGACAAATCATGACAGACCACAATTTTTTAAAAAATGTAATAGTAAGATACTTTGTTATGAAAGTAATTAAATTAAAATTTCTATATTAGAAATAAAACAAAATACATTCAATAGATGTTAATATTTACATGGGCTCAGTGGCAAAAACACATTTTGTGGTGACAAACTGGGAAACATTGTGCTTATACTTTGCATATGTCCCCTTTAAATTTTTTATATAATTTGCAAAGCATAGCAACAGAACAAAAAGTAAGTACAATAGAAAATAAGATCAAAATTCATGGTAACAGTTCAAATTTGGAAGAAAGGGTTACATATGTTAAAATTCCCTTAGGCTAGTTATACCCAGTCAGTCAGATTTTATGCGGCAGATGGGTCATATAGGCACTGAGATAAGTGACATTCTTCCATTGAATTTTTGACAAAGATAAACTATTCATCAAGAAAGTTTTCATCATTAGACATTTGTGCCTTCATTTCTGAAGAAGAAAGCGTATCACATCATGACTGCTGTGAAATACCATTAAAATAACTGAACGAGCCTATAAACTTCTCCCTTTATAAATTTTGTGGACATAAAGGATGTGTGCCAAGTGGGAAAGAGGGCAAGCCACACCAATTGCTAATCATCTGCAATGCTGAGCATGCGAGATTATTTCAACCCCCATTTCTCCTTTTACTCTTGAACCAGAGAGCTCACTTTTCTCAAAACTTATGCAAACATTTGAATTGACAAACTGAATGAACATTAAAAAATCTCCTCAGGTCTAAAATATGATGCTTTAAGTTACTGTCATTATTTGTGGGGAAAAAATATACTATAGTTGCAATTTTTCTTCTACCTTAATCTCTCATCTTTCTTTTCATATTCACGATTTGGTCCTTTAGTCAGTATAACCTCCAGACCTTCATTTTCATCTGTAAAAACCTACAGAAAGTTCTATTCTTCCCAGGCACAACAGACATCTCAATATTTTTACAAATTTTTCTTTTTTAATGGTTAAGCTTTCTGTGAACCCCATGAACTTACAGGAAGACTAGATGCATACCATCTCTTATTCAGGTGAGACAATTTTGTTACAGGGGTACTTTCTGAATATACACTATAAAGCTGAAAGAAATAATAGATTATTGAGAAAATGTTGTATAATGGAAAGGGCAATAAGGCAGAGATTACTGTTTTAATGCTTGAACCATGCGTTTGTTATCTGACACTGAAAATAAAACAAATTCTCTTGACGTGTCTCTGTATTTAAGAGGTCCTTGAAGTTAGGTGACTTTTCAATATTTCTCAACTAAAAATTTTTTTCAAAACAATTTAGCAGTAAAGCTTGAAAAAGTAACTTTTTTATAAAGTTTTACTTATTATTTTCAGAGAGGGGAAGGGAGGTAGGTAGAGAGGGAAAGAAACATCAGTTGACTTTCACCTGCCTTCAGCTACAGATCTGGCTGGAGACCTGGCTTGCACCCTGGTGATGTGTCCTGGCTGGGAATCAACTAGTGACCTTTGGGTTCACAGGCCAGCGCCTTATCCACTGAGCCACCAGCCAGGGCAAAAGCAACTAAGTTTTAGTCAATTTCCTCTTTATCTTTTCAAAACACCCTGCAACTCTATACAGCATTGAAGTGGTACATTTAAAATATCAACATTCCAAATTCTTGAGACTGTGTAAGGGTGTTAACCTAGTTCTGCCATGTGTGATGTGTTTTATCCACAGCAGGTAATCTCTGTGATTTAATCCATTAAATCACTGTCATTCATTTAAGAAGCATGATGTTGCCCATGCAGAAAACAGGGGCCTCAAATGCCACTATTTCCCCTAGGATTTGTTCAGCATTTCAAATGTCAAAAACTGCCTTTTCCATTCCACATTGTCACCTATTTTTCCTTAATGTTGTCTCTCTTAGTCCATGATTTTGGAGGCTGTCTCTGGCTATGAAGGAATTTACTCTTCATCATCATTGTTCTGGTCAATTTGGAACTTGCTTCCCTTTTGCTATTTTTGGATCCACCCACCTCTCTGAATGGAGCCTCTTCAATTGTACCAGAACATAGCTTCCACCTGGTGGCTCACATCCTCTTTGAAGACCATCCCCACAGAACTTCCGATGATGTATTTCTGAGCCAACAATAGACCTGTCTATCCAAAGGCTCGAATTAAAAACTCTTAGGCTTTGAACTGCTAGCACGGTTTGAATTACATAACCCTGAGGAAGTGCAGTTCAGGTCTTGCTTTTAGAGGCACATGCTCTAAACTAATCTCTCATCCCTGCACACCTGTTCAGTCAAAGTCAAGGAGAAGAGGTATGATCACATTGGGAGAAGTTGATCATGTTTTTGAACTTCCTGTTCACTGATCTTCCTGGTAACATTTTTTTTTTTTCATTAGTTTAAGATAGTTATTCTAAGAATGCAGAGAACATACTGATAAAGATTTCAAGAGAATCAGAGTTTCTGATAAAGGCTGAGATTTGACTGCACAAGGTGTGAAAATTGATAAACAGAAACCTCACTTAAAATGGAGTCAGAGGCTAGAAAAAGAACTCAGGTGTCACTGAATGTGCACTACTGACCTCTACAGGAAGAGACAGTATCTTGCATTTCCAACAGGAATTGAAACTAGTTCTCTACTTCAGCAGGAGCAAGAAAAGGTTTCTTGGCGCCCAGTAACAGCCCAGCCAATGGGAGACTGGCACAACTCAGCCAATGAGAAGTCACTACACTTTGTACTTTGTTTTCTCCAATGGACTTTTTGTTCGCAACAGCCCTTTGTAGGTCCATAAAGAATGTTCTTCCTTGTTTCTTTGGATTAATGGGCAGTTTGCCTTGAAAAATATATGCTCAAGCCCTGGCTGGTGGCACAATGGATAAGGCACAGCTTGTGAACCCAGAGGTCGCTGGTTCAATTCCCAGCCAGGGCACATAACCAGGTTGCAAGCCAGGTCTCCAGCCAGGTCTGTAGCTGGAGGCAGATGAAAGGCAACCATACATGGATGTCTCTCTCCTTCTCTGCCCCTCTCCTACCCCTCTCTCTAAAAGCAACAAATAAAATCTTTTGAAAAATACATGCTCAGAATTACTTTTTGTTGTTGTTGTTATTCCCAAATAAACCCATTTTGCTGGAGGAATATCTGGTTATTTAAGGTCAACAAGGGTCATGAAAGTACAGAACATTGGAAATACAGTATGTTCAGTGACTGTGATTCTTAAATATAATTTTTAAATTTTGACCTATAAGATACATAATATAGTTTATTAATCTTATTTCATATTTAAAAACTAGGCCCTAATAGAAGTCACTGTCATAATAAAAACTGCATATGGAATTATACCAAGTAAATATATTATGTCCACTGTAGTTTAATTTTATTCACAAGATAATTTACTGGTTATCTTGTGTATAAAAATGAATAAATAGCATCTAAGATTATGTTTTGTCAAATAAATAATTTTATTATGTGATTAGCAATACTATTCTTATATATCCAATATAATTACAGTTTTATTTTTCTATTATTTAAAAGCTTCACACAGTTTTCTCCCAACATCAACTCATTAACTTTTCTGTTGGAACTACATCATTCAATAAAGGGAAATGCAGGCAGTAGTGGGTGAGTAAGAATCAGCTGAAAGAAAGGAATAATATATCTTTTTCACTTCATTGACATTTTCTAATTCTAGAATTGATTTCACATTTTAAAGTTCTTCTGAAATCAAGCAGAACCAAAACAATTTACAAATATAGAAGTCTGGATGTTTGAAAACAAGATCTATTTGTTTCATATGTGTAGGCATTCATCCAGTTATTTCAGTACTTCAGCAGAGATTATATACAATCACTGACAAATGCTCTTGCTTTTATATAAAATTTTTTTATTTTGTTAACTCAAGCATGTTAGATTATTATGCTTTTCATGGTATGTAAGTTTACAGAAATAAAGAGAAATCATTGTGTTATAAACATATAAAAGCAGTATTTATGCACTAATTTCTGTTAATAGCCAGTATCCTTAAAGTTCTGTCTGCTTCCTCCCCCCACCCCCATTTTAAAAACATTCTCAATTTATTGACCAAGGCAATGCTTCAATCTCAAATTCAATTTCAAATTCTTTCTTTCCCCCTTGGTACAGATTTGACCTGGTTCTCCAGTGGGTCTGAGTAGGGGGATTTATGCTCTCAAAGCCACCATCCTTTTCCTGGGCTCACTGTGCTGAAATTGTGGACAGGAAAGAAGGGAAAAATATGTTTTATCATTGACTAGCATTGGTGAGCTCTCTGTTCTTTATTTTCTTTTTAAGATTTTATTTATTATTTTCAGAAAGAGGGAAAGAGAGAGAGGCAGAGAGGGAGAGAGACATCCATGTATGGTTGCCTTTCACCTGCCTCCAGCTACGGACCTGGCTAGAGACCTGGCTTGCAACCTGGTTATGTGCCCTGGCTGGGAATTGAACCAGTGACCTTTGGGTTCACAGGCTGGTGCCTTATCCATTGTGCCACCAGCCAGGTCCTTGTTCTCTTATAGAACACCTATAACTGCTTTTGATCTTGGCGTTTCCTTAGAATGTATAGTTCTCATTTGTGCTAAAAATATATAATTTTCCACCTCTTTCAGCAAGATCCACTTAATGCTGGAAAATGGATGGGTTTATTTCCTTAACACTATCTGGCTTCCTTGGCTCCATCTATAAGGTTTTGGAGAGCAGCAGTCTCATGGTAATAATTTTTATACCTATAGCTCTATGTGCAACTTGGACATGTTGAACAAAATGTTTAAAGAAAATGGTTTTGACATGAATGTAGGGTCATATTTGATTATTGATTTTATTTACATCTTATGTTCATGTCTTGCGATCATTTAAAAAAAACTATAGAACCCCAAAACTCTAAATAGATTTAAGAATCACAAAAATTATCATCAGATGTTGGGAAATTCCATGGAGTTATTATAATAAGCAGGGAGGAGTATTTGGGAAGGAAATCACCAAGACAAACTAAAATCATACCCTATTCATTTTTTTTTATCTGTCTGCTACTGAAAACCAACATATACAACTACCCATTTCAAAAGTAACACTTTTTCAACATACACTGACACACACACAAACATACACATATATGTAAGAGTGGTTTTAATCACAGCAAAAATATAAACTTATTTTAGGATATACTTCCTCTCTCTCAAGTAATGAATATACCATTTTAACTTATTTGGTTGCAATAAAACCTATATCATTATCAAAAAATATATACTTTAATCCAAAATAAAGTGAGAACAAACATAAGATATGAGAAGGCAGGGAACAATATTAACTATCTTTCATTTGTAGCTATTTATATGACTGTATAAGAAAGGCATGAACATAATAAATTCAGTGGATTTAAAAAGCATTTTTTTTGTAATTCAACAGCCTTTCATGCTAAAACACTCAATAATCTAGGTATTAAAATGTTCTCAGATTGATAATGGCATCAATGAAAAGCCCACAACCAACATCATACTTCATGACAAACAACTTGAAAGCTTTCTCCCTAAGATCAGGAGAAAGAACATTTGGTTTCTCACTTCTGATCACCTTTGTGCTGGAGGTTGTTTTCAGAGTAAGGAGATAAGAAAATGAAAAAAAATTATTAGGACTGGAACAAAAGATTAAACCTATCTCTATGGGAAGATGACCATTTTTATAGATAACATTAAGGACTCCCTTAAGAAACTATTAGGGATAATAAATAATTCAGCAAACTTGTGTATAAGACGAACATACAAAAATAATTGCCTTTCTAGTACCAATGAAAAATCCAAAAATAAATTTTTAAAAATGCATTTACAAGAGCATTGAAAAGAATAAAGTACTTAAGACAAATTTAACAGATTTGAAAAAATTTATATACTGAGAGGAAAAATATTGAACTCTATCTCCCTCTAGTCCTCCTTGTGGGAAAAGAGAAACACCCAAATCCAGGCCACTCTAGCTATCTTGTTCCCTATAAATAGAGAGAGAAAAAAGCTAAACCATCTGAAGTTCACGGTTAATGGCATAAACTCACAAAAAGACTGAGACCTAGCCTACAGAACATTCGCCCTCCTTCCACTAAAAAACATTAATGAAGGTCTCTATATAGCACTTATTTCTACCCGCACATCATGTTTGACTGTCAATAAAAAATTTACAAGACATATTACAAGGAAATATACAATTTGAAGAGATGGAGCAAGCCTCAGAAACAGATAATGCAGGAATGTTGGCATTATCAGACAAGGAAATTCAAACAACTATGACTGATATGCCAAGGGCTATGACGTGTGAAGTTAAGAGCATATAAGGACAGATGGGTAATGAAAGCAGGGAGATAGGATTCCTAAGAAAGAACTAAGAAATACTAGAGATAAAATACACTGTATGAAAAAATGAAAAATGCCTCTGATGGGTATGTTAGTAGACTGAACAGAACTGAGGACAGAATCTCTGAGCTAGAGGATAAATGTATCAATAGAGCCCTAGGAAACTGAAAGCAAAGAGAACAAAGATTGAGAAAAACAGAACATCCAAAAACTGAGGGACAGCTACACAAAGTACCGTATATGCACAGTATACCAGAAGGAGAAAAAGAGGAACATAGCTGCCAAAACTAGGTAGCAACCAAGGTGTCCTTCAGGAGGCGATTGGAAAATAGGCTGTGGTCCACCCACATAATGGAATGTTACTTAGCACTAAAAATAAATAAGCTATCAAGCCATGAGAAGTTATAGAAGACACTTGAATGCATTTTACTAATTAAAAAGAGCCAATTTGAAAAGACTACATGCTGTATGATGCCAACTGTATGACATTCCAGAAAAGGAAAGACCATCGACACAGTGAATGACCCCTGTTCACCAGGGGCTTGTAGAAAGCAGAGCTGAACAGGTGGGGTGCACAGAGGTTTTTCAGGGAAGTGGAATCATTCAGTATGATAGTATATTGGTGGATGTAAGTCATTATACATAGAATGTAAACCCCCAAGAGTGAACCCTACTGAAAATTGGGGACTTGAAGTGACTATGATGTGTTCTTGCAGATTTATTGATTGGTAACACTCAGATGGGTGATGTTAATGTTGGAGCTTGTGCCAGTATATAGCTAGAGCGCACAAGAAAATTCTGTATACCTTCATCTGAATTTTGCTATAAACCTTTAACTGTTCTAAAAATAAAGTCTTAATTTTAAAAAGGAAATAAAAGAAGGCTGAATTCTGAATGTATCTTTTCATTGAAAGAGATGCTATTTGAAGAAGATTGAAGTGCTGAAATATGCTTTCTTAACTTTCAACAGGGGATCCTGGGACATACATATGACTTGAAGTACTATATTGGGTTGATACACAGAACTTTTAAGCTAGCTATCTGGCTCCAAGTCCACTCTGGAAGGTACCAAGGAGGAAGGAACCAAAATGAGGAATGAGTTGTGAATCAGAATATGCAACTAGAGAGGATATTCTGGGCTTCCTGCATTTACCTGAATGCATAATCAGAATAGATATCATGTATGAACTGGTCTTCCAGTTTTTATGGTGAATATTAACTAAATCTACTGAATTTTTATTTTTTCATTTTTAAAGGTGGATTTAAAAAATGATTTTATTTATTTTTCAATAGAAGGGAAAGGAGAGAGAGAGGCAGAGAGGGAGAGAGACATCAATATATGGTTGCCTTTCACCTGCCTCCAGCCACAGATCTGGCTGAAGACTTGGCTTGCAACCTGGTTATGTGTCCTAGCTGGGAATCCAACCAGCCACCTTTGGGTTTGCAAGCTGGTGCCTATCCACTGTGCTACCAGCCAGGGCTTTGCACTTTTTTTTATTCATTATAGGTACTTTTTAAATTGTCCAAACCTTCCTAAATAGTCCATTTTAATGCACTGTTGATGGGTCATGGAAAAACTCATGTTTACAAGCCCAAATATTGTTGATTCATGAGTTAATTCATGTTTGCACTTGCATGAGCTCTTGTACCAAATTGCTGGTCAACAATGTGTTAAGCACAAGTTATGCAATACCTAACTGGTGTAGGACAAAGGGAAGATGAGTTTTCTGATTATGGCAACAGATAAAGTAGAAGTGTTGATTGTAAAAACAACCTCTGTAATAGGCTTCTGTGGGTAGTTTATAAAGCATACGGCTCATGTACATAGATAGCAGACTATCCAGGATTAAACAAGGTATTTTTGCCAATTACCTGAGCTGTGCCTGATACAGGAAAGGCTGTAAAAGAAGTTCAACAGGCCACAAGGGGACTTGCATGCCATGACAGACCTGTTGGGAGTCTTTCTTCCAATAATAATTTGGAGTCCGGCCAGAACAATACCCATTCTGGTGAACCAGGTTCTGGTATGTGCTTACAAAATACCATAAGAACATCTGAATTAGCTGCCCTGTTGCCATAATCCAGTGAGGTGCGGCCTGAGTTTGACAATCATGAAGGGTAATTTGTCTGGTTCGATTCCCAGCCAGGGCACATAGCCAGCTTGCAAGCCAGGTCTCCAGCCAGGTCTATGGCTGGGGGCAGGTGAAAGGCAACCATACATGTCTAGCTCCCTCTCTCCCCTCTCCTCCCTCTAAAAGTAATAAAATCTTTAAAAAAGAAAAAGTAATTTGTTAGAAGAGAACATGAATGATACCAGGATAAGTGACTCATCAGAGAAAGAAAGGCAGAGGCATTCTGGGACCACAGTCATCCACATGATGAATGGATGTAACACTCTCTGATAAATGCAGCTGTGCTTCAAGGCTTGCTTCAACCTGGAAAATGCCTGGAGCCACCTTGGACAGTCTTTAGGCTCTGAGAAATAAGTGACCTCTCCCTGACCCTGTCACCAAGCCAAAATCTCAGAGACTTGTAGGCTATTCCAACTTAGAGAAAATCATGTTCCTTGTTTAGGAATTCTGTTGACCTCTGTTGCCCAGAGACAGATAGGTAGAGGCCTGAATGTGACTGGAGGCTGAGCTAAAATAAGCATTTAAACTTTAATAAGGATGGTGGCTCCAGCAGTCTCATTAGATTCTCAGGAACTGTTTCTAATAGTAATAGCACATTACAAGGAGAATAGGCACAGAGTCCAATTAATCCACCAGCAGAAAGCTCTTGGGGGTTTCATTCCATAGATTTTTAAGGTAGCATCTCAGTGGGGCTCAGGTGGGAGACTATTGCTAGCTTGCATCTGGTGCAGAGGCAGGTACCTGAGATTCCTGCAGCACTCAAGGGCGTTAGAACATTCTGGATGATGTCAGAGCTACGACATGGCAGTGAAGAGGAACTGAGTTCTGCCAAATGCATTCATAGGGCGGAGGTATTTTCAAGACTGCAGTCCCCGAGGGAAGTGAAGGATGAGGCCAGCGTGCTGGCTACTGTCCCACTGCTGGGGTAGCCCTGAGGCCAACCCCCTTGCTCTGTGGTCACACAGCTGTAGGTAAATTAGTCCCAGGCCAGGGAGAAAGTAAAACTCACAACAGGAGCACTAAAAGGGGGAAGGGTCGGGGTGATAGGGTTGGTGGGTGGGTATGTGTGGCCATGGTCTTCACTGTCATTAGGTCAGGCATCTGCCTTGAGCTTAAGGACAAGAAACCAAATCAAACAAAGCCTATGGTGCCCTCAGTTTTGGGCTGAGAATGTAAACGCAGAGGGTTGCAGAGAGTCATGGGTGCACCCTCCTTATAACCAACGCTCCAGTTCCGAAAGGGATCAGAATGTGAACATCCAAGACTTGAGTGCTCAGCCAGACACTTGCGGCCTGAGGACATTGCCCGGCCCCAGCCTCTGGGCTACCTTAACCACCCACGTAATAAAAACTGCTCTCAATGTCAATAGGAAGCAAAGAATCACTTGAAAATTAGTGTGGATAAAATCCCCCAAGGACAGCCAAGGCAGAAAAGACACATGGATTCTATTTTAGCTCTCCCAAGAGCCATGGGAGCAAAGTGAATGCAATTAAGATCATCAGTGGGCCGAAGTGAAGTCTGGGATAAGGGCCAGGTCACAAAGAGAGAGTTCGCTTAGCTGATCTCAGTTAAAGAGCCCCAGTCGGTGCTCCTGCAGGCTGGAGGGCACCAAGCAGACCTATCAAATGGGCTTTGTTCAACATCTTTTTGATCATCCAGCCTTCTTGAACATGCCTATCATTCCTTACAAAGTGAAATTAAATGTGAAATTTTTTTTTTTTTTTTTTGAAAGCTTCCCTGGTGAAATGATTCAAAGGCTAAGCCATGCTGATAACAATTCCATCTATGAGGGAAGACATTTGCATATATATAGCTTGGTTTCTGGGGGAACTCCAGCTTTTTGCAACTGGAACCTGAATCGCAAACCTATTTTATGTTTGCCCATTTGGCAAAGGAAGAAAGTTATCTGTCATTATCAGTGTTTATTTATTTTTTTACTGTGTTAACATTTAATCTGCTTGACATGATCTTGAATAGTTCTGAAATCCCCATGGGGTAGAGTAACACTGATAAATTATTTTTATGGGGGCACAGATTAATAATATATGATCATTTTCTCCTTTGGCCATGGAGAAATATATTGTGTGTGTGTATATGTGTGTGTGTGTGTGTGTGTATAGTTTTCAACATGCAACCAACACCTTAAATTTGACATAATTTTTTTAAATGAAGAAAAGCCCTGTTCAAAAATAAACTTTGCTAAGGTAAAGCACAGTAAGTCAAAAATTCCTTCATGTTATTTTTTCCCTTTGATCCCTAAGCATTCCCAGTCGTAACTTCCTTCTCAACACTGAGTTTTTGGTAGCATGCTCTTGAAGAATGTAAGGATAAACATTTCCTTGGGGGTGATTCGTCTTTCTCTATTTAGCTGTCTTTCAGGCTTGCTGGCAGGAATATAATTTCACTCTCCTTTATTTTCATATTGCACAGATTTGGGCATATAAAATTATTTTCTGCTTTCCAACTTCATACATGTTTACATACACCATTTAAATAAATAAAACAAAAATACGATTTTTGAGTGGCTTTTGCTAGGTCTTCTGAAGTTTGCCTGTCCATAAGTCCTTCCTTCCTTCCTCTCTCTTTCCCTTCCTTCTTCTGCCCTCTTTCCAACAGAAGTGGTAAAAATGTTTACAAGTTGTCACTCCTCAAGCTTGTAAAGGTAGAAATGAAACTCACTTCTCAAACACAACCCTCCATTTCAGGCAAAACATTTAAGGCCTTTGAAAGACTGGCTGGCTGCCTTGTGTTCAGCCTGGCCTGACTTTCCTCACTGATCAAGGTAGGTTTCTTGGGATAATATCTGTGGTGCGGGGTGGGCCGTGGCGGAGGAGTGAGCATCTTTTTCTGACCCCGCTCATTTGCTCCATTTACCTGGCACAACCACAACTAGAAATGCAACAGGTGTGCAGCACAGGGAACCCTCTCAGCCTGCTACTCAGGGCAGAGGGACATTAACAAAAGCCACAGGAGGTGAGTTCACATACTGCTGTTGACAAGTGGATGCTTGGGTCACAGACACAGAAAACTCAGCAATTCTGGTAATTTCATCATCCACAGTAGTTCAAGTACAGCGTTATCACTCTTGGAAGCCAGCAGAGCTCCTGACCAGCATGTGAATAGCTGCACACCCCACTCCATGCAGGATGAGCTCTCAGAGGTGGGGACACCCTAAGTACCCTTAAGTACGGGTCCAAACCAGTTTCCATCTCTGCTCTCCTGACATGTCCCATTAATGAATTTTTTTCTACCTTGAGCAATAAGGTCTAAAATACATCTCTCTTAAAATCTCATGAAGAACTAGACGTGGGGATCCGTCGTGGGAAATCTAATCGAAGACTGTCATTTTGTGCTGGTGGTAACTGCAGAGATCATCGCACCCGCAAGCAATCTGGATATTCCTATGTTGGTGGATTCAATTCATGTTAAAGTAGTGTTTCAACTGCAATCTTCTCCCTTGCCAAACAGATCTACGCTGTGAGCCTTGTCTAAATTTACTTCTGTTTTTCACTCATTTAAATGGCACGTCTCAAAAAAACCAAATACCCACAGCATAAAAATAAAATATATTGCCTGGCTGGTTGATACCTGACGTGATGACAAAGCTCACAGTGATTATGCTGCGGTCATAATTTTGACCATTTTGCAGTGTCTTCCATAATCATTGAGACTCGAACATGATTTTGCTTGGATTTATTGGAGGTTAGTGAAATCTTAGGAAACATTAAGTCACTGAATTCTTAAATATACATGATAGGTCAGGGTGTGACAGTATTTATTTGTTTTTTAATTAAGTAACATGTCCAAAATGTTAAAACTTTACCTTTTTCTTTTCTTTCTTTTTAAGATAAAGCAATTTCCAGAAGGGTTAGTGATTTACAATTTAACTTAAAATCAGTTCTACAGATATATTTTAATAATCAAATAACGCAATCTTTAAATAGGAATCATCTGGGGTGTGGATTTTACATGCTATTTTATTTATAGCGAACACTAAAAAAGGAAAACAAAGTAAAATCACCTAATTCAGCTTTTCTATTAAACACTCTGAATATATTATGGGTGGTGTGGGTGTGTGGCACTGCGTGTGTGTGTATATGTGTATGTGTGTATAATCTGATTTTAGCGAACTGTGAAATTATAAAGTACTCAACAATTTTATAGCCCAGAAGTCAAGAAGCTTATATTGAGAATAAACTAAATATTCTTTGTAATTATTTACTTAAAATATTTTTTAATAAAAAGATGGGTAGTTAGCAGGTTATCTTTGTTTTTCTAGCTTCAAAGTTTAACCTTTTCCCCAAATATTTTAATCACTTTAATTTTTCTACTTTGGATTTCTCATGTTTTCCTCTTTCTCCAGTAAAATCTAAGTAATTGTGCACAAAAGAGAACTATCTCAAAAGAGAACTATCTCATCTTGTAAAATACCCTTAATATGACTTCTGTACTTCTGACTTGGTCACAATAATTGGCCCATTATGTTTTCTAAATATTTTCTTTCTTTTTTAAAGAGCTTGTTTTAAAAGATTTTTTATTATTTTTAGAGAGAGGGAGAGAGGCAGAGAAACATCAATGTATGGTTGCCTTTCACCAGCCTCCAACTATGGTCCTGGCCAGAGACCTGGCTTGCAACCTGGTTATGTGCCCTGGCTGGAAATCAACCAGCAACCTTTGGGTTCATAGGCTGGCACCTATCCACTGTGCCACCAGTCAGGGCAGTTTCCTAAATATTTTCATATAAATTGATGTCTAAACTTTGTATTTTCCATCAGTACAATTGTTATCAGTGGAAATGCTAATAGACTGGTCCTGAGAATGAGGTTTGAACTGTGTCAAGAAAGCCAATTGCCTTTATTGGCCATGTATGGTGGTGTAAGTTCCACCACAGATCTAAGGGCCAACCGTGACAGAACTCAGCACTGGAAGACTGGGACAGAGATGCACCTACTGCCAAGGTTAGGCTGGGACTGTCCAGTTGGTTGGCAGCTGGAGTAGATGCAATTTAGGTCCTTTCCTTTGGCCAGATTTTGTGGAGTCTAAATAGTGCAGTACTGTGACCGATACTGGTCACTTTAACAGCCAGCACTGGGATGCACCCAAGATGGTGTGCTTGGCATACCAAGTCGAGGGCGGTGGCCCAGTGCACATGCCAGGATGAGACCTTGGTCATTTTGCTCTAGGTCCTTGGGGAGGAGAAGTGAGATGGGAAGGAGCACTGAGAGACAGACTCATAGTCACTGGGAATGACAGTTATAGGTAAATTCTAGAAGCAGGCAGTCTTTGGTTTTATTACTATTTTACTTTGTTGACAATAAGTGAATTAATTACCAGTTGATTCTATAACCTACAAGATTTTAGTTAAAATATTATTGATTCAAGAAAAGTATCTAAGTGAAAGGGTAGGCATGCAACAGAGACAACTTTCTTTTAACTTTGTGTGGTCTCTTGTGAAAAATTATCTGGGCCTCTCATTTAGTGCTGTTTCCTCAACGAGAGCCTAGCGCACAAAAACAGATTGTACCAATGACTGTTCGGTTTAAACCACAGTCAATCTCTTTATATCAAAATGTACATGTTTATCAAGTCACGCTTCCCTGCGCTGCCCTTCATTGCATGACCTACCATCAGGAGTGAGCCTAGGTGATCAGGCTTGTCATGTGACAGGCCCCTCCATCTTGCATAACATGGCCTGGCCACCACTTGCAGGAGCCCTTTGTACAGAATCCAGCCACACGCCTTGCCAATTTTCTCCCAACCGCATGGATGATGAAAGGCGGTGGAGAAACTGCCTTTGAACCCTTTCCGGTTAACTCTGCTCCCAGGCAGCCTCTCGGGCTTCTTTCCATGTCTAGGAGCCTCCGTCATAATCTGATTCTATTCTCATACATCATGGTGTTGATTCAAATAATTGTGAAGTGTACGACAAGTTGACTATGATCTTGAGACCGTCTGACAAATAAAAGCCTTTGTCATCATCATTTGGATGAGGCTGCTGTGCAGATCCTATTGCAGCCTTTCTCCCTGCTGCTGAATGCTGGTGGCAAGGGGTGACGGGGAGAATGTACAGTAAATAGAAAATGAGCATCAAGAAAAAAATTCAGCCTGTCATACTGAGCTCAGTTTAACCCTCCGCACTCTCCCTCTGCATGACCAAGTTCCCTCTCCACCAAGGGACCCCGAAAGCCGATTGAATAATTTCTGTGATCCACATTCTGCCATTTTCCCCTGCAGGCGAGCATTGCCTTCAAACCTTAAAGAGTGCTTTTGAATTGAAAGACATATGGTGCCATTCCATCAAGGAAAATAAAGCAAATTGTCACCCTGTAAGAAACTGGGGGCATTAACCAAGGTCTACTTTTAGCAGCTGTGGCTGCAGACATTACTTTAAAGAGCACTTGGTTTCAGCTGGATGTGACTAAGGAAGAATGATTTCCAATCACATGACAACAGGATAAAGAAAATCTTGCTCTCTGATTGACCTGGAAGCACTGTAATTTTAGAACACACTAACATCTTCAGTGCTGATGAGAAGTCTCTGACAATCAGGGGCCAGGCAGAATTCATATATCAGATTTAAACACTCAAAGGGTCCAACGCAATGGCACAGAGATGAAAGGGATCTAACATTTGACAAACTACATTAATTGGGAGGTCTAATCCATCTAGATTGTCAACTATATTTTTAACTATTCATGGAATGAAGGTTAGGATCATGAATAAGCCTTATTTTTCTATCATTCTACTACAATAAAAACATGAATGAGCCTTGGCTGGAGTAGCTCAGTGGACTGATTGCTGGCCTGTGAACCAGAGGGTTACTGGTTCAATTCCCAGTCAGGGCACATGCCTGGGTTGCAGGACAGGTCCCCATTTGGGGGTATGAGGCAACCACACAGTAAGTTTCTTTCCCTCTCTTTCTTACTCCCTTCCCCCTATAAAAACTAAATAAAATCTGTAGAAAAACATGAATGAGATAGAAAATAAGTGATGAAAAATCACATACAAATTATTTATTTTACTTACTTTGGTGTATCAGCAACACTGGTCAATCTAGATTTGACTGTGTGTCAAAGTTATACTGAGCATTACAATGTATGAAACCCTTGTGAGGCCTTATCATTACTCCCATCTTGGGGCATTTTGGTATCTGTCCAGGGATGTATCTAGAAAGACTGATGAATAGTTGGATACTTGTTCATAGATAGTGTCACAAACTTAATTGTGTTCCCCTAAAACCCACATGTTGAAGTCTGAAACCCCAGTATCTCAGAATATGACAGTATTGTGAGATATGGTTTTTAAAGAGGTTATTATGTTAAAATGAGGCCTTTACGGTGGTCCCTAGCCTCATCAGTATCTTTAGGAGAAGAAATTTGGACTCACATCAAGGAAAAACCCTGTGAGGACACAGTGAGAAGGGCCTCCTGCCACCCAGGAGAGAGGCCTCTGGAGAAATCAAACCAACTACCACTTTGATCTTGAACTTTTAGCATTCACAACTGTGAGCAAATGAGTCTGTCGTCTGAACTATAAACAAAGACAAAATCAAAATAACGAATAGAAAAATTTCACTATAACTGTTATATAGTGAAATTTTTCTATTTGTCAGGCACTATTCTCAACCTTTTAAAGTCTATGTCAGAGTCCTACGATGAGTATCCTATATTTCTTTATACAAAGGCAACATAGAGAAATAGGGAGGGTATATATGTATTCTATTATAAAATTTAAGTTACTGGTTTATGCAGGAGTGAACAAAAGTAGGTTTACAGTTGTTTGTATGGAAAATTATGTAATACAAGAAAAACGGTTAATATAAGAATAAACTCATAACTGTATACCTATTTTTGCCCATTCTCTTGTATTTTTAAACAGTTGTAAAAAATGGGAGACATTTTTAAAGATTATCAGAAAATAAGATATATATGTGTGTATACCATATATGTCAACACACATGTAAATACTAATTTATCAACAAAACAAAAAATGAAAAACAAAAAAATCCTCTAAACGGTGCACAGCTGAAGTATTCTGATGATTCACAGCACATTTGGATGAGACAGCAGTTAGTACGGCACTGTGTTCCTTTCCTGGCAGTTTCTGTGATCAGTGTTAGGAGAGGGGTGATCCATCTGCTGTTTTCCACTGTAATTGCAGCAAGTTCTTGCAGACCAGTGAGCCTGCAGGGCCCTTATCTCTGTATGACCTGCCTCCTGCCTCTTCTTTGTTTTAGTTGATTTAAAACAAGCGAGCTGTGATAACAGGTGTAATAGAAACAGAGGTACTTACACGACTCTTGGATAGGCTGAGCTATTTCATGCATTTTTCAAACAGAACATCCTTCTCAACTGAAATGCTCTAAACTGTTATCAAAGTATCAATAACAAGAGGGATAGGTAGATCTGATACAATTTCATAAGGGAAGATGTTACCATAAATTTCTCTTACTCAGCTTTTAAAATTTCAGCTCTCCTCCAACATTTTTGCCTGTATATCCTTTTCCTTTAAGGATTCTTTTCATCTTAACACATTTTGTAGGTCATTACCCTAGTGAGAGACCATTTGGTCACAATGTTGGATACCTTGTCAGAAGACATCCATCACAAGGGGTGGGGTGTGGTACTTGAAGATTACAGAGGCATTGCTTGGAAATCCAGAAAAAGCTGTGTTTTCCTGACATAGTAGAACAATTGCTCACTCTAACCATATCCAAGTGTGTAGATGGTTTTGGGATTGAAGAAACCTCTTTCCTCTGCACCAGCGAGCCTGTCTATCTAAACATCCTTTCCAGCTGCCCCACAAGCATTTCTGAGAAGGCCCAAAACATTTCTCTTTATTGCGTGTGTATCTAAATGGTCAAAGCCACTTAAAGCATAGGAAATATTCTATTCAGGGAGTACTTATACTACACATTTGTCTCACTCTATGTCAAATTAAGGCAAAGAGATTTGCAGGATGGAACCAAACTTTTAGCAAAGGCTGAATAAAAATAAGAAGCTAAAAGTCAAGTCGTATGGCCTGGAAAAAGGGAGTACAGTTTTTGCATGTCCTTACTCATAGGCTTTAGCCGTACAGGAAAAGGAGACTGATAATTGGGGTGTGTGTGTGTATGAATATATATTTATATATATATGAATATGAATATATATATGAATGAATATATATATATGAATATATATATATGAATGCATACATGAAAAGTTAAAGAAGAAATGCCATTTCAGAGTTTCTTACATCACTTAATGTCCAAGCACAGAAATTTATCTTTAGAGGAAAAACTCATGTGTAGCCTCGTTGGTTTGAAACAAAAAAGAAAAAGTTTTGGGTTACTCTTGATGGGAAGGTAATCCATGCTAGTTGCACCAAATAAAGACGAGTGATGTAACAGATCTTCCTTTTTGCCTTGAAGGATTTCTTTTTTTTTTTTTTTTTTTTTTTTTTTTTAGGAAAAAGAAGCCATGGTCTTGGGAAAACTTTGTTAAAGTGAATCAAGCAAAAGGGAAGAGCCACCTGGCGGCAGGCAGGCATCACCAGAGGCTTGCTCACCATGTCAGAGATCCCTTTCCCACAGCAACCTTGTGTGACAGGATCGGAAGAAGAGCCATGTCTGCACGTGAGAAGCAACAGTAGGAAAAGAGATCAGAAGCTCGAAAGGCCTCTGGTTTTAAAATAAGATGATGAAGTCATACTGTTAAGTCAGATGCAATTATTCAAAACTAGAGAAAAGTTAAAAGACCAGGAGACTGTCGATATTCCTCCACCATTATGATCACAAAATTTCCCCTAGCAAAATCAAATAGACGTTTAAATAGAAGCATGAAAATAAGTTTGGAAGTTTTGGGAACACTAGTGTCAGGGCAGCGTTGCTGGGACAGGTCACCTGGAGGTCCATGTGGCAGCAGGCAAAGGTTAATTGGGTTTGAGGAGGAAGGAACCATTGGTGGTGAGGGGGGAGGTCTGCTCCAGGGCCCATGGAGACTCCTGGCCCTTGTGGGAGTGTAGGAGTCCCGCTCAGGACTTCTGACGGAGTGTTTTAAACTTTCAAGCCACAGTGGGTGTGGCGTCAGATGTCCGATTTGGGCATTGACCTTCACTCACTATCAACCCATACTGGTGAGGCAGGTGTTTCTCTCAAGTGGATTCCCAGGCATCGTGTCAGTCAGACCAGGTTCATCAGCACATTCCGCCCTGGTTGCCTCTATCCTCGGACAACTCGTACTATGCCAGTGATCAGATAATACTCATTTTATTCAGTGGGTTACATTTTTACTTTTTAATTTGTTTTTGTATGATTACGACACTTCTTTACACTTAGACTATGATAGCATGTAATGACTTTTATAGATCCAACTGTACAATGGGCCAATTGGTGGCAAGTTAATTACAATGAAACTCTACCATCCAAGAAGGACCATCAGTAATATATCAGTAACGTTCTTTTCTGCTTCTTACCCCGCATTGGCATGGAATCATTAATTGAGACATTTGTGTGGTATGCCCCAGACAGAGAGCTGAAGCAGCAATGGGGTGTCACCCTGAGTCTCAGAAAAGCAGACTTTCTCAGTGCCTCTAAATGTGCTGGAGCTGGGGGTCTGACCCCACAGGGGGCCATGGTAGAGAGAGGACATGCCTTAGACACAAGAACATGGAGGCAAATGACACACACACTTCAGAGGAGTTCAGCAGTAATATATACTGCTGCGGTCAGAAGGTGTCCCACCCAAGTACCTTTGCTGAAACCTGCCTCCTAAGGTGATGGGATTAGGGAGTGGGGCCTTTGGGGGTGCTGAGGTCACCCATACGGTGTCTTTGTAGAAGATGCCCCAAGAGCTCCCTAGACCCCTTTTCCCTTGGCCAGAAACAAGGAAAAGGCTGCCACTTGGAAGAGGGCCCTTGCCCGAATGAGCTGGCACCCTGGCCTCAGACTTTGTCTCCAGAGTTGTGAGAAACAAATTTCTGTTGTTTATACGCCATCCAGGCTGTAGTCTTTTGTTATAGCAGCGGGAGCAGACTGTTCCACTTACCAATGACTAAAACTCAGTGAAGTAAGAGGCATAGCAGCAGGTGCCACTGAGCGCCCAGTGCTTCTCCCCCAGGGCCTGGATGTTATTTCAGACAAGGTGATGAAACAGGTATTGACAAAGGAAAATTCTCAGGGGACTAAAGGTAACTGGCAACTGAAGAACAAATTAAGTTCTAGGGACATTTTTGGTTGTCTGGTCCTTGATGCTCATTGGCTTCCTTGTTCTAGGAAAACTAGAACGGCCCATTTATAACAATCAAATCAAAGCTTCTGTTCAGCATGACCTCAGAAAGGGAATCTCCTCTTAAAATGGCAAATATTATATTGGAACAGGACCTTGATTGAATTGTGGGTCATTTGGCTAGTCTGCCAGGTTACCTACACTTAGAATTCAAACAGAAAGCCAGAACCAAATTCTCAGACCATGAAAAATGGTATCTGGTTGGCTTTGATTTTCTAATATGCACGGATGGGGAAAGTGATGGATTTTTCTGAAATACAATCAATGGGCAAGTTTAAATAGATCAAACCAAAGCATTTCTAATATTCTGTTTTTAAATTGCTTTTGATAAGAGAGCCTGTACTATGAATAAAACTTAAGCCAATTACAATATTTTTAACCTTTCAATTATGAGGGATATTTTACTTTATGAATTGTATTTAGCCAGTAGGTTTGTTTTTCCTGAATAATGACTTAGTTAGAATAACTCCATATATTGAATATATGAATATTTTCACCATGTTGAGAGTTTTTACTGTTACTAAATTCAGTTTTATGTTTGATATTTTTAGAGTTCATGGTGATTGTATTATCATGTAGTTTTTCCCTAGATATTTAAAAATTATCAATAAAGGAATGTCTGCCCTCAGTGCTAGGGCAAACTAAAGCCTATAGCAGCTAACATTTTTTTCAAGATATTTTTTATTCATTATTTTCAGAGAGAAGGGCAAGTAGTGAGGCAGAGAGGGAGAGAGACATCAATGTGTGGTTGTTTTTCACCTGCCTCCATCTACAGACCTGGCTGGAGACCTGGCTTGCAACCTGGTTATGTGCCCTGGCTGGGAATCAAACCAGCGACCTTTGGGTTCACAGGCTGGTGCTGTTCTGGTGAGCCACATGAGCTAGACATACTTTTATTTGTTATAAAAAGTACTTATTTGTATAAGTTTAAGGCAGAATATTAGGACAGCCTTCTGAAAAGTAATCTTCTGAAGAATTCTATCTAAATTAATGTGTATATAAATATAAACTAGATTATTAATATTAGCACAATATTGCTTGGTTAATTAATTTTTCTCAACTATGTGCAATTTTAGGTTAGGAATGAGCTGATTCAATCAAAGCTGCTACATTCTAGAAGCTCATAGTAATTACTGAAATCAACTGTATTCAGGAAACACAGAAGCCATATTTAATTGCAAATGTAATGCATTTTAGTAAATGATTAGAGGCTGTTTTCATCTTGATGACTGATGGATAAAAATGTAAGACTCATTAATGTATTTTATAAGAAGTCTTTCCTATATGAATATACTAGCATATCACTCTATTTGATTACTCATATATTAGTATATTAGAACTAAAGTTATACAATTTATATACATATCATCAGTAGACTTTTAATCTGTGGTTCATTTTGTATAAACAAATATTTCAAGTACCTTTCTGAACCATCACATTGCATCTTAAATATTCTATATTTGTGTCTAAAGTGAATAGATTTGGAGCACTGCAGCATGTCTTTCAGTATATGGTTTTAAAAAGAACTGTAATTGCAGCTGACTAATAGATGATAGAAATAGACATGTACATCTGTGTTCTATAAAAGTCATAACTCTACATGTATTTTCAAAACAAAATGTATTATACAATGTCTTTTATTGAGATTTAAAGAGAGATAGTCTAAAGACCTCTTAGGAATGTTTCAGAATGTTACTTTTTTGTCAAGGGGAAAGATAATACACATCTGAGGAAAGTTGAAAATTATGTAGTTAATTTCCTTGTCATGTTTACAAATACTTATTTAATATCTAGAACTTTGACTGCATTTTTCATTGCATGTTTTCAGCAATCTACCTTATTCAGAATACAAAATCCATGAAATAATCCCCACAAAATTATGGCAAATTTAAACCCCAGCAGTAAAATTCAAAAGGAATTGATCACTCAAGTTGTTAGATAAATAACATTGTCAATACGATCTACAGTTCTAGGGAATGAGATTGATTTCTTTGTTTAGACCACCAGCATTTACTGAGCATTTTTTTTTTTTGGATCCCAGAGGAAATTAAAGACACACAGTCTAAGTCACATAGATCAGTGGATAAATCAAACAATGAACAAATACATCCATTCCATCTTTTCCCTGGCAGGAGGGAAGGCGCTCAAGAAGAGTCTTTGATTCTATGTATACACCTTGGGCTCATCAATCATGTTTCTCTTCTCATAATTGTATAAGATAAAGTCTAACATATGTCACAACAGAGTGGGGAGTGAAAATCCTCTAGCAGGCTGAAAGGTTGCTGGTTCGATTCCCAGTCAGGGCACATAACCAGGTTGAAGCCAGGTCTCCAGCCAGGTCTGTAGCTGGAGGCAGGTGAAAGACAACCAGGCACTACTTTTTCTCTCCCTTTCTTCCTCTCTCCCTACCCTTCTGAAAATAACAAAATCTTTTTAAAAAATCCTCTAGAAGGGCTTTTGGACATGGGACACCACCTCAAATCAAGTCTCCAACCATGACTGTTTATTCTTTATTTATTCCCCTGTAGCCTCCCATAACCCCTACAATCACCACATAGTTGTCTGTGCCCAGGACTCATTTTCCTGTTTTATTTTCCTTTTTGCTCAATTCCTCCACCCCCTCAGTACCGCCCCCTCCAGCCATCAGCCTGCTCGCTGAGTCTAACAAGTAAAATAACAAGTAAAATAGTTTTCTTGTTGTTTTATTACATCCATCCCCTTTTTACTCCCCTCTGTCCCCTCTGAATAGATTTTAGTCTTTTCCATATCATCTAACGCATTTTGCACATGTAGCTGTACTCTTCTTGCACTGTATGAATGTTTCTCTCTAGAGCACGTGATGAGCTGAGTTCCCCTTTCTCCACTAAGAATTGTGAGCGACTCAGTGCTCCCTCCTGGTATAGTTTCTTTCCACTTGACAGGCACACGACAGCCAGAAACTCTTTTAAACCTCTTTTGCATAGACAGCAAATGCAGGCAGCTTAGTTTTCAAAATTCTGGGCATCTGCTTGCTTCCAAGTGTTGTGCAATGTAAGAGAACATGTAAGAGTAAAATCTTGCTCATCTTTTAAGACTTTATTCTTTTTAGAGAGAGGGCAGGGGAGAGAGGCACAGAGGGAGAGAAACATCCATGTATGGTTGCCTTTCACCTGCCTCCAGCTACGGACCTGGCTGGAGACCTGGCTTGCCACCTGGTTATGTGCCCTGGCTGGGAATCGAACCAGCGACCTTTGGGTTCACAAGCTAGTGTCTTATCCACTGTGCCACCAGCCAGGGCTTCGTCTTGTTCTTTTAAATGGGTAGAAGTTGCAGAGTTTAAAGAGACCTTATTATTCACAATAGAGTTTTCATATTACAACTTTAGGTTATACACTTAGAGTCTAAAAACAGCTTTCAAATAATTTGTCTAATCTTTTCTTTATAAGAACTTCTGTAACTACTTATACCCCTCTTTTGGAAATTCTATTTCATAGAGAATCTATCTTATTTTATTAATGCAAAATTAATTCATTTATCATGTATTACCAATCCTTTATAGAAAAGTAAAAAAAAAATCATAGTTCATTTTTATCTTTTCCTGGACACAATAATTTGTCTCAAGTTATTTTCTAATATATTTAATATTTTATTTATTTACACATCTATTTATCTATATAGGTATGTATCTAGCTATGTATCTAATTTTACTTTCCTACATTAAATCAATCTACATATGTTTATAACATACTTGTTCCAATCACTAATACTAGTCTCTGCTATACCACATAGATATACTGCATTCTTAATGATTTCATAGTATTTTCCACTGAAACACCAAAAGTGTTAGTAATAATATAAATTTATTTCCTAGTTTTTATTATGATAAACAATGCCTCCATTCACACTTCTACAAAATCTTCTGATTCACATTTCTGTAAAACATATTCATAAAATTGAAATTGCTACAACAAATGGTACACCACTTCACCCAAATCATCAAGTCTCTAAACCTGTCTGTGAACCTCCTAAAATTATGAATGCATATTTTCCTGCAAATTTTTACTACACATTTTATTTTTTGAAAATATTGTATATTTTTAGGAAGTTTCTTCATATTTAGTGCATTTTATCATTTTAAAATATTTTTTACATTTTTGTTTTGTATTTGTGTGAGTTGCCTGGGTACATAATTGGACAATTTAAAACATTCAGTGGTCTCTTTCCTATTAATTTGTACAGGCTCTTTATACATTCTGTAGATTAATTTTATATATATCCAAAGATCTTCAATGTGTCATGGTACTTTGTATATTTTTTCAAATATAATATAAGAAATATTAAAGCATTTTTATATATTTAAATCTGTCAGATTTGTGCTTGCAATGTCTAATTCAAAAATAATAAGCTTTCCCATGTTAATTTAAAATGCTATTTTTTTACATGATAAATTTCTAAATACTGTATATTATACATCCCTTTTTTGTTGATTTTTCTACTTTGATTTACTAATTTTTATCTCAGTAAAATATAATTATTTTCTTGTTAATATTTTGTTTTAAAGAATAAAATATCACCCTGGCTGGTAGCACAGTGGATAAGGCACTGGCTTGTGAACCCAAAGATCTCTGGTTTGATTCCCAGCCAGGGCACATAACCAGGTTGCAAGCTAGGTCTCCAGCCAGGTCTGTAGCTGGGGGCAGGTGAAGGCAACCATACATTGATGTTTCCCTCCCTTTCTTTCTTCCTCCTTGCCCTTCTCTCTGCAAATAATGAATAAAATCTTTGAAAAAAACTAAAGAAACTTATAAAAAAGAATATCAATATATAATCAACAGAAAAAGATTAAAAAGGTGATACATTTATATAAAGAACAGAAGTGATGGTAGTTAACATTCAGTGAATAGATTAAAACCAGACTTCTAAATTTTCAAAATCATGTGGCAGACTATATAGATAAGACTTTTGCACAATCCCCACCAAAACTCACACTTACTGATATAAAATTATATATAGTAATTATAATTATTCATTAATAATGGTAGTAAAAAGATGTGCTTTATAGATCTATGTTTATGCATGTGGTTGTCTTCAGTGAGCAAATCATTGTTGTTTTTCTTTTTCTTTTTTTTTTTTCTTTTAATTTTATTGTTGTTGTATTACATCCATCCCTTTTTTTCTCCCCTCTGTCCCCCTCCCCACCCACCCTTTCCCCCCAAAGTCAATCCCACCTGTTGTCCATGTCCATGGTTCCTTTATACTAGGTTCTTGTCTAAGCTGCTCCCCTTCTTTGCCTCTGCCTCCCCCCTCCCTCCTCCCCCTTTCC